>CM032228.1:205895000-206325000 GCA_019009955.1 Riptortus pedestris | reverse complement strand
ATCCTTTCCTCAAAACCACCCCCTCCCACTGGTCCGATTTCAGCCATTAACGACTTGATCTTTCCTTTTACATAAAACGTTTAAATATGGAGTTTGGTAACGATCACGCAAAAATAGCGTTAACAGACAAATATATATATAATTTATAACGGACCTGATTTTCGTCATCTCCTGGGTAGGATCGATGGACATTTGAAGAAAACTTTCGAAATTCGCGTTGAGTACGACCTCAAAAGCTGATTTCCCTTAAAAAAATCTGCTAAAACATTATTTTGAGAAGTATGGCTGTAAGAAAGGCATGGGTCTGACCGGAGAGGATCATGATGAGAGGGCGAACGCCATGCCAAACATAATCAATCATGGGATCACCATTACAGCCTATTGACAGAAGCCATGTATAGGCAGGGCTCCCTTGATCACTGCATGTTTGCTACATGCACCAGCTACAACCTCCCTAGTCATAACACCATATCATACCTAATATTCCCTTCCTGCAAAACACACCCCAGCTGTGGCCTACATGAACATTAATCAACTCCATAACCACTCTCATTAAACATAAATAAGGCATAATTGATAATTATTTATTTATTGGTTTATCAAACCTTCGCAATAACTGTAATTAATAAAAATGTATCACTTGGTTGAAAGAAGAGAATATGATTCATATAAACACACTTATCACCGATGTAATTATTATTAAAAGCTCACCATGTTTCAAACATCGAACGGAGCTTCGTCAAGAGCTTATAACTGAAAAAAAGAGCAGTTACTATTTACATCGCACTATCTTGTACTAGGGCGGTCATTGTATGGCAGAAAAAACTAAGATAATCAGCTGATGTTTGTCACGTGTTTTAAATCTATTCCCGGATGGTCAAAATTTAGAATCGATTATCTAGAACAAACATCATCAAACGGAAAATAATATAATTCCAACGGATAAATATATGATTCCAATGCTTTTCTCCATGTTATTAATTTCTACTTTTTATCCTATTTTTAATTGTATATGTATATTTTCCATCATTTTTCCCTTGTTTATGTTTCTTCCTTTGTCAAAGGCCATTGGGTCTTAACAACTTAATTTGTGTCTCTGGAAAAAAACGCCTAATTAGAGATTGAGGTTCTATTAGCAAATTTCCGGTAAGTGAAATCAGCTATTGATGTTGTTCTCATGACGCGATTTTCGAAAAAAAAAATTCAAATATCCATCGATCGTACCTAGTAGATGACGAATATGTGGTCCGTTCAAATTTGTTTTTATATATATTTGTCTGTTACCGCTCTAGCGGTCGCAATTTTGGTTTAATAGTTACCAAACTCGATATTTAATCGTTTTATGCAAAAATAAAGATCGAGTTCGTTAATGACTGAAATCCGACAGGTGGGAGTAGGGGGTTAGAGGGGAGGAAGTTCGAAAATTCTCAATATTTCCGTTCTTATACGTCGGATCGAAAAATTTAGAAGCAATCTTAATGCAAATGTAATGTTCTATAAATATTGCTATGTACGTTTTTTGATATCTTGATTATTAACCGAGACATTTGCATTTTATAGTTGTTGGCCTTCCATAAACCCCCTCCTACTCATGCCATATTAACAATAAACCGTTATATTATACATCCCTTTATTTGAAGCATAAATATTGTTCTCATTCAACTTTTACTTTTTGAAATAAATGCAAATACGTGGCTCACGTGGGAAATCTGCCAAGTTTACGCAACCCTTTTATTTTCACCCATTGTCAAACATTGTTTAGAGCTGTTTAATTCTGTTTTGATTTATCTGGCAGAAGGTAGTTTGTGCGATGCAAATGGTAAGTAAGAGTCATTATGAGATTAACCTATACTTTTTCAAGGAAGTGAAAATGAATTCTCCGGCTCTCATCGCAACAACCCAAAAAAAATATGTATCTTAACAATCAAAATAAAAAGATGTATTATTGAAAGGTATTTACAATTACTCCTTTCAGCAGATTTTTCTTAAGGGTTGTACTCATGGCGGGATTTTCGAAACATTACTTCAAATGTGCATCGATCCTAGATGATGAAAATGAGGTTCGGTTAAAATTATATATATATATATATATATATATATATATATATATAGTGTGTGTGAGAGAGAGAGAGAGAGAGAGAGGGGGGGGGAGATAGAGAGAGACTTAGTTATGTAAAACTAAATATAAAGTCGTCAACGACTGAAATCGGCCCATGGGAGTTACAGGAGGAATACTTTGAAATATCTCTGTTATTATGAGATGAATCGGATTGTATATAATCAATCATTCATGTCACAAAAATGTGTATTCAATCTATATCATACTCAATAATTAACCGTTTCAGTCAATACTAAAGATCATATTTGTTATTGACTGAAATCGGACCCAATCGTTCTTCTGTGCATTTTATCGGAACTCAAACATTAAGCGAGTTATTCGAACTCTTTTGTTGTTCGTCTTCATTAAACCCACTTTTCTCATCGGTTTTACATAGAGATCACTAGCTTGTAATACCATCACTTGGGAAATCTGCTAGATTACGCAGCATCAGCGGAACTGACGTTTTATCAGACAAGCAACTTTCATTATGTGCATATTTACCGAAAAATCAATGCGAAACGAAATATCGCTATTTTTAATTTCAGGCCTCCCTTATAACCCCCACTTCTGTTTGATCCTAAAAACTTTTAATATGGCTTATAATCTTTGAAGAATTAATGCTAATTCACATACCGAGTTTTGCTAAATTCTGTTCAACCGTTAGTGCCCAATAAAATAGTTGGCTCCCGCTTTAGTTTTGGGTGAATTTATACTTTGTTATAAAACAAAAGTGAATATAACAAAAGTTACTCTAAATAACAAAATAAACAACTTTTCTTATATGCATATTTTCGGAAAAACCAATAGGAAACGAAATATCGCTATTTTTAATTGTAGGCCTCCTTATAACCCCCACTCTTGCCCGTGCTTAGAAATGTTGGTATGATATAATGAAGGCGTTACTGCTAATACACATATCGAGTTTTATTTAGTTCGGTTGAGTCTTTTGTGCCAAATAAAATTAGTCGGTTCAGCCGTTTATGCGTGAAAAGGTAACAAACAAACAAATAAACAGACACGAAAGAAACAAAACGCAGTTATGGTGTCTATGACTTGTGAAACGAAAAGTTATCGTGAAATTTAGCGAAAAAAATCAATGTACAGACAGAGGTTACAATTTTATATATATATATATATATATATATATATATATTTGTCTGTTAACGCTCTAGTGGTCGTAATTTTTGTTTGATCGAGACCAAACTAGGTAACTCGATATTTAAACGTTTTATGTAAAAAGACAGATCAACTCGTTAATGGCTGAACTCGGACCAGTAGGAGGGGGGGAGGGGGGTTAGAGAGGATATTTTCGAAAATTCGCAATATCTCTGTTACAATAACTCGGATCAAAAACTTGTATAATAGAACCAATCTTATTGAAAATTAAATGTACTATAAATATTGTTGTTATATTTATTCTCTATCTTGAATATTAACCCTGAGATATTTGCCTTTTCAGTTTTCAGCATTCAATAAACCCCCACTTCTACTCGTTTTACATAATAATACTCTGTTATTTATAAACCACATTATTTGGAGCTTAAATACCAAATGTTGTTTTTTCAGAGAGTTTATTACGAGATAGATACTAATATGTTCTTGTGGCCTCTCCCCCCGTCTTAGATTCTTGGAGTACTAAAAATTGATTGATTGAGATAAAAATTATTCTGATTCATTATAAATTACAGTACTATATCTAGTACATAGTTTTCAATAAAATTAATATGTTATATTCTGATATGTTTCTGAATGTTCAGTTATTGTTTTTCTTTCCGGTGAGCCGTTTGGCAGACATGTTTGTTTACATTTGAAACTCTTCCCGCCGGGTGGGAAATTATTTCTTAGTACCGTTTGTATTTATTCATTTAATATTCACGGTGGTGTTGTGTTTGCAGTATGTAGGTTTATCTATTATTAAATTTCACGTGAGAAGTCCTCTTAGTTTACGCAGCCCCTGCGTGACGGACTTTTTTTTGTTTTCAGAAAGAAATACAACGGAGTAAACTATAATTATTTTTAATTCCATGAAAGTATCCTCCTTACCCACTGGGAGTGTAACCAAGAGTATCCATCCCTGAAGCTAGTCCAGTACTCTAACTCTGAGCTACAGACCAGACAGGCATCCAGTAGCTTGTAGCCACGATGCTGATTTGCTTGAGCTGACAACGTTATACAGCATATATTAGTTAGTGTTCTGTTGACTCGCCCAGCGAAGGTCCAATATGAACCTCATGTAGTGCATTGATCTGTGTTATATTGAACGGTGTGTACATAATATACACCACATGGTGAAATTACAATTTACGTCGAATATCTTGAGATAAGAAAAGAAGGGGAGGGCTCAGGTTGGCCGTTCGGGATAAGCCGTTGGTCTTAATCTCGCGTGGTAGGCCTAGAGTGGCGGGTTCGATTCCCGCCATGGGCAGTAGAAATTTATTCAGTGACGGACTCATTAAATAAACTCCTTAGGCCTACCCTGTCTAGAAAAGAGTGCTAACCTGTAGATTAGACATAGTAGCATAATGAGGACGTAAATAAACATAAGAAAAGAAATGCCTTGTTCGTGTATAGTTGTTTATTCTTTCCGACACAGCGCTTTCAGAGCATACGCTACATCATCAGTGTCCTGCTGACAAACATTTACTGTTAAAAACGTCGTATAAGATGTCATTTAATTAAAAAATGAAATATATGTACATATTGAAGGCCAAGAATTAGAGTTAGAACATAAAACTTTAAGAATACAAATTAGTGTCCCAGTGAATATTTACAGTTTATATATGAAGAAAAATATTTTTACAGATTAAAATTAAAAGCTTATCAGTAGAATATATACAAAATTTTAATAAATAGTGAAAATAAATAAATAATAAAAAATGAAGATTTTCAGTAAATATACGATCAATAGTAAAAAACCAAATAGTCGAATTAAAAATTTCAAAGTGAAGGACCTCACACCAATGAAGCTGAAGGGAACGAAACATGCATATAAAAACGCACAAAGAAGAAAAATATCTTCTATGAAATATATGGAATATCTCCATTTACCATCAATTCCTAACCACCCCTAAAATATAATCTAGTACATATCAAGAAATAAGAGGAAAACTATTTATGATCTCTTTTTTTTATTGTTTTAAAAAAATTGTTTCGTTTTCATCAAGCAAAAAAATTGGTCAAAATAGTGTAAAGGTAAAAAATAATTACGTATTTAGAACAATAGTATATCTAAATACATCACAATTAAGTCTATCAATTAAATTTTTAATTTTGGGAAAACTAATAAAACAATTTGTAATGTTACTTGATAAAACGAAGAAATTATGAATACAGTACTTTATTAAAAATTATATCCGCGGCTGTGAATAAGACAGAAATCGTATTTATGGATGTCAATAAGTCAAAACTCATATTCAGTAAGTGAGTATGTTTTATTCATGTTTTATTTATATTCATAATCACAATATCCCCACATGTTATTTCATTCAAAATCGTATTCATGAATACAAATACTCCTCACCTTTCTGACCTCTAGGTTAGAAATCTACTGCACTATCGATTGGAGGCCAACGACATGGAGGTAGAATCGGTGAAGAGCCAATGGAGAGTAAAGATGACATGTGACGTGGACTACTAATCACAGGTAGAGAGGGTAATATGTTATTGGGGGGTGGGGAGTGGTGCAGTAATGCACAATTAGGATTTAATTAAACCCCCCCCCACAACCCTGTTTCGGATATTGCATACCTCAATCCAAACATTTCCTTCCTATCGACCCAAAGCCGAAAATTAACCTTCGATATACGAGCCGCTGGCCCGTCACTCTCACATGAAGTGCATTTATCTACGCTAAATGTCAAAAAGTATAATAGGATATGACGAATATTTTTCGTCTTTGCTAATAATAACTCAATTAATTTCTTTGCATCATTGAATATCACATATAGAATAAACTCGTCGTAAAAATATCTCAAATTCAATCAATGAATTCATTTTCCTAAATCTATAACTTCAATAATATAATATATTATTTTTTAACAACCTTAATAACGCTCTAAAATGTATAATATTCATTTCAGCAGATTCCCCTTAAAAGAAATCAGCAATTTAGGTAGTACTCATGACACGATTTTCCATAATTTTTTCAAATGTCCATTGATCCTTCCTAGTAAATGACGAAAATGAGGTCCGTTGAAAATTATATATATATAATATATATATATATATATATATATATATATATATATATATGTGTGTGTGTGTGTGTGTGTGTGTGTGTGTGTGTGTGTGTTACCGCTCTAGTGGTCGCAATTTTTGTGTTATCGTTGACAAACTCGATATATAATCGATTCATGTAAAAAGAAAGATCTAGTTCGTTAACGGCTGATATCGGACCATTGGGGAGGGGTTTAGAGATGGAAAATTTAAAAAAAAATCTCAGTTATTATATGTTGCACCCAAGAATTATAGAGAACTACTCTTATTGCAAATTTAATTGAGATATTTGGAATTATTAGTTTTCAGACTTCAGTAAACCCCCACTCCTAGTTATGTCATAATTACAATAAGCTGTTATAACATGGGTCTCTTTCTTCTAAGCTTAAATACACAAATATTGTTTTCATGAGACCTTTATTATGGAAGATACATGCGAATTCGTTGTACGATGACCACATCAATTAAGATTTTACCTTCTTGTCTTGAAAATATCTATTTGATCTATACCGTACTCGACATCGAACTGTTTCAGTCAACACTAAAGATCATATTTGTTATTGGCAGGAGTCGCACCAGGAATAATGGGGGTTTAGATGGGGGATTTGAAAATTCAAAATGTCTCCGTTATTATGAGTCGAATCGAAAAATGTTATAAAGTCAATCTAGTTAAGCAATTGATGCTCTACAATTTCTGTTCTATATATTTTTTCGTATCTCAAATATTAAGCAAGTATTCGTACTTTCTTTTCAGTCAGAACATGTGGGGAGATCAGTGCATCATACCAACACTTGGGAAATCTGCTTAGTTTACGCAGCCCCAGCGTGACGGACTTTTAATTTATAGACATGCATTGGTTACATTTATTAAAGGGTGACACGCTTTATAAATAATGAGGATTTTATTCCATCTTAAAGAGACAATGTACCACATCATAAATTATTTTTAGCTGATTTATGTATTGTAGTTTTCTTTAATAAGTGATTTTTTTTATATTATTGTATTCATCTTGTATACGGGTATACAAACAAGCTTCAGAAATGAACTTCTTTAATTTATTTATTAAATTTGGGCCGATAAGGGATGACAGTTTCCTGCCAAAAGCTAGTTCGGTCCTTTGCCGCAACTGTTCGGCTCTCGTATGGAGATTTTCCTATTGTATAACTTCACGTGGGAAATCTGCTTAGTTTACGCAGCCCCTGCGTGACGGACTTTTTGTCTTTTTGGCAAGTTTGTTCTACAAGAGCCTGGCCTAGCGCCCATAAATTGTGAAACGTTCATGTAAATCTGAGAGACCCTTCCTTAATTTCTGAAATCGGAAGAGGGGTGGTGGGCATTATTATTTAAACAGGAGAAATAATAAATAGGGTATTCATTCTAATGAAGTAATTGGAAAATCCAAATGAGAGGCTATACGTATTTACATATACTCTAATTACATTTGTCATTAAATATCAAAATGCTCTCTTATTATAATAGGTTTCATATATCATACAATTAAGGGCCTCAATCTCCGCTAATTACAATGGATATTGAATAACATTCCAAGGGTAAACCAATACTCGACATTAATTAAAAATATAATTCTAAGAAGGATATTCCTCCCAATTATTATATAATAATACAAAGCCAAACCCACACCGCCTGAAATAGTTATCATTTTGGCAAATAATAAATATAATACTATAGAGAACAACACATTTTTTAGTAAATTTCCTTCAACAAAAATCATCTATTAAGTTTATACTCACAAGGTGATATTTGAACATTGGAAAAGGCGAAAAATAGGTCTTTTAAAACCAGTTTACTATATATCTGTTAATGCTCTAGTCGCAATATGTATTAGATTTACCAAAATTTCATGCAAAACTAAAGTTTTATACAAAAAAAGAAGAAAAAAAAGAGGTTTAGAGAAGGGGTAAAACTGAACCGATTTCCCAAGTACTTGTTAAACATGATTGGTTTTATGTCATTTTTCGAGTTATTTTGAATTTTCGAATTCTTTATCTCCCTGAATCCACCCCTCCCTTTTAATCCTGGTCCTATTGCACTCTTTAACAAATATGATTATTAATGTTAAATAAAACAGTTAAATGCTGAGTGTGATAAAGATCAAATAAACATTTTTGAGGATGAAGAAGAAGAAGAAATCATTACACTATGTATTTCCATGTATCTCATCTAATAAAGATCTCTTCAAAAGAATGTTGGTATTTAAACTTGGAATAAGGCTTTTCATGGTGTATTGGCTTACTCTTAAAATGCGATGACTAAAGTTTGATGTTTACTAAAGGTTGAAATCTAACAAATTCCAAAATCTCGGTTAATATTAAAGATAGAGAAAAGATATAACATTTCTATATTAATTTTTCAACTGAATTGTGGTTATACAATTGTTTGATCCAGCTAATATTAACGGAGACATTTTGAGTTTTCGATTTCCCCACCCTAGCCCTCCCCCCCCCATAGTCCGATTCCCATGAAACGCTAATATATCGAGTTCCATATGCCCCTGCCGGGAACCCTCTAGTTGGGGGGCAGCTTGTTTTGTTATATTTGTTGTATGTGTATGCGTGTGTGTGTGTGTGTGTGTGTGTGTGTGTGTGTGTGTGTGTGTGTGTATATATATATATATATATATATATATATATATATATATATATAGAGAGAGAGAGAGAGACCGAGACAGACAGAGCGAGCCCGCCGCCGAGGAATAATTCCTAGGATCCTAGGAAGGATGGAAGAACCTTTGAAGAAATTTCTCAAATCTCATGTCATAAGTATAACTCACAAACACGCACACACACACACACACACACACACACACACACAGACACACACACACACACACACACACACATATATATACACACAAACAAACACACAACTGTTCAAAAACTCTACACATTAGGTGATAAAAATGAGATTCGTTCAGATTTACATCAGATAATGATATTTAAATTGCCATAGTCTTAGATTATATTGTTCTAAACTAAAAGAGATAACAGTAACAATACCATATTATTATTTCTCCAGATAAAAATATCCCAACACAGCGATTTTAAACATGAGGACAATGACACATACTGTCAAGACATTTACGTAGAATGTATAATATTTCTTAAATAATTTTAGAGTTTAATATTAATACGTACATTTTAATCTGTTTTGTTTGTTACAAACTAAATGTAAATGTTATTTAAAAATGGTTCACGGTCCATTAGTCATCGACTGTCTTGTTCTTACTGTGTTAATTCAAATTCTCTGGGCACACTTACTCTGAAAATATAGCAATTTCTATGAAAGGAAACAATGACTTTTTATTCACATCTCGTCTAGAACAACATTAGCTGTAATTTTGGAGTGTTGCATCTGATTATCTGAATTTACTAAGAACAACCAAAAGACAGATGTCTTATATTTTCTACTTTATTTCAACAAATTTTAATTGTTATTTTGCCACATGGATATAAAGTAAGCTGTATTTCTTGAATTTTATTCGTTGTTTTGAAATAGTATAATAGAATTCTTCCAATATGAAACAGCATTTAGGGATATAGATTGTAATGATTACAATGAAAATCCTCTGACTAATTGCATATTATATAAATACAAGCGCGCCTGTTTGTGTGTAATTTGGAGTCAGGCGGATCCCTGATTAATTAAAGCTTGATATTAATTATATTTATAAGTTCAAAGCCTTTATGACAATCAAATTTCATAATAAATAACTAATTTGGGATAAATGTGAAACTCGTTTAGCTTTATTAAATGTTCTGTATAGCTCGTTTTTAAGTGTTGTACTATTACAATGTATGTACAATTTGATAATTGTATTTTCCTAATAATAAAAATATAAATTTATTTTTGAACGATAATAAATAATAATAATAAAATATATTCGTACGAAAAGTTAGTGGTTAATTATAAATAATGTATTTAAAATTAGTTAACCTATGTAAAAAGCGGTATATATTTCGTACACTATAATGACTTAAATTATAGCACATTGAGTCAAAAATCAAACTTCACACTCTCACCATTTCGAAATAGTTTATTTTTTATTGAATATTCCCCCACAGCGCAACGCCTGATTAGTCCCCTATTAAGTGAATGAAAATACAAATAAGTCGCCTTCCATCATTTTTTATTCACACAACCACGAAATATATTTAAGTTTAGATTTTCTAACTTAGCTACTAACCACTCAATATGTACTAATTCTTGTTATACATAATTGCTTAAAATATCTTTATTTATTTTATTATGTTATTTTATTAAAGTGGTGAGAAGAAGCTGTATGCGGATATAGGGTAGGTTTGGTTCTGTCAATAATATTGTGGGTGTAGGCTGTGCGTGGATTTAGGGTAGGAAGGTAGTTCCCCCCTTATTGAGACGAGAAGTTGTAGGCTGTGCACGGATGTAGGTTCGGAAGATGGTTCGCCCCCTCACAGAGATGGCAAGGTGTAGGCTGTGCGCGGATATAGGTTAGGAAGGCGGTTCGCTCCTTCATAAGTAGGCTGTGCGTGGATTTAGGTTCGGCAGGTGGTTGGCCTCTTCATAAGTAGGATGTGCGTGGAAATAGGTTTGGCAAGTGGTTGGCCCCCTTATAGAGATGGCAAGGTGTAGGCTGTGGGCGGATATAGGTTTGGTAGGTGGTTGGCCCCTTCATAGAGATGGAAAGGTGTAGGCTGTGCGCGGATATAGGTTTGTAAGGTGGTTGGCCTCTTCATAAGTAGGTTGTGCGTGGATATAGGTTTGGCAAGTGGTTGGCCCCTTCATAGAGATGGCAAGGTGTAGGCTGTGCGCGGATATACGAGTAGGTTTGGTAGGTGGTTGGCCCCTTCATAGAGATGGCAAGGTGTAGGCTGTGCGCGGATATAGGTTTGGTAGGTGGTTGGCCCCTTCATAAGTAGGTTGTGCGCGGATATAGGTTTGGTAGGTGGTTGGCCCCTTCATAAGTAGGTTGTGCGCGGATATAGGTTTGGCAGGTGGTTGGCCCCCTTATAGAGATGGCAAGGTGTAGGCTGTGCTCGGATTTAGGTTCGGCAGGTGGTTGGCCCCTTCATAGAGATGGCAAGGTGTAGGCTGTGCGCGGATATACGAGTAGGTTTGGTAGGTGGTTGGCCCCTTCATAAGTAGGTTGTGCGCGGATATAGGTTTGGCAGGTGGTTGGCCCCTTCATAGAGATGGCAAGGTGTAGGCTGTGCGCGGATATACGAGTAGGTTTGGCAGGTGGTTGGCCCCCTTATAGAGATGGCAAGGTATAGGCTGTACGCGGATATAGGTTTGGCAGATGGTTAGCCCCTTCATAAGTAGGCTGTGCGTGGATATAGGTTTGGCAGGTGGTTGGCCCCTTCATAAGCAGGCTGTGCGCAGATATAGGTTTGGCAGGTGGTTGGCCCCTTCATAGAGATGGCAAGGAGCAGGCTGAATGAGGAGGGACAACGCCATTAACACCTTCCCATTAACACCCAAGCATCTTCCTCTGAAGTCTCCTTTTCCCTTATAATGGACCATATAATTAGTCTTGCTACCTCTCTCCTCTTATCTACCTACAAATCTCAGTCCAGTTTCTCCCTTCACAAGGAATAAGTAGTCGATATAATATCTTACCGGTAAGACGATTTCGTTAAACCCTTATTTCTTTGTTAAACTATCATAACTTATCAGGTATAATTGAGAATAGTATGGGGTAGAATTGGCTAAATCCGAAATCTCTGTTAGATTCTTCCCTTGACACTGAGTAAAGAACAGAGGCTAATTAAAGCAGCAGAAGTCCGAAAATAATAAGTTATGAATAAAAACATATATAATAATAAGCCTATTATCTCCTCTTGAAATAATAATAATGTTTAAGGCATTCATTTGACCATCATTTCAAAGATTGAAGCATGGCTCTCATTCACGATATAGAAGCCTGTATTATGTGAATAACCCCTCATTAATTCAGAATTGAGCAGTTCGCAATCAAAACACACTAGTGTTGGGGCACTAGTGGGGGAGTCTTGTGAGCAAATCCACCTGACGAAAGACTTTGACTCACTTAGATTTGGCCATTGGTCCTCCAGTATAATGATGCCCTTCATTCTTTTGTTGCGAACTCATTCATGGTTAACGCTGTTGTACGTCCAGATGTTAATTCACTGCGTAGAAAATCCGATCGTAATAATCTCAATTGGGCCACACTGTGGGGTATAGAACGAATACAAATTAGACGCACAAAATTCAATTTCGAGATAAAAAGAAATGACTGTTTGACGTAGTTGGACTAGAATATACGACCCTTTTCCCTTCCACTTCATTATCAGCTTACTGCATTTGTCACTCAGAATATAACGGTGTGAGAGGTACAAGTGAATATTCTTTGCATTATTTTAATTACTGTATATTACAATATCCAATGAATATTCCTTGTTTAGAAAAGTTATAAACTAAACGCTGATGAGTAACAGCTCACAAGAAAGAATATTTTTTTTAAAAAATCATGTCTTCCTTCAGTATGAGTTTGAATTACCAAGTTCAATAACGCGACCATCAAAGCCATATAGAGAATTTCGTGAGACCAAAAGTGCGTCACACAGGGGCTGCGTAAATTAAGCCCACGTGAAGTTATACAATAGAGAAATCTCCATACGAGAGCCTAACAGTTACGGAAATTGCCGAACTAGCTTTTTGCGGAAAACTCACTCGTCCGTTATACGACTACTTTTAATAAAAATGCAAATATCTCGGTTAATATTCAAGATACAGAATAAATGTATAGAACAATATTTATAGTAAATTTAATTTACAATAAGATTGGTTCTTTACAATTTTGTGATCTAACGTATGGTAATAGAGATATGTCGAATTTTCGATAACACCCCCCCCCCCTCCCACTTGTCCGATTTCAGCCATTAACGAACTTGATCTGTCTTTTGGCATAAAACGTTTAAATATCGAGTTTGGTAACGATCAAACAAAAATTGCGACCGCTAGAGCGTTAACAGGCATATATATATATATATATATATATATATATATATATATATATATATATATATATATTGAAAGGACCTCATTTTCGTCATCTCCTGGGTAGGATCGATGGACATTTGAAGAAATTTTTCGAAAATCGCGTCATGAGTACGACCTCAATAGCTGATTCCCCTTAACGGAAAATCTACTAAAATAAATGTGTACAGCTAGGAGTGACAATACCCCCACTGTGGGTGTTATAAATCTCTAATGCCTACAACATCGTGTGAAACTAAAGATCAATTTCGTTAATGGATGTAATCTCACTAAAGAGATTGTTAAAGAGGGACTATAATTTAAAATCTCAATTATCTCCGCTATTATTAACGGATTAATTTTTTTTTTTTTTATTTATGTTCAATCTTCAGTAAATCCTCTACTTCTAGTAATGCGAAAGGATGTAAGATGATGTCATTCTTGAATGTGAGGAAATCTGCTTAGCTTACGCAGACTCCATGTGACTTTTCCCGGCTCAGTTTATTCCATGCCTTCCCTTTGAGATCTCCCCGTTCATTTATCAAAAGACCATTCATATCTTCTACGTTGAAAATAACACTCGCCTCTGGCATTAATTCATCCATGTAATCTCGAGTCCTAAATAGCCAATGGGCCCAAAAACGTTTTTTTCCTCAACACATTCTTTACTTTAAATTTACAGAATACTATGAGGGAAAGACAGTTACACCAACCGTATAAATAGCTTTAGTTACGTGGATACTATATTTAATTCATTATTGTCTGGTTTCCTTCATACTCTTTTGAAAGAAATAAGGCTAATATTCGGCATTCCCTTCGAATTCTAGCGGTTGGAACCATGAAAAAAAAACCATTTAATATTTCCTTATCATTTCAAAGAGAGATATCATACGTATAAATATTTATTCAAAAATTCTTGGAAGAGCAATACTAAGTATAACCTTTAATGAGCGGTCTGTCCAAACAGGAAAATTATAATTTTGTACTTTATTTTGATGATTATAAAATATTTATAAATTGTTGGAAAACTTGCAACAATATTCTCTTATGAGTCGATAAACTTCAAAGTTTAACACAATAGCACCGCCAACATCAAATGAATAAATATAAACAATAATAAGGAACCTCCAGACAGGAAGCACCTGAAAAGTAAACAAACAACGTGTGCCAATTTCTCACAGGAAAGAAAAAGTCCGTCACGCAGGGGCTCCGTAAACAAAGCAGATTTCCCACGTGAAGTTTTACAATAGAGAAATTTCACGAAAGCCGAGCAGTTAATGAAACGGACGAACTAGCTTTTGGCGGAAAAGTCACTTCGTCTGTTAGCCGCCCAGATTTAATAAAAATGCAAATATCTCGGTTAATATTCAAGATAGAGAATAAATTTATATAACAATATTAGTAGTAAATTTAATGTGCAATAAGATTGATTCTGTACAATTTTTCGATCCGACCGATAGACCGAGATATTAGCTGCGTGAACTAAGCAGATTTCCCACGTGAAGTTTTACAATAGAGAAATCTGCATAATATTAACAGTAGTAGTAAGGAATCTCTAAACCTATTCACGAGGGACGAACAGTTACGAAAACGGCCGTACTAGCTGTCAGCGGAGAGTCCTGAACATAGCCGACTCCTGCCCACCACACACACAATACAAATGCAAATATCTCGGTTAATATTCAAGATAGAGAATAAATGTATAGGAAAATATTTATAGTAAATTTAATTTGCAATAAGATTGAATATGTACACTTTTTCAATCCGACGCATAACAACGGAGATATTTCGAATTTTCAAAAATTCCCCCTCTAAACCCCCCCTCCCACTGGTCCGATTTCAGCCATTAACGAACTTGATCTTTCTTTTTACATAAAACGATTAAATATGAACTTTGGTAACGATCAAACAAAAATTGCGACCGCTAGAGCGTTAACAGACAAATATATACATATATGTAATTTTGAACGGACCTCATTTTCGTCATCTCCTGGGTAGGATCGATAGACATTTGAAGAAATTTTCGAAAATTGCGTCATGAGTACGACCTCAATAGCTGATTTCCCTTAGGGGAAATCTGCTAAAACAATTATTCAAATATATCAGAATATAACATATTAATTTTATTGAAAACTAATTACTATAACTAGTACTATAATTTATAATGGATCAGAATAATTTTTATCTCAATTAATCAAATTTTAGTAGTCCAAGAATTTAAGATGGGGGTCACAAGAACATATTTGCATGTATCTTGTATAACAAAGGTCTCTTGAAAACAATATTTGCTATCTAAGCTTCGAATAATGTGGTTTATTATATAACAGAGTATTGTTTATGTAACACTAGTAGAAGTGGGGGTTTACTGAAGGCGGAAAAATGCAAATATCTCGATTAATATTCAAGATAGAGAATAAACGTATATAGCAATATTTATAGTTCATTTAATTTGAAATAATATTCATTCTATGTACTTTTTCGATCCGACTTGTAGTAACGCAGACATTTTCAAAATTCTTCCCCTCTAAACCCCCTCTCACTCGGCTCTGATTTCAGCCGTTTACGAACTTGATCTTAGGTAGCGTAGGTTAACGCTAAGGAGCTCCCGAAGAAGCACCTTGGGAGGAGTGAAACAATTTAAATTTTTTTTAATAATTTAAATTAAATAAACGCATTGATCATACGAGTTTATGAGAATGGCTTTCCGTAATCTAGATCGTAAAATCTTAATTCATGACGTCGAACCGAACCTATTTGAGTATATTTTACAAAGTAGAATTACAATGAGAGGTTTCATTTTTTATCAGCTTACCCTTAAAATGAAATGAGTAGAAGTGAGGATTTCCTGAAGAAAAATGTGAATGTCATTATTATTGGAGAAATATAGAAGAAATCGACTCTGCAGCAAGATTGATTATATAGAATTGTTTGATCTATCCCATGATATAAAATTTTCAACATAATTAGATTATTAATCTAGTTTTATTTAACTTTCTGTTAGGTGAATTGATGCACTCCATAATCCCAAGACAGCCGTGCTTTATTTCGGCAAGGTTTCCCATCACAGATAGGAATACGATTTGAATCCGAACTATATCCACTAAATTCTAAGCGAGATTGAAAAAACGCTAAATACGGAGCTCCAGCGCACTCGACTTTTTAATTATGATTCTAATTTTTAAATAGGCATTTTTCATTGCTTTGGCTCCTTTATTTTATTACGTTTTGCATTCAGTTTAATTCCATTTCCGATCACAGATACTAGAGCAATATCATCTTAAAATACAATGAGTCCATTTTACTTTTAGTCTGAATATCTTATTGCCTCTTCGATGAACATATTACAAAAATAAGATTAGATGATAGAGAATATCGTAGTCTTACACCTTCGTTTATTCCTCTTTCTTTTGCAATCCATGGTGGTTTGTTTTATCGTTTAAAATCCAAATAAAGGCCCCTATTTAATTTCCTGTTGGAAATTAATTGCTTTTGAATAAAATAAGTAAATGAAATTACAATGCACATAACAGACAAATATATATATATATATATATATATATATATATATATATATATATATATATATATATATATATATAAGATTTTGAACGGACCTCATTTTAGTCATATCCTGTGTAGGATCGATGGACATTTGAGGAAGTGTTTCGATAATCTCGCCATGAGTACTACCTCAATTGCTGATTTCCCTTAGGTGAAATCTGCTAAAAGCCCATCAGGCTGGGGCTACCTAAACTAGGCAAATTTTCACGTGCTAGCATAGTACCATCTAACCATATATAAAAAAATAACATTAAAAATCCGAAGAGTAGAAATTTACTGGGGGTTTACTGAAGTCTGAAAGCAAGAAAGAACGACTAACTTGAGTAATATTTGAGAGATTGTTTCTATAACATTTTTTGATCCGAGTCATAATAACGGAGATATTTTGAGTTTCCGAATTCCACCATTCTAACCAACCCCCCACCCCTCGCCTTAAGACGAGTACAATTTCATCCCTCAACGACTATGTATTTAAGTTTTTCATGAAACGGTTGACATCGAGTGTGGTATAGATTAAATAAACATTTTTGTGTTAAGAACAAAATCTGATGTGATCACAGAAGAGGAGTATCTCGCACAATGAAGTTCAATGAAAACAATATTCGTCATTTAAGCTTGGAATAAGACGTTTCATGAAATAACAGCTTATTGTACATGAGTAGGAGTGGGGGTTAATTAAAGTCTAACAACTAAGAAATCCAATCATCTCGGTTAATATTCAAGATAGAAAAACTCAATATTGGAACATTTATAGAATATTAAATGTGGACAAAAAAACTCTTCTATACGATGTTTCGATCAGAAAAATAACAGGAGACATTTCGAATTTTCAAAATGCTCTCCTTTAATACCCCCCCCCAATAGTCCGATTTCACTCATAAACAACTTGATCTTCGGTTTTACCTATTATTAGCCGATTTCCCTCAAGGGAAATTAGCTATTGAGGTTGTACTCATGACGGAATTTTCGAAATTTTTCTCCAAATGTCCATCAATCCTACCCAGGAGATGACGAAAATGATGTCCGTTCAAAACTGTATATATCTATATATATATATATATATATATATATATATATATATATATATATATATATATATATATATATTTGTCTGTTACCGCTCTAGCGGTCGCAATTTTTGTTTGATCGTTACCAAACTCGATATTTAGTCGTTTTATGTAAAAAGAAAGATCAAGTTGGAGGGGGGTTTAGAGGGGAGGATTTTCGAAAATTCGAAATATCTCCGTTACTATACGTCCGATCGAAAACTTATATAGAAACAATCTTATTGCAAATTAAATGTACTATAAATATTGTTATATACATTTTTTCTCTATCTTGAATATTAACCGAGATATTTGCATTTGTATTCTGCGTGTGGTCACCAGTAGGCTATGTTCGGACTTTCCGCCGAGAGCTCTGGCGGCCGTTTCTATAACTATTCGTCCCTCGTGAATAGGTTTAGAGGTTAGGTTAACTGTTTTTGGGGGCTAGAAACTACTGGGTTATTACGCCCTAAATAATGTTTTAGGTTTAGAGGTTTCTTACTACTACAGTTGTTATTAGGCAGATTTCTCTATTGTAAAACTTCACGTGGGAAATCTGCTTAGTTTACGCAGCCCCTGCGTGACGGACTTTTTTAAATATCGAGCTGGGTAACGATTAAACAAAGATTGCGACCTAGATGTATCGGACTATAATTTTTAAAGGACCTCATTTTCGTCATCTCCTAGATAGCATCAATGGACATTTGAGAAAATGTTTCAAAAATCACGGGCTAGAGTACGGCAACAACTTACTTCCCTTAGGTGAAATCTGCTAACATTCTAGTGAAATTAAACTAAATAATTGTTAGTGGAATAAAACCACAAGTTATTAATAATTACTTAAAAACCCGCTAGAAGGATTGTTTGCGGGCCAAAATTAGCAATAGCGGGCGGAAAGAAGCTACGCTAATATTAATTGACATTCCAGGGAGGGAAAAAGAGAAAAACATCAGCTGGGAGAAGAGTTAGAGCGTAATTGCAGGAAGTGTGCCTAATTGACAGATAACTGTCTATTAGCAAATCCCAACAAGCTCCTTCAACAGTACTCCTTCAAACTCTCAACATTACCAACAGTAGCAGTTACTCCTACTATGTATGCAGCCATTTTATATAATTCGTAATAGAATTAAAGAGTCAAGATGATAAATTTTTTTTTTTTCATTGAGAGAGAAGTGAATTCAAAGTTTGCTATTGGCAATATTTATTTTTTTTTAAGAAAACCGACTAATAATTTATTAATTTTCTTGAAATTGTGGAAAAAGATTCAAAAAAAGAAAGGAAATATCAAAATATGAGCCATGGAGTAGTAGAAGTTTGAATGGGAAATCTGACACCCAGTGAAAGAGTAAAATTAATAACCAATTATTTACAACCTGTTTCTAATTTTCAATGAATTCAATACTAATTTAGGTTGAGGTTCGGAAACAGACTACATCCAATGTCAATGACAGCAGCTGCTGTTGTAAAACGTCCTTCACTCAGGGATTGCCCAAGCTAAGCAGATTTCCCACGTGACTGACACGCTACGGATCTACACCATCCATTGTATGAGGACTTTATGTAAACACAACTTGAAATTTAAACTAAAAATGAGATGTTTAGTGGCAATCACGTCGAAACATATCTATCTTAAGGTAGATGATATTTCTTAGGGTTTGCTCGGGAAATATTTAGAAACTGAATAATGATGGTATTTTTATGGTGCATGCCTACACTATGGACAATATTAGGAGATTCCCCTTAAGGAGCGATTTTTGAAAAATTTCTTCAGATGTTCATCGATCCTACATAGAAGATAACGAAAATAAGGTCCGTTCAAAATTATACATATATATATATATATATATTTATATATATATATATATATATTATATATATATATATATATATATATATGGCTGAAACCGGACCAGTGGGAGGGGGGGGGGGTAGAGGCGATGTGAAATATCCCCGTTACTATACGGCAGTCTTATTGCAAATTAAATGTACTATAAATATTGTAATCTACATTTATTCTATATCTTGAATATTAACCGACGTGTTTGGATTTTTGAGTTTTCAGCCTTCAACAGTAAGTAATATTAAGTATCTATTAACTTTATATCCACGGTGGTGTAAGTGTCACTACTATGTAGATGTATCTATTGTAAAACATCTGGAAATCTGCTTAGTTCACGCAGCCCCTACATGACGGACTTTTTTATATTTTCCATCTACCTATTTACGTGTTTTACCAAGGTATTTGGTGGTGTTAGAAAATTTATGGAATTATTTAGAGACATGTATTGCTGAGAGAGAACAAATGAAAATAAATTCCTAATCAATCACAATTCATTACTCATTTATCATTATTCATTACAGAAGTGAGGTACCCAGCATTGTTTTGGATATATTATTATTATTTATTGATGTCCGCCTTTTGGAACTAAGGCTAATTAGGACGGGTTATCTACAGGTTACCACCCTTTTCTTGCCAGGGTGGGACTAAGGATGTTATTTAATGAATTCTGTCACTAAATAATTTCCTTTGCCCAGGCGATAATCGAACACCCTTTACCAAGTGAGATTAAGGCGTTTTGGATATATTTATACTCAATAATGAGTGTGAATGTTATTCATTGCAATTCTATAAACAATCCATTTACATTTCCTGCCTCAGTATTTACTTTTGTCATCTACACCTTTACAGATTACTGGGAAATATGGAAAATCGATTTTCTATTGATGAGTCTGGAAGAAAAAAAGAAGACAGTTTCTAATGCAATCTCATTTTTCTTTTCAGAACATTTAAATCATTCTGTATAATGAGTCATGCAAGAATAAAAGTCCGTCACGCAGGGGCTGCATAAACTAAGCAGATTGTCCACGTGCGTTAGTGGGGGGGGGGGGTTTAAACAAGGCTGAAAACAAATAAGTACAAATAACTCCCCTAATACTTGAGTTGCAAAAAATGCATAGAATAACAATTATAGAACATCAATAGTTTAACAAGATTGGTCCTATAATATTTTACGATCCGGATCATAATAACAGAGATATTTTGAATTTTCGAATCCACCCCTCACTCTAAACCCCACCATTCCGATTTCAGTCAATAACAAATATGATCTTTAGAACTGACTGAAACAGTTAAATATCGAGTATGGTAGAGATCAAATAAACATTTTCGAGTAAAGAACAAAGAATCTTATTGATGGCGTCATTATCACATGACATAACTACAAAGTAAAAGTTCAATGAAAACCATGTTTGGTATTAAACCTTAGAATGAAGTGGTTCATGATATAAAGGGTTATTGTTAATATAACAAGAGTAGAAGTGGGGGTTTACTGAAGATTGACAATTTAAAAATGCAAATATCTCGATTATAAATAAAGATTATGAAAAAACTTATATAATAACATTCATAGAACATTAAATTTACAATAAGATTGGTCCTATTCACTTTTTCGATCCAAGGTATAATAAAGGAGATATTTCGAAATCCCACCTCCAATACAAATTACAACTAATAAACAATTAGCTTAAACAGCTTAAGTAAGATGGAGATTAACAGTTGTTGAGAAGACCTCTCCCAGAGCTTATGAGGACATCTCCCCAAGTCTCTCTACTTATAGGTTAGGCAATTATATACAGCAAATTTATGTTGTCAATTCTGTTGACATTATCCTACGTTCACAAATTCTGTTCATATTATTCTCAAAATACCAAGAATTGGTACTCAAATAACTTTTGTGAATTAAGTAAAGCATTCAATACATTTAAAGGAAATTGAGATTTCTGATTAATTAATGTTTGGCAGAGGAGGGCAGCAAACCAAATACTAGCATTAAAAAAATAACGGAAATGAAACACAATTTACAAGGTTGAAGTACAAATACCATTTAAATTTACTAAATTCATACATTCTAATGTATTGTTGAGTATAACAATACTTCTATGGATATAACTTTCTTTATAATTATTAATTACTTACTTTAATTATTATATGACAATAAGATATATCACAAAAGTTACTCTTTTTGTCGAAATGTGACCTCAATTCAATTTTTGTTGAACAGGAAAAGAACAGAAGGTCAATAGATGAAAAACGTGTGAAATATCGTCCACTGAATTATTTTTCCTCTACATATTTATATGTTGTTAGCCATGAAACTTGTAGGGCAATTGTGAATGAAGGTTGTAAGGAAAGGAAGGTGATTTTATTGGTGACCCTCGCCAATAAACTATGCAGATAATATAAGAATATTGGGTACAGAATAAGAACAATAAACTGATACTTCATTTTTGAACAATTTCATATTGGTAGCCTTTGAAAGATGTTACAGAATATTATATTATAAAAAAAAATCATATAGCCAATTATAATAGCATATTTTTAGCATTCACCAAAATTTAAAAATGTTAGCACTTACCTAACTTACTCCCCCCTCTCCCAACTACATAACTTATAAGCATGCACACACAACACACACACACTTCTATCCTCAAAGCATATCTGCTCGAGTAAGCAAAATTTTGAGAGCTCCCGAATTTGAACCTGATGATCCTAGTACACATGTATACAGTGCTACAATATGCTACCCTGTGGCAGTGAACATAAATCATTATTAGAGCCAGACTGACATCAGGAACATGACAAAATTTTCTCCATGCCCAATGAAGTATACAACAGCAAAAACTGGCCTCAGAACATGAAGACATAGTTCATGAACATGAAGGAAGGAATATGATGCCAGTTTAATAAGCAGGCCAGATGGAGGATGAGAAGTAACACCAAACTGTAAGTTTAACTACAATGTCTGTACCTGAAGGAGGACAGTGAAACTACATACCTACCTCAAGTTTGGCTACAGCACCACCAGTGGTGAAAGGAGTTACCAATGAAAAAGGATAAACATACTCCAAAGAAATTACACTATCTTACAATATTTATTTCAAACTTTAAAATTATTCACAGAATAATTATACAAATTTACATATAAAAACAATTATACATGATAATTACTAAAAGAATTATAAATTATTACATCAATGCAATTACCTGAAGAATCATCTTGCTACTAAAACCTCACTGAATTTGAATATATACTTTTAAATTACACCTGTAATCCATAAATTGAATATTATTAACCAATCGTCCCTGAATGATGAGTTTTCAGTTATTGGGAGTTAATAAAAACAATAATCATTGTTTATATTTCAGCCAGGAATAGGTTTTGTTCACTAGGCCAAAAAATAACAATAAATTGAAAAAAAGGGTTTTTATATTAAGCCAACAATTAATTTCTATTCAGTGGCTAAAATATGAAGAAAATTACCAAGAAAAAAATATGACCAGCAAATTTAAATATTTAAAAATTGTTTATTTTTATAAATGTTAATAGTCAACATGATTAAATGGTTAACATAGCCTACTAAACATATACTACAATTGTTGGCAAAAGTAAAAAAAAAGAGGCGATTTTAAATAAAATTGAGACAAAAATTTTACATTTCAAGGCTTAACTAAAAAATCACGTCATGAGTACGACCTCAATACCTTATTTCCCTCAAGGGGAAATCTGCTAATAACACTGTAAAAATCAGAACTTTCGCTTACAACGTTTTGTTAAGTTTATACTCTAAATTCTTCCTATAGTTCTCACTATACCCCTCCCCCCCTGTCAGAAGAAACCATTAACACAGCTGTTATAATATGGTTTAGCCTAAATGCTTTCAAAAAAGGCTATTAACTTAAGTTTTTTAGGAGATGTTTCTTCTCTGCATGTTTTGTGGCTGGACTCGCGAGTTTGCCAATTGTTTATTGAAGTAGTACCCCAATTGTCTCAAAAGTATAGTTGTGGATTCGCTGAATACCATGGCCCAAAAACTAATTTTAACCCCAAAATGCTAAGATTACCAAATTTAAATTAACAGGAAATTGGTTCATTGTATCAGATTTGCAGATGGCATGGTGCTTGTAGAAAGACATCAAAACAATTTTTGCTGGATCCTTCCAAGTCTTGCAGAAAGCCTTTCAAGGATTTTTCAAACCATTAATGAGCAGCACAAATGGGAACAAAAACCAAACACAGGTGATGGGTCTACATACCTAATATCGTTTATTCTATCAAGAAATACAAAGACCCATGCAAACTAATGAATTTTTTTTTTTTTTTGGTGTAAAAAAAATAAATATACTTTGTTAAAAAAGCTGTGTTTGTGATTCTCTAAACAAAGTAATAGTAATTATAAATCTAAAAAAAAAATAAATACTCAAAATTTACAACCATAATAATACCCATAATTTAATAACTCTATTCCAAAAATTATTATATATAACCATATTAGCATCTATATATTGAAAAATTAATAATACATTCTGTAAAATAAATTAAGCAAAGTGATATATGGAAAATTGATAGCCCTTTTAAACCAGTAAAATGGAAATGAAAACAAATCCAGCACAGCCACATTAAAGGATTTATAATAAGAAAGTCATCTATGAGTTCATAATTATAAACATATTCAATCATTTTACACATTTCAATTCCATAGATATTGGCAAATAATAAATTATTCATAGCTTAAATTCAATGAAGAATAAAAGGAAACTTGTTAATACATTTATCACAATTATTAATGATAGTGGAAGTTTTTAATTTGACGTTTTAATGTTGATTTTTTTTTTTTTCATTTCAAAATAGTATATGCTATTTTTATTGCATTAAATGTCAAGCTAAACCTAAGGTAATATAATTTTTTTTTCACAACTTAAATTACGAAAACTTTATAATTTTCTATAAAAAATGAAACTGATGTCAGAAATGATAATTTGTATTATTGAGAGATCAAATCAGTTTCGTAGGAGAATTAAATTTTGATGTATCAATTATTATATTAAACCTAGTCATACGTACAGAATTTTAGTGCTGAGTAAAATTACACATGGAAAAACTGATTATATTTCAAAGAATCTCAAGGAAACCCAAATTTAGGACACACAGAAACATATGTTTTATATATACAGTGAATATTCCTTATAACGGCATCAGTTCTACTTCACGAAGGCTCCCATGAAGAGTCACAAAAAAAAAGGCATGAAGCATATTGCATAACACATTACTATTTATACAGAAACAATATTGAATCAACAACATTTAATTTGATATCTCTTGTAGCCAATAGGTCAGAATTTATAATAGCCCCACTACTTCTTCATTCTCTTTATTGTCACTCTACGTGTTTCACATTCTCTGAGTCAACATCTCATCAGGATTGTATTAACCTTACTGCTGAAAACAGGGTCACCCCATAGTCTGGAGAAAGGATATTGCACAAGGCCAAGAGTTAATTCATTTCAGTAAAAAGACATAATGTACACCTGAGGAGAAGTTTGAATTAAAGAACAAGAAAATTGTAGAGTTATAATAAAATGAATGAATAGTGGCGTTTTTATAAATTCTAGCCCATTGCATGGTATCAGAAATAATATAGTTATAGACTAAACATTTTGAGATTATTATGAGGGGTTTGTTTTTTATCTGTTATAACTAACAGGGCAAAAATTAAATTCATAAGAATTCCTTAACACCGAAGGTTGATTAAATTGAACAGATTTTTGACCAAGTGCTGCCTGGACACAGATAATTTCATGTCATATTCTACAGTATAACTTATGGGAATTTTTTTACTTCCTTCTATGAAATAAAGGAATAATTCATTTTGCTAACTTTTTGCCCATTTTAACTTGTTTAGCATGTGACTGTTAAGTGAGCATCTATCATATTAACAAACAAATTTCGAATGAAAGAATTTTAAATTGATGACTTTAATAGGAGCACAAGTCACTTGTCTACATCAGATTAGTTGTGTTGTTTTTGGTTTAAATTAATCTATACTCGTTTTGGTGATTAGTATGGCAATTAATTAAGGATTTAAATAATATAATGTGAAATAATTAAATTTTCATATTAGCCCAATCATGAAAATACTATGGCAGCCTAATTGCCAATTAAGTTTAGCAGCAGAGTGATTGAACGAACCGTTTAGCAAAACTTTTTTAAAAATTGGAAGTATTTCTTAGAAAGTTATGTTCTTTAGAGTTTGTCTGCATAAAAATGATTAAGAACTATACAGGGGGAAGAGCCTACTAGTGTCAGTATAGTGTATAGTTTATTTCCTTTTTATCACATAGTTATTTGTTTTAATAATAATAAAAGGTATGTATGCACATATAATATTTAAATAAATAATTTTAATTATATAGCAATTTTTTTTTTAATTCTTTAATGTTTAAAATTGGCTACAGTGAGGAACAATGTTAAAATTATAATCTCTCTCTGAAGTCCGTTATAAATTATAAACTCTGTATATATATATCATTCATATAATTTAATAGTCCTTTTTTTAGAGTACTTAACAAGATATTGATATATCTATTATAATTTTACTATTTAATTATAACTAACTTTTCTTCTGCCGGAGTTTGAATTTCACTTTCAGTATTTAGACAAGTACAGCTGCATAAATATATATAAAATCTATATTATCAAATTCTCTTCTTGGAAGAAAATGCCAGACAAGCGTTTTAATTCAAAGTAAACACTTTTCTGTTGTCAGCTCCCAAGCAGAGCAATTTCTTAAAGGAACTTGCTTGAGATTGGATATTTCTATCATTCTTTCGAACCTGTTCATAAAGGGACTAAAATAAAGCCAGCTAAATGATTCTGAAGATAATTTTTGATCAATAAATAAGAATAATTTTTAGACCTGAGAATGGTTTATATTATGATAACTCTTCTGAAGGTGTCATGCAAAAAAAAAAAAAAAAAAAAAAAAAAGTGATATGCAAAATATAAATTGACTCATCTTGCGCAGCAACATTAATATATTGAAAGAAATATGCCTGTATGTGTGTGTGTGTGTGTGTGTGTGTATATGTATATATATATATATAATATATATATATATATATATATATATATATATACACACACATATATCACATCATATATATATATATATATATATATATATATATATATATATATATATATATATATATATATATATATATATATATATGATGAACAGGGAGAAATAGAAAGTTTGGAAATAATTAAAAGTTTCAGCAACATTTCAGTATCAGTGAAGTACCTCAAACAAATAATCAGTCATTACACATTTATTTTACTTTTATACCACCAATCTCCTACCCTTATTCAAGTGGAATTTTAAACCCAAGGAAATATTATTTTAAATTCATACATATGAAAAGTTGTGTATTCCTTTTAAATATAAGGAGCTTAATATTACTTTTAAAAAATGTATGATTTGTACAATTACAGATAATTACACATGAAAGTAGGTATAATGCAAGTATGATAAATATATAGAGGATAAACAAATCAGAGTTAGAAAAAAAAGAAAGTTTTTTAAGATTTTACTAAGCATATAAAACATGTGCAATCATGAAAGTCAAATAACCTAAAAATCATAAAATAAAATCTTACAAAGATTTTGTGGCATTCCAAAAATAGTAGATGCCAAGAAAATTAAAAATAGGAGATCTTATCACAGGAATCCACCAATTGTATTATAATTAAACAATTATTTAAACGGGTAACCAACAAGATAATTTTAATAATTCTTAAATATTAACTTACTTTTTAACTTTAAATTGACTGAAGAAAGTCATCATAGTGAAATAGAATTATTTAGAAGTCCATTATAAAAATTATAACTAAATAAATAAAGGGAGCAAAAATTTTAACAAATTCAATAAATAATGAAACAGGCAATAAAATTATTTTAGGACAATAAGATGATATAAGAATAATAAGCCTCAGTCTTACAACTATGACCAGATTTAAAAGCCATCTATTAGCCAATCGTGAAAACTTAAAATACTTATTTTATTATAAAATTTTATTTTCATTATTTTAATGGCGCAAATCAATTAGTTCACAAATTAATTACTCTTTTCAAATCATGCTAAAAAATAATTTTTGGTGTTTGATGACAAAACACTAAGCTAAGAAACACAGTTTCATTTCACAAAATCAAGATTTGAAGAAAATGTAAACTAAATCAAAAAGTTTTTTAACAGATCATTTTTAATAATATAAATAAAATCATCAAACAATTCAACAATCAAAAACAATTCATAATAAAGTACTAAAATAAAAATTAAATGCTAACATTAAGCATAATTTACCCCAGTGGCAGTGAACACGAGTGAATTCAATCAAATTAAAATACAATAAACTCTCAATCAATCAGAGACTGGACATGACAAACATAGAAACTCAAAACTCAAAATTTTGCAAAACTAAAAACTACTGAATTGAACAAAATATTCCTAAGTAATGTTACAGTAACAGATATTTTCATGCAAATTAAACTTTTCAACAAAAGAGTAATAAGCAGCAGTTAAAAAAATGCATTAAAAATTTAGTCACTTTTTCCAATGTCTGATGCATATTTAGGCAATTTATTATCTCCCCTTTCTTTACTCATACGTTTTTGCAATAATGTGTTTACAGTACTAAAAATCAGCATAGGCAAAAGGAAAATTGTGGTTCTATGAATTAATGAAAAAACTAATTAATTTTAACAAACACAATAAAACAAAAAGGAAAAAGCAATTGCGTTCGTGACATAGGATAAGTTAAACATATATTGAGGACATTTTTAAACAAAAGATAAGTAATGGACTACGGATGAACACCTGAAAGCTAGTCTATGATTCAAAATGTAAAAACTAAGTGCAAACCCTAATCTGCAGATAGTTGGGAGTTTACTGTACATAATATTAATCAAAGAAAAACTAAATATTCAAAATAAAATCAAAAGAAAATATTTCTATTTGAGGCAGATGAATTTTATTAAGAATGATCTATGATAGCATTCTTTATAAAAAAATAAATAAATAAATAATAATAATTAAAAAAACCAACATTAAGAATAGAACAAAACAGAAAAAAAAAATTATTTAAATCTAAACATAAGAGACAATACTTAACTAATTAAATATCTAGTTAAAAATACTAGAAATATTGGTTTAACATAACTTAACTAAACTAAAAAATAATAAATTAAAAATAACAAGTTCTATCTCAGAAGATCAAGTGTAATTTTTTTTTAAATTAACAAATTCTTAAACACTAAAAATATATACATGACGTTTATTTAATGTAGCAATGAAGAAAATAGTTCTCTTGATGAAAACGATGAGAAACATGAACAAGCAAACATAGAATTGTCTAGAAAGAATTTAAGATTAAGTGAAAACTGTTAAGATTAAGAATTTAGAAAAGTGAAAGCATGTGAGAACTGTTTTTATCACAATAAATAAAAAGGTAATTCACTTGAAAATTTATTAAATAAGTATTAGAAGATTATTCACATTTATAAACTCTAAATACTGAGATATGGCTAAACAATAATTTCTTATCAACAGACTTCTGGACGTATATACATATCGGGTTCATGTTGTTGGCTAAAGGAGAGCCATCTATGATCCTCTAGCTCCATATAGAAGACAGGTAGAGTAGAAGGTGGAGAACAGTAGCATTTTGATTTTTGAATGTTGTGATTAGTGGCATTTAAAATAGAAATAAACAGAGAAATTAGGACGGTTCTGAAAATTAAAGTTAACCTCAAAAAACTAATAATATTAATATTTTTCACTCAAATATAAATAAACAAAATCAGATGGACAAGCACTGCATGATTTCAAATCAATCCCAAAGTTAACATGACAATAAAATGAATATTTATTATTCAAAATAATAATTCTATCCACTAAAAATTGAAAAATCTAGACCCGACCCAACCAATAAACAATGATCTTGCTATTATTAACAGATGATTTTTTTTAAACAAACATTTAAGCAAATTTTCATTTCTTTAATTTTTAATAAAAATATTAATCATTTTTATAAATAAATGCCATGTTAAGTCAGAATAAATTTCCAAGTCATATAATTAAGTAACTGCATTTTTATTATTAGAAACTGAAAATGAATAGACAAGTATGCTTGGAAAATGTTTCCAGTTTGAGTAACATAAACATTTCCATTCAAAAATTATTAAAAATAAAAGAATTAATTCGCCTAGTGTCAGACTTCATTTCAATAAAAAATTAAACATTCTAAATATTTTGTCAGATATAAATTCTATCTGGACAGACTAGTACATTTATAAATTCATACAGATTTCATAGACTCAGATGATCATAATACTATATATTTCATAAAAAAATATTATTCTCGGTCATTTTGTACTTAAAATCAATTATTTAACAAAATGTAACTCTGTAAAACAACCTAAAAAACTAACTAAAATCTACAAATTAAAAACAAATTACTCAAGCATATTCACACCTGAGAAACCCACCAGTGATAAAAAAAAAAAAAATTTAAAAATCAAAACAAGAAACATTCAACAATAACTTAGCAATAAACAAAATGCAATTTAGGCATCATTTTGACAGCCCGAATAGATTTATGGCATGGCAAAGGGAACTTAAAATTATTCTGATGAACATTTGGAAATATATTTTTAAAAAATGTTTGATAGAATATGAAATTCCAATAAATAACAATAAATAAATTATTCATGCCACAGGCAAGAAAATAAATATTTTCTATCTTCAACAAATAATTTACTGAGCAGTTATTTTCTATAAACCTTAATGCTATATATTATATACATTATTTACAAAGACTCCTCTAATTTTAATTTTTCTTTATATTTTTCGAGAGTATCATAGATAGTAGTCGAAGAATATCGGCAGCTGAGTTCTTCACATGAGCAGGTGAAATTTTTGTACTTTATAACCCAAAACTTTTCTCCATAATCAAAACTACAATGAAAAAAATAAAATGAATTAATAAGTCTGTGAAAACAGTATTTATATTCTTATTAAAATCATCATCAACTTTATGAATTGTAAAGCAAATGAGTAAAATACAATGGTTGTGAAAAATGTTTTGTTTTTTTTATTTTATAGATATAATTTTTGATTGTGTTTCAATGCATTCAGTTGCTAGTAAAAAAGCACCCCCCTCCCTTAAATAATAATTTTCCAAAAATTAACAGTTGCTTACATCAGTATTGAAAAGGTAAATACTGCAGTAATTCTTGTGATAAAGTTTTGAGGGAGCTTTTAGCAATCTTACTTCAAATTGGTCTGAGTCATGAAAAAATTCATTTCGTTTAATTATTATTATTATTTATTAACAACCCACCTTTTGCTAATTGGGTAGGGTCGTCTATAGGGTCTCACCCTTTTCTAGCCAGGGTGGAACTAAGGATTTTATTTAATGAGTTTGTAACTAAATAAATTCAAATAGGCAGGAGTCAAAGCATTGTTGTTAATTATATAACTTAAGTTAAGTTTTGAATTTTTAAACTAATTATTTATTCAGTATTTACTAAAATTCCTTGTCAAAGTTACATTTTTTTTTTCTTTTAATATAACAAAAAAAAAATAGGAAAAGAAAAGATTTTTCACTAGAAGGATCTTGTTAACTCTAATCTATAGTCTTAGATGATACCAGGTGTGTAAATATGAAACCGGAATCCTCAAACAAAAGGGTGTAGCAGTCAGTGTAATCCTCCTCTTAATCCCTCAGTGGTGCCATTTGCTTTTGTTTACATCTGATAAAGAGTTCCAACTCAGACCTACGTTAGTTTCATTCTAAAACCGTGTGTTTACTGATGTCGAAAATGTCCAGTTTTGAGCCAACAAATTGCGATTTGCGGACAGCATTAATTTTCTGTTTTCATCTCAAAAAAACTGCTGCAGAATCACATCGTATGCTTGTCGAAGCTTACGGTGAGCGTGCCTTAGGGAAGTCACAATGTTTTGAATGGTTCAAAAAATTTAAAAATGGTGATTTCGATGTCAGAAACGAAGAACGTGGAAGACCACCCAAAAAGTTTGAAGATGCCGATTTGGAAGCTTTGTTGGATGAGGACAACACTCAAACGCAACAACAACTTGCAGATCAATTAAATGTAACAAGAGAAGCTATCTCTATTCGTTTGAAAGCTATGGGAAAGATCCAGAAGGTCGGAAAATGGGTACCTCACCAACTGAATGACAGACAGCAGGAAGCTCGAAAAACCACTTGCCAAATTTTGCTTGCCAGGTACAAAAGAAAATCATTTCTTCATCGAATAGTGACTGGTGATGAAAAGTGGATTTACTTTGAGAATCCTAACCGTATGAAATCATGGTTAACTCCAGGTGAACCATCGACATCGACTGCAAAGCCAAACTGCTTCAGACAGAAGACAATGCTTTGTGTCTGGTGGGATCAGAAGGGTGTGATCTATTATGAGCTCTTAAAACCTAGAGAAACGGTTAATACAGAACGCTACCAACAACAGATGATCAATTTGAATCAAGCGTTGCTCCAAAAACGACCAATATATCAAGAAAGAAGGCACAAAGTGATCTTGCTCCATGACAACGCCCCATCTCACTCGGCAAAACGGACGAAGGAAACCATCCAGGCGTTTGGTTGGGAAATTCTTCCACATGTGGCTTACTCACCAGACCTGGCTCCGTCCGATTATTACCTGTTCGCATCTATGGGACATGCACTAGCTGAACAGTGCTTCACTTCTTACGAAGATGTAAGGAAATGGAAATGGCTTAGTGCTTGGTTTGACTCCAAAGAGGAAGAATTCTTTTGGCGGGGAATTCACAAATTGCCAGAGAGATGGGAAAAGTGTGTAGATGCCGAAGGCCAGTACTTTGAATAAAATCGTATGTATTAGTTTTACACAATAAATGCATATTTTTTATTTAAAAAAATCCGGTTTCATATTTACACACCTGGTATGAATTTTATCGTCAGTTAAATTTTATTTTATTTTTTTCCTATAAAAATAATTCTTAACAACTTAACAATAATAATTCTAAATGGTTTTTAGTAAAGATCCGATAGATAAAACATATAAAATAATACTCACCCAAGTTCTTCATTAGGAGCAATATCTCTAGCAGCAAAGAAAGCAATTCTAGGAAAATGCAAATCATGGTGACCAACAAATATTCTCACAGGCACAAGATTTGGTTTGCAACTGTGATTTACAAACCTAGTTACATTCCCATACTTGCAAGCATCAATGCAGTATGATTCACCGTCCTAAAACATAAGAAAATGTTTAGTGAATGATATAAAAGAAGAAGAGAAAACTTGATTAAAATTAAGTGTGACTGCCCAAGAATAGAGTTACTGGCTACACAGCAAAGTCATCACAAGTACTTGAAATATTAAAATTCAAATATTAAAATATGGGATCATTGAAAAGGAGAATTGTAAAAAAAAAATATCAAAGTACAATACATATCCCTTAAAACCAAATTCAAAAATCATAAATGGAGGAACATCAAAATCTAAGAGTCACCAATATCTCAAACTATACACACTCATGGCATAGTGGCAATTTGGCAGCGGCAATAGGCAGTTGAAACTGGAAAAAATATAAAAATTCCCAAAACCAAATCACTTCCATAGAATTTAGGAAGGATTTCAACAACAATCGACTCGACCAAATTTAAATAAATATAAATTTATTCATAATTAAAAAATTCGCCAATAATAAATACCTAATTCAAAATGAGAGAAAGGCACCTTTTAGAGCATAATAATAATAATAATTAATCTAAGTTACAAAGAAATAAAACTTAGCAGATTTTTAGTAGTCTCTCTAAGTGCTAGTTTAGATGCAAGAGTGTACCAACTGAGGATTAGTAAGATGTCACAGCCCACTGTCTTCCCTCCAGAATATCCGAGAACTGACTGTCTAAATCTCTTCGCGGATTCACCCTTTTATAGCCTGAGCCCATGAAGAACTCTGTACCCGTCAATCGAATATGCTCAAAAAGGGCTTACAAATGTAATTTAATTTTACTAAAGCATCACAAATATTATTCAGTGTAGTGGATATTATTATAAAAATCGAACAACATTAACTACCAAAATGCCGGACCATATGAGGGACCCAAAATTGGATAAAACTCTAAATTACAGATACCAAACTCTGCATCATTTAAATACTCATAAATAATAATCTAACTGATCTTGGTGCTGATATTACTCAAAATATAAAATATAAGGTCATTTATGACTGGTACATGTAATGCAATCTCACATTCATGACACAAACTAAAGGATAAATCAATCTGATGTTGCTGAATTTCTAAATATACAATGCAAAAACCATTTCACATATATAGCTTTTAAAAAAATAGACATTAGATTTAACTTTAACTTTAAACTGTTGGCTTACCCGGTTGTCTAAATCAAAAAGATAAGAATCATCTTCCCTGGTATCTGCTTCACAATCGGATATTATCTCACCAATGTACCTAAAAACAAACAAAATATTCTAAAATTATGACAATTAGTCAGGATGAAAAGATTTATCTAACAAATATATTTTTCAATTAATTGCCTATTTCTAATCATAATGATATTATTTTAAGTGTATAAAAGACCTGAATGTCAACTTTACACAACTGGAATGTACTCTTGTTATATACCGAAACTTCTGTAATTTATGAATATAGTTACTTAAAATATAGATTTTCACTGCTAAGTGAAATAGTAGTGGCCGTTAGACTTCTTCAGTTATGGATGCCTGTGAGGCCTAAGCTTGAGTGAAATGATCAGATATTGTGGTCTCAGAACCATTATATTCAATGACATAAGTTACCAAACTGATACTATAAGTTTTTCTTTGACTTTCACTAACAAACTGACTTTATTAAGTTTAGCTTCAATTGACTTCTGTTTATTCACGTATGGCTCTGGTTATAATTTTATAGAACAGGCTATTAAAGTTATTTATATATTTAAACCTACAGAACTATAGTGAAAGTATAAAATGAGACCTCTATTTCACTCAGGAATTGTCACAGCGAGAAGCAGGAGGTATTTTGTTCTTCATGGCTAATAAAACAAGAGAAAAATTGTCAGAACTCGAAAATTTCCCCATCCTCGCGAAATAAGCATTATAAAATATTTTATTCTCTGGCTGCGTTATATTTGCTACTACACAAATAACTCTGCGATTTGAGAGTATAAGTGCTAACTTTTTCAAAAAATACTCAAGTAAATGAACAAAGCAATGAAACCTTGAACTTGAATACTCTTCATCTATATTCCTGACTATCGAAAATTGAACTTGATATATATATATATAACTGATCGGGTAAACATTTTAATTTTTGCTATTTTTTTTTTCAAAAAAAGTCTTCCCAGACTTCCCTTTTCAACACTGACTAACATATTTTTGTACGATACATATTTTGCATATCAAATATACATTTTGACTGTGTATGACGGTGTCAAAGGTCTTGAAACTGTATCATCACAAAAGAAAATATGGCTGCATGTCTTGAGCTCCTTTGGACGCTCGCTGTTTGCAATACTGAGCTGGACAAAGTGACGGAATGTACTCTCACAGCCCACTCAAAAACTGTCCTGGACTCTGAAAGCAGGATGATGGCTCGAGAAATTCTCCTGGAAGATGAACAGGACGTCCAAAAACCATTTCTGCTGCACTGGCTCCAATATCATCAACTCTGCTTCCTCCCCCTAAGAAGACAGTTGGAAGTATTTTGGTCCAGTTGGTTGTGAGAAACGCTTTCAATGACCAGTTCCATCTTCCAATGCAACCATTGGATTGCGGGTGATATGCAGTCGTTCTGTAACAATTTATGCCATGTATTTTGGCCAGTTCTTTGAAAAGGCTGGATTCAAACTGGCCACCTTGGTGAGTAGTCAGCCATGAAGGCAAACCATGAGAGATATCCACATGCTGAAAAATATGGACGCCATCGTTTCCGCCAATATTAGCTCCAAGGACTGAACCAATCAGGCCAATGAGTGAACCAATCGATCATAGTAAGTAAATAACGCTTTTCATTTAATGGTTCAGGGGGGGGGCAACAATGTCTTGGTGAACATCTTCGAATCGAACTGACTGAGGAAATGTACCAGACGTTGATGCTGTATGGCAAGCAATTTTTGATTTCTGACAAGGTATACAAACACGTGCCCATCTGGATATAGCAATGTTCATACCTGGCCAGAAAAATTTACTTGCGATTAGGTTCAGAGTTACACAAATTCTAGGATGGCAGAGAATGTGGACACTATGAAAAACTTCTTCTCTGTGTGCCGTAGATATCTTGCAAAGAACCTTCTTTCGTTACCTGGTAAGTGAAACCACTGCAGTTTCAGGTGAGAGTTGCCCATCATATCTGGAACAGTGCTATCAGCTGACTGCTCCTTAGACAATCTGTCGGCATCCCCAGTGATGTTGATACCTTCAGGGGTCCTAATTTAAACTTATAATTTCTCAACACATTCCAGTGGTTATGTTATTATCTTCAACTTAAATACTAAAATATTATAATTTATATTTCATTCATTACATCCTAACAAAAGTATAATGTAGTTAATGTAAAATAATTTAGGGTGAATTAATTGACAGCCTTGCCTATATATAAAATGATATACTTACTCGCATACATATGTTCCTTTAGGTATTTCTCTTAATGTTATTACACCCCAATTCTTATTTTTTGTTTTACAAACTTGAAGCTTAACTTTCAATCCCCGCTGCACAACACGATTTTTACAGGCAAGAGCATTACACTCGCAAGTTTGGTTACATTCAAATATCATTGGTGGGTCTGAAACAATAAAAAACACAAATCAATTGTAATCTTGTTGATACCATTTCAATTTCATATAAAATGATAAAGTATCATGGTATCATAAAATTTGGAGAGAAAAATCAATGTACAGGCAGAGGTTACAATTATTTGCACACGGGAGTGCATGCACACACGTGCACAGACTCATGTGCACGACACACCCACATCCACACACATATATTTTTTTTAACAAACTTTACTTTCATCATCTCGGGTAGAATCGCCCCAGGATCAGTTCCAATTTTGGTTACATTTTATGAAATTCACTTCACGTTAACAATCTCAATTTGGTAACAATTACAGCCTTAAGGGAAATTTGCTGAAAATGATATACAAATACTACAACTAACCTTCAAAGTTGAATTCTGGAAGAAGTTTCCCTCTACTGTCATACCAACAGCGCAGGCTTATCCTAGAACACATACAACTACCTGTTGTGCAAGTATCTTCACATTTGCAGCCCTAAAAAAAAACAATAACATCAAGAATACAATAAGAAGTTAAGAACTTTAATTCTCTTTTTTTCTCTATCAAAAACTTGTGTAAAAAATAATAATAACCTATATTTTTAAAATGATAATATGGGATATGCGCTCCACTACGATGCAAAATAAATCAGACTGATATTGATATTTTTGTACCAAATAATGAGAATGTCCAAAAAAGCAATTAATGAGAAATTGGAGAAATAACATTCTCAGCTGCAGAATGGAAAGACCTCTACAAATTATTATCAGTTAGAATTACTGGCATTGCTGTTTTGACAAATGGACTTGTCCCTAAAATCACTGAAAAAAGCAAAAAATAATTAAATTTACCTGAAAACATAATTTTGCAATCACAAAAATCTGTTCTATTAGACACTGTCAGAATAGTTTCCTCTATGCCCAGTGAAGAAACCCATTTTCTCAGTTAAGCCTAATCCAGTAAAAACATTTTCATGAAACTGAGCATATAGCCCCAAATAATAATAAAGAACACTGACATCATACAGAAGTGGCTTCACCTCAATGTGAAACAAAATATTAAGATAGAGCCAGCAAGACAAGCCTGAAGCTCAGCCCTTGTGTCATCCTATCACACCCAGTCCCACCATCCTCTGTCCAAAATACCCCTCTCTAATCTCACAGACTAAAGTTTTTAATAAAATATAAATACAATTAATAATATTATTATTATTATTATTATTATTATTATTTATTAACGTCCACTTTTTGCAACTTAGGCTAATCGGGACGGGTTATCTACAGGTTACCACCCTTTTCTGGCCAGGGTGGGATTTTAGGACGTTATTTAATGAATTTCGTCACTAAATAAATTCCTTTGCCCAGGCAAGAATCAATCTCGCCACTCTAGGTTTACCATGTGAGATAAAGATCAACGCTTTAACTCGCATGGCTAACCTGAGCCCCCCAAATTAATAATAATAAAGTGATAAAAATAAATCAATTAATAATAATAAAGTGATAAAAATACTGATTTATTTTTTAAAACTAGTTCCGAATTTTGAAAATGAACAAATCATTTGAATATTTGTTTAGCATTGTAAGTTTTTGTTATTAGGCTTCTTCTTAATAAGGAAGCCAAACAGGGTCTAAACAGAAATTAAATAATAATCTTATAATAAAAAATACGATTATCCAACATCTGTCGGTGTAAATGTTGGTGCCCAGTTCCAGGATAATATCTGGAAAATACCTAAACTGTAAAGAAAATTAATAAAAACTTACAGTCAAAGTGGTAATTCTTCTGTCAATTGACAAATTTGAGGTCACACAATTTTCGGTGATGTAAGTGAAATCAGAAGGAACTGGATCGTCATCAACATTATTTATAACCTGGATTGGATTAAGTTCATGACCCCGACTTATGTCACTAAAAAATAGAAGATATTTATTATTATTTATTAACGTCCACTTTTTGCAACTTAGGCTAATTGGGACGGGTTATCTACAGGTTACCACCCTTTTCTAGCCAGGGTAGGATTTTAGGATGTTATTTAATGAATTTCGTCACTCAGGATCATATTATCTCCAGTTCATTTAATAATATACTAACACCTCTTCTGATTTCCTTCTGCTTTCTGATCCAGCAGTCTTCACACTCATTGGAATGTTAATTTTTAGCAACTTGCTACGGCTGCTATGTTACCAAAAAGGTCCCCTGACTGCAACCTAGTAGCAGTAACGACAACCAGCCAGAAGAAGGCAACCAATGAGTTGCCAAAAATTAGAATCCCAATGAGTGTGAATACTGCGCTGAAGCAGAAAGCCGGAGCAAGTCAGAAGAGACATATGCCCAGCGAGGAAGTCTACAAATTCATATAATAGGCTAATATTCCATAATAAGATAACACTTCTTCTTAGTCAATTCAATATTCCAAACTAGCTAATGTAGCTGGTTTTAGCTGGTCATTAAGATCAATAATATTATTGTTAGAACCGTTAAAACTATTTCAACCAAGATATTCAGAACTCGCTAAAACCTCTTTATTATTTATAACAGGAGCAAACGTTTTGGCCTTCTAGAGATTTACAATCCTAAAAAACAAATGGTACATTTAAATTAGTGCATATTGTCTCACATAACTATGGCATCTGTCATTTCCCTAGAAACCAAGAGTACCAACCTGAATTTTAAGAAAATATTTATTCACTATAAAATTAAAACACGGCAGGAGAATAAAAAACTAATGATAATAAGCCTTAACCAATATAACGATTTGTCATCAATAGCTAATCTAAAAACAGGTAGATTCTATAACCTATATATATATATATATATATATATATATATATATATATATATATATTAAATATCCTAGATTATATTTTAAAAAATAAATTAATATATAAAAAATTAGAATTAAAAAGTTATTGGTTGTATAAAAATTTACACCCAACAATTAAAATTACTAAGACTAATAAAAATATATCAACCTCTAAAACACATTCACCTTTATCTAGCAGTTTTATTTTAATTTATTTAAAAACTCGACATAATGGGTATTAACAATTTTTGTGTCAGTTTTAAAATTAATTACACTGTCTAGGTCTTTCCATAGCTTACACATCCTTCCTCTTATCAGATTTTGAATCCTTTTGTAAAACTTTTAACCCTTTGACAGCTCCAGAGAGATATCTCGTCCCCGCCTGCGCCTGCCTGCTACCCTCTGCCTGCCCGCTACCCCCTCGCACAGGACGAGATACTTATCTCGTCACCGTTTTCCCACTGTTTTACCGCTCCCAGCTCCAGACAATATAACTCGTCCCGACTGTGGTAAATCCTATTTATATTAAATACTTCTAGCGGCCGCTAGGCTGCAGGGGTGCCTCTATTGGGGAAATATTTGTTCCAATCCCGTAACTGTGGAATCTTTGGGATTCCAAGGAGGGAAACCCAACCCACCCCTTTTCTACCTGCTATTGTATATTGGTAAATAATTAAAATATATCTTCAAATTAAAAAAAAAATGGTAAATTATTAAAATATTACTTCAAATAAAAAAATTATATATATATAAGATAATAAAATCATTACAATCATGTTCATTATTTCCTTCATAAACCACGTAATCTTTCATTACAATAGCATTTTAATTTATTGAAATAATGATATAGGTATTACAGAATCATACAAAGAAAATAAAACATTAAGAAATAGTCGGAAAAGGGAGTGAGGTATTGAAGGAGGCAGCTGCGAAGAGTGGCCTGGACCCCATATCTTGGGAGGGTGATAGCGGCTGGCCCTCCCCAGCTACTGGCTGTGTGTTTGAAGAATATAATGTTAATAATCTGACTTTAACTTTTAAAACTAGGAACTAAATAAAAGATAAATATATATACACCAATTTAAAGGGGGGCGCGTCCGATCAGGCAATCAGTGGTAGATCGTTCAACTTTGGATAATGTAAGTGTAGCCACATCGAGCATGGTCAGTAGTTGGATGGGTGACCCCACACCAGTTCACTGCCAGAGCAAACTGGCTGTTGATGATATCAACACTGTCTCCACCGAAGATAATGAGGCCCGGCAGTCTACTGGAGACAACTCATCCCAGTCCTCCTTGGGTTGTACATTTAGTCAATCACTCACTACATAAAAACTTTGATCTCAAATCCCTCGAGTTCAGCTCAGGGGGCGGCTAAAGATCTTAAATGCCAATTGGGAAAAAAAAATCCCCAATTTAAAAGATAAAATAGAATTACCAAACTAGTTAAAATGTGGTTTACAAAATTAGTTGTCGGGATTGCACAAAAGAGAATGTAGGGAAAACAAAAAAGTCTGTCACACAGAGGCTGCGTAAACTAAGCAGGTTTCCCACGTGTTGGTATGCCTCATTTGCGATCTCTCACCAAATATTCTCTATTTCTGTATAAAAAAAAACAATAACAGATGAGTAGAAGGGGGAGGGGGTGCTGAAGGCTGAAAACAAGAAAACACGAATGACTTAAGTTACGAAAACAATGCATAGAACAACAATTTTAGAACACCAATAGATTAAAAATATCCGTTATATAACATTTTAAAATCAGACTTATAATAACGGAAATATTTTGAATTCTTCTCCCCTCCCCTCTTATTAAACACCCACTATTCCACCCCCGATTTCAGCCAATAGCAAATACAATCTTTAGTGTTGACTAAAACAGTTGAATATGGAATATAGTAATCATAAGATAAACTTTTTCCAATAAAGAACAAAAACTTAATTGATGACGTTACCACAACATATTTGCATGTGGCTCAAAAAGTAAAAGTTCAATGAAAACCATATTTAGTATTTAACCTTGGAATGAAGTGGTTCATGATATAACAGGTTATAGTTAATATGACAGAGATGGACTGGGGGTCTACCGAAAGCCAAAAACTAAAAAATCTAAGTACCTCGAGGTTAATATTCATGATACAGAAAATATCATGATATAGAACAACATTTATAGAACATTAAATTAGCAATAAGATTAGTTATATAAACTTTTTCAATCCGACGTATAATAACAGACATATAATTCCAATTTTCGAAATTCTCCCCCACTAACCCCCTTCCTCTCATGGTCCAATTTCAGATGTTAAAGAACTTGATCTTTCTTTTTACATAAAACGATTATATATTGAGTATGGTAACGATAAGACAAATGACTGCTAGACTGGTTAAAGACCATAGATATATAACATTTTGATAGTAAATTATACATAACTTTTTGAACGGACCTCATTTTCATCAACTTCTAGGTAGGACTGGTGGACTTTGAGGAAGTTTTTCGAAAATCGCATGATGAGTACAACGTCAATAGCTGATTTCACTTAAGTGATCTGCTAACAGTACTTAATAAAAAATAATTTATCAGCACAAGAATGTAGTAAAAAACATGGCCAAAAAAAGTCCATCACGCAGGGGCTGCGTAAACTAAGCAGATTTCCCATGAGAAGTTTTACAATAGAGAAATCTGCATACTGGTAACACAACACTACCGTGATTAAATACAAATGGTAATGAGAAATCTTTCAGTTAATTAAAATAAATTCCCAACTGAAACGGCTTCTGAATTGTAAGAATAATTTATATTTTAATAACTGAAATTTTAGTAGTCTAAGAACTAAAGAAGGGGGGGGGGTCGGATGAACAGAACGTATTTGCATAAATCTCACAAAGTAACGAATGTAAGGTAAGGTTAGAAATGACAGGAAGGTTAGAAGAGCCCTTACGGAAACGGCCGACCTAATCAGAACTATACCCAACAACAGACTTTATAAAAATGCAAATATCTTGGTTAATATTCAAGATAGAGAATAAATGTATATAACAATATTTATAGTAAATTTAATTTGCAGTAAGATTTGTTCTAAACAAGTTTTCGATCCGATGCATAATAACGGAGAAATTCTGAATTTTCGAAAATCCCCCCTCTAAAACCCCCCCTCCCTATAGTCTGATTTCAGGCATTAACGAACTTGATCTTTCTTTTTACATAAAACGGATAAATATCGAATTTCGTAACGATCAAACAAAAATTGTGACTGCTAGATCCTGAACAGGCAAATATATATATATATATATATATATATATATATATATATATATATATTGTTGCAAAAATTAAATAGATGAATAATCTTTCAGAGAGAGAGAGAGAGAGAGAGAGAGAGAGAGAGAGAGAGAGAGAGAGAGAGAGAGAGTGAGAGAGAGAGAGTGAGAGAGCGATAGAGAGCGAGGCGTGTATTTGGAAAGTGTGACGTAGTTCAAAGAAACCGAAATAATGTTCTAGGTCCGACCAGTGCCTTCCAGCCAGACGTCGAATAGTCCAGACAATTCCCCGTTGATGTATGCCGCCGCCCTATATAAAGAAGGGCTAGCCGCAAGCGAGTCCTGTTTGATTCTCACCTGTCTTGATGCTCACATCAGTGCTACAGTGCGACTTAGTGCAGTGCGGTAAAGTGTTTTTATAAGAAGAACAGTGTTGTGCCGTGACTGTAACAGTTTAGTGCCGTGTTTAAGACAGTGTAGTGCCGCGAAGTAAAGGACAGTGCAGTGCCGTGAAGTAAAGGACAGTGCAGTGCCGTCTTGTTGTGAATTTCAGTGACCATGAGTGAATTATTGGACTGTGAAATATGAAGAACAGTGACGCTATCAGTCTATACTGTGAATCTATATATATATATATATATATATATATATATATATATCTATATATATATAAAATTGTAACCTCTGTCTGTACATTGATTTTTTTCGCGAAATTTCACGATAACTTTTCGTTTCACATGTCATAGACACCATAACTGCATTTTGTTTCTTTCGTGTCTGTTTGTTTGTTTGTTTATTTGTTTGTTTGTTACCTTTTCACGCATAAACGGCTGAACCGAATTTTATGAAACTTGGTATGTATATTACTACTAGCCTAACTTAGACTTTAGGCTATATTAATATTCTCTAAGACGAACAGGAGTGGGGGTTATAAGGGAGGCCTAAAATTAAAAATAGCGATATTTCGTTTCCTATTGCTTTTTCAGCAAATATGCACATAACAAAAGTTGTTTATTTTGTAATTTAGAGTAACTTTTGTTATATGCACTTTTGCCGTATACGGAAGTATAAATGAGTTATACGCTAAAAACTATAGCGGGAGTCCACAATTTTATTTGGCACTAAAGACTCAACCGAATTAAACCAAACTCGGTATGTGAATTAGTACTAACACCTTCATTATAAGCCATACCAACATTTCTAGGGATGGGCAGGAGTGGGGGTTTTAAGGGAGGCCTGAAATTAATAATAATGATTTCCTAATGGGGTTTCGGCAAATATGCACATAACAAAAGTTGTTTATTTTGTTATTTAGAGTAACTTTTGTTATATGCTGTTTTGCCGTATACGGAAGTATAAATGAGTTATACGCTAAAAACTATAGCGGGAGTCCACAATTTTATTTGGCACAAAGGACTCAACCGAACTAAACCAAACTCGGTATGTGAATTAGTACTAACGCCTTTATTATAATAAGCTATACTAACATTTCTAGGGACGGGCAGGAGTGGGGGTTATAAGGAAGGCCTGAAATTAATAATAGTGATATTTTGTTTCCTATTGCATTTTCGGCAAATATGCACCTGAAAAAATTAGTTCAAATGTAGGTCAATATTTTTTTCCTTAATAATTCAAATCTATTCATAATGCTCAGGAGACGGGAAATATGACAATATGCAGGTCAGTGAAGTCTTACATAAAAAAATAAGTTTATTATTAACAAATGCCAACAACGGGCATTAACCCTAAACACTGGGACGGGTAAATGTCAAAATATTGTGCAAAGTAAAGCCTTGCCAAAAATATACCATCACCATTTTGCCTCAAATGAATTCCCGAGCGAAGCCGGGTATCTGAGCTAGTAGGAATTAAGAATAATTACCAAGTTTATTGTGCATTATCCAAATAAATTGTGCAGTGATAAAAACTGTGAAACTTGCGAGTATTTAATTTTGCAATCCAAAAGAACTCTTATTAAAAACGTTTATTACTGGTTTTGGTAATAAAAACGTAACAATATATATATATATATATATATATACATATATATATATTTTCGAAAATCACGTCATGAGTACAACCTCAATAGCTGATTTCCCTTGGGGGAAATCTGATAATAAGAATAATACTAGTTTAGTACAGCACTGTAATGTTGTTGCAGAGCATAATTTTGTATTTTATGGTGACCTAGGAGAATATATATTTTTTTAAAGCCCATGTTGATACTCTTGGTTCAGAGAAAACTATAGATGCCTTAGGTATGAGACAATAAGCTCTAATTTAAATGTACACTGTATACGTTAGCATTGAAAATGCCCAGTTGGGCAAAACGTTTGTTGTAAATAATAAAGAGTATTTAGTGAGACCTGAAGAACTTTTTATTGCATTAAATACTTCTATTGGTCTCAGTAAGTATAGATAAATACAAAAATTAATCTATTAAGATATAGTAAATCATTTTTAAATAATAAAACTATTTTATTTAACATTTGGCACAATATTTAAAATCATGTCAAATTTTCAAATGAATCAACAGAAAACATATATATTCTACAAAATATGTTAAAGATAAATAATTTGGCACCAAATTTTCTTTAGATGAGAGAAGATTACTAATGATCGATCAGTCATGACAAGATTTAAATCGACACTAAATTACAAGAATTTTTGCGATCATTTTATGGAGATACAACTTACATGGACAAAACTTAAAGGGACTAAACTAATGGCAATTCTAGGAGGCATAGTGTGAAATAACGGATTCTAAAGAAAGACTAAACCCTCAACACCAAGTAACAATAACAAAATAAATGAAAAAGGGCTTACTTGCTTAATATCTTGGGGAATGTGAGTGGCTTTTTAACAGCCTTTTTTATTTTCATATTGAGTTCAATGGCTGCTTTACAGTATGTGAAGTCTGGGAGTACACAATCACTTGGGATCTGTCCTGCCTTGTTCTTTACATCTGTCCGAGCACCACGGGCAAGGAGCAGCATCACACAGTCATCGGCACCTTGTCGAGCAGCTATATGCCTAAACAAATAAAAAATTAATTACAGTGGCCTCACAAAAAACAAAAAAAAAGAATTCATAAAAATAAATAAGAGCTTACAATGGTGTATCGCCATGAGCATTAGAAAGATTAATGTTTGACCCATAATTTAAAAGATCTTCAGTTATTTCCATGCTTCCAGAATATGCAGACCAATGCAATGCAATATTCATTTCTGAATCTCGAATTTGAGGGTCAGCTTTCTTTTCAAGGAGGTATCTAGAAAATAATTACATGATGTTAATTTAATTTAATATGTTAGCAATAACATAATAATTAAATAGAACAAATTAATATATATTTTACTAAATAATTGTATGCAGCTTAAGAGTTTTTAATTTAAATATTTATAATTTATGGTTTTGTTCAATAACACAACCTTTATTAATGTAAATTAAGAGAGATGGACAACCCCTAGAAAGCTGAATAGAGAAAGAGTTGAAATAGCTATTAAAATATACAAATTTTAGGAGCAAATGCAATCACAACATTTAGGATTTAGCTATCGAAATAAAAGCCCTTTACATACTAGATTTTGTCACTGTCACTGCAGTCATGATATCAACAAATGGCTCAATTCCAGACCACACTTAACGCAACAAAATATCTCTCTACCTGAACAATTAATAAGATTGTCACTGAAAGCAGTTCTGTCAGATACTGCAAGAACTGTGAGTGAATTTTTAAATTACCGTTAAAAATTAACAAAAAATAAATACATAAAGCGGTTGGATAGGACTCATGCTAAAATTAAATCCACTTAAACCTGAGAGTTAAAAAATAAAATAATAATATATAACCTTCTAACTCAAACTAAAAAAACACCTTTTCTAGCTTCTTCAAAAAGCCACATATTACTGTCTTCATTAATTTCCATTGGAAATAGTTGGAAACCCTGACAAATTGGTTTAGAGGTCACACATTTCATTGATGACCTGGAAAATCATTTCGACAATGAAGCAATGAAAGCCTGCAATTGACATAAATAATTAAGGAGAAGGATCAGAATATAAGAATGACTCAACTTTATCATCAGTTGTATTGTTAGCCGTTGGTTATAGAGTGATGGTAGAGTATAGCAGATACCCAACCATCCTCTACCATGACTCAACTTTATGAATCAAACACAAGAAAATGAAGATTTATCCCAATTTTATAAGTACTAATACAAGCTGATTATACAAAATGTATAAAATCTACATTTTGTAATTACAATGAATTTATAAAAGCTCTTAAATTATATGAAACTTAATTTTGAAAGGCAACCTCTGTAAAATAACCCTTTTTAAAATATCTATTATTATTGTTAGTCCAAATGCATACCTGACAATATCAGTATGTTTATTTTCAGCAGCCCAAACAAGAGGTGTCCATCTTCCGTCATCTATACTATCAACATAGGCAAGAGGGGTATTTGCAGCAGACAGCAGATAATGACAGGCCTCAAGGTTGCCAACTTTAGCAGCTAAATGGAGTGCAGTCATTCCATCACTTCCCTGAATAAGAATATTAATTACCTTATGTGGTACAGCTTTAAATAATTATTTAATTAAATATAAAACTAGCTAAGCTACTAGGTTTGGCTCAGGAATTCATTTGAGGCTGAATGATGATGGTATTTTTTTGGCAAGCCTTTACTTTGCACAATATTTTGACATTTCCCCGTCCCAGTATTTAGGGTTTATACCCGTCGTTGTTGTGGATTCATAATAAAATTATTTGTTATGTAAGGCTTCACTGTCCTCTATATTTTTATATTTCCCATCTCCTGTACATGTAGTTTTTTTATTACGTAGTGGGCCGTATAATTCATTATCATAGAAAGTATTCTGTCTTCCAAACCATGCATGAATAAAATACCCTTTCTCTTGCTGTGGTACAACTGTTTTAGGTACATCATAACCGCTATTAAAATAGTCATTCGTAAGTCTCAATTGTAAACTGTATATTCATATTGGTAGATAGTGTGTTCCGTAAAGTATATCATATATTAACAGAGCAGAGTTAACAAATACCAAAATAACAGAGCGCACCTCCCCAGCACCTATCCTTTTAAATTATTTATTTATGATGAATTATTGTTTGGGAGAAGAGAGGGAGGGGGGCCAATATACTTTACTTGGTGCAATCTGTTACTGGTGTTAAAAAAATAACATAATTTTGAATTATTAAGGATAAAAGATTAACATATATTTGAATTAATTTATCCATGTGAGATACCTGGTAATTTATATTGGAAAGAATTGTTCAGTATATCAATATTTCTATGCAAATTACTTGCTTCATATATTGTTATACGAACAAATGTATAAAACAAAAGTTACTCTAAATAACAAAGTAAACAACTTTTGTTATGTGCACGTTTGCTGAAAAAAAAATAGAAAATGAAATATCGCTAATTTTTATTTCAGGCCTCCCTTATAACCCCCTGTCCCATTTGAACCTAAAAATTTTAATATAGCTTATAAACATGGAAGAATTAATGCTAATTCACATACCAAGTTTTGTTAAGTTCAGTTGAACCGTTGGTGCCCAATAAAATTGTTGTAGTTTTTAGTGTATATCTCATTTATACTTTGTTATATGACAAAAGTCTATATAAAAAATGTTACTCTAAATAACAAAATAAACAACTTTTGTTATGTGCTTATTTGCCAAAAAGCAATACAAAACGAAATATCGCTAATTTTAATTTCAGGCCTCCTAGATAACCCACCACTCCTGTTGGTCTCAGAGAGTATTACTGTAGCCTAAGGTCTAAGTAGTGTTAGTAGTAATATTCATACCAAGTTTCATAAAATTCGGTTAAGCCGTTTATGTGTGAAAAGGTAACAAACTAACAGACAGCAAAGCTAAAAATTGCAGCTATCTTGTCTATGACGTGAAACGAAAAAGTATCGTGAAATTTCAAATCAATGTACAGACAGACATTACTATTTTATATATATAGCAAATAATAAAACATATTTACCTTAAAAGCCACATCAGCTCCAGCTTTAACTAAGTATTTGACAACTGAGTTATGACCATTAAGTGCTGCCAACATTAATGGAGTATATTGAGATTTATCAAGAGTCTCCAATGCTAAACCACTCTGAACTAGAATATGGACGACAAGAAGATGGCCATTTCCTGCAGCAGCATGCAGTGCCATCAATGAACATGATTCCTTCACATTTCCTCCTGAAAGTCATTTTTAAAGTCATTAGCATTATTGTAAATAATACTTGTGCATAAAATTTGATAAAAAATTTAATCATGTGAGCACTAGTATGGAATTCTCTTTCACATAGCTTAGGTAGAACTTGATCAAATGTATTACCACAACTTTAAACATCAATTGTAACAAGGGACTGATTTGACTTGCAGTTTCCTCCAGATTTGAATTCATTTTCATTATCTTTGCAATATTATAACATATTTTATAAACAGTCAGAGTTTTGCTGAGCTACTTTGGTGTTAAGTGGACTATTTGTTAGATTGTCATTACTCTATGTAAGAATTTGTTCAAATAAATATAAGTTATTATGGATAAAAAATTTTAATTTTTTTTACAACAACTAATGTTTTATATAGTCAGTTTAATAAAACAATTATTCTGTACAGTATTTTCAAAATAAAAATGTGACTTTGTAATTTTTTTCATTTATACAGACCACTATAATTCCAACTTCCTTTAACTCAAAATATATAAATAAATTTGTTCATTCCTAAATTTCAATTAGTGAGGTTCAACTGTATATAATTAGACCTTTTAATTATGCAGAATGTATTCAGGTTTTAGGATGCAAACTTAGGGAGGTGTTTCTAGGTAAAATTTCCAATAAAAAATTATCCATGTAGATTTAAATCCAATTATCACTTGATTTGAAGATATCTCAGTTTTGTAACAGCATTTTTGTTTCACATTAAATTCATTTATTCATTTTACCATTATTTTAAAAACTAGTTACACAATTTCAGAAACATTTTTACATTTTATAAGCTACGAATCTATACCTTATGCTTCTAAATTCTCGTATTACTCTCTATTACAGTGTAAGAAAAAGATTTGTTTTGTTTTTTTTACTTTAACACTGCAAAAGAAAAGATTCTTTAGCAAATAACCCATTTTTCATCAGAAACTAATAAACTCAGAAAATAATTTAGCTGATTTTAAAGCATTATTTTTTGAGGCATAAGAAAAACTATCTGGTGTCAAATACTTCTTAACAAATGCTTAAAACTGGCACTTTAAGGGATTAGATGAAACACCACTGCCAAGAGTATGGCTGATAGCCCTCAGGAGCCCTGTCTTGACTCCGTTGGATTGTCATGTTTGAGGGAGGTTGAAGTTTGATGTCTACTGGCAACCAGTGGTTACAAGAAAACTTAGCAATAAATCCACTAAGTTGTTTCCAAGGAAAGTGAGAACTTAAGCAATTTTACAAAGGTCCATCCTGTGTGTACAAAAAGAAAGATACTTTGAGTCGGTACTTTAATAATATTAATATGGTACCCAAAAACTTATATTCTTCTAAATTTAATATTTATTAGATAGGCAGTAATTATTGTTATGTTATATATTGAGTAGGTATATTTTTTTAATTCAACTTATTTTAATAATCATGATAATTTATTTTATATTACTGTGTTGGAAATTATTCCTGCAATCACCCCTATTACACATTAAATTAGGTATGAGCCATTTTAAACATTTCCTGTCCAAATCAGAATTTAACTCCAACGAAAACATAATTTTATTAATAGTTATTCTGTAATTTTCTGAAATATGCTGTGAATTAGAAAACATCCATCTTCTGGTGAAAAGGCAATTCAAGTGAAAATGAAATACTCCATACGATACCAACCAACTACAAGAAAATATCAACCGAAATACTGTCTTACCTATCATACTCAGAACCTTCTCAGCATCACCATGTTTACAGGCCTGATAGAATGCTCTTGAAGAAAACCTAAAGGAAAATTAACAAATATATTAAAACAAAAAAAATAATCAGGAAATAAAAACAAGACATGGATTAATAAATAGTCATAATTCTCTTAACTTGTGAAAATTCTATTCACAAAGGAGAATGTAAAACTACAGAAATCTAAAAAACAAATTATGTATTTCTAGGCATCAATGTGTTAGGCACAAGTAAACAAATAAAGAGCTTAGGTTTTAATCTTGAGTTGAAACATAATCATCATATTAACTATGTAGTAAAACTATATAAAACTAACTTGCATATAACAAGAGATATCATGTTAAACCTATTATAGAAACTACTATAACACTACCTAAATCCTGTATTTTATCGCTCATATGAAATGTAGTTCTGGAGCTTCACTCATTTCCATTATTTTCTTTGAAACGAGCCAAATAGACAAAAAATCAACAAAATAGAAACTAACTAAGTGTAACTAGAATAGAGTATCTTGATATTTTATCTCTCATTCTTGTTCAGGTTTTATTTTTTTAAATAACACGGTTAACCTTACTTTAGAAAACTATGATTTACGTTATTAGTGAAGTGGGGTTTTACATATAAATTCAGACAGCAGCTTAACACAATAACATTCAGCATTTAGAAGAAGTAACAAAAGTACTCCAAAAAATAGATGAAAAGCTATATCCCATATAAAGAATCATTAAAATAACGGTGTAGTTACGAACAATAAGCAGGTAAGCTTATAGTTGGCTTGGATTTTTAACCTGACTTAACCCATTCAGTGCCAGTAACACGACAGTTAAGTCAGCCTATGATTCTAAGGGTGGTTGGTGATACAAATTTTGCGTCAATTTCTGCCAAGAATTTCCCTCTCGACCAAAAAATTGCACTGGCACTGAATGGATTAAAAGTAGTCCTAATTACATGACAATATAAAGTACATAAACCACAGTACCTAAATTAAATTCTTTTCATAATAAAAAAAAATAGCAGTTGAACATTTTCCTTAGTCTAAACTACAAAATTTAAATGTTAAACTTTATAATATCAATTTGATTTAAAACTGAGAAAAAAAAATAGTTGTGCCTATAAATAATTAATTCATCATGCTTAAGTAAAACATCATGCATAAATACCAAAAAACATGCAAAATTGAGAGAAAGACAATCTTCCTTAAGATATTTTGAAAAAAAGAAATGATTGAACTGCTAAGGAAAAAATTCCGTCACGCAGGGGATGCGTAAACTAAGCAGATTTCCCACGTGAAGTTTTACAATAGAGAAATCTGCATACTGGTAACACAATACCACCATGATTAAATACAAACAGTAATGAGAAATCTTTCAGTTAATTAAAATAAATTCCCAACTGAAACGGCTTCTGAATTGTAAGAATAATTTATATTTTAATAACTCAAATTTTCGTAGTCCAAAAACTAAAGAAGGGGAGGGGGCGGATGAACAGAACTCATTTGCATAAATCTCACAAAGAACGAAGGTAAGGTAAGGTAAGAAACGACAGGTAAGGTTAGAAGAAGCTTCCACCTGAGCCGAGTACTGACGGAAATGGCCGACCTAATCCGAACTATACCTGACCACAGACTTCATAAAAATGCAAATATCTCGGTTAATATTCAAGATAGAGAATAAATGTACAGTATGGACCCGATTAACCGAGGTTCGATTAACCGAGGTCCCGATTAACCGAGGTGCCAAACATTTAAAAAAAAAAAGAAAAAAGAAGAAAAAAAAAAGTAGGAGCGGTAACATTAGGAAGTGATTATGAACCTTTTTAAAACCCTTAAAACCCTAGGCCGGATGCAGGTGTTCAGCAAGCGATTTATTGAAAAGTAAGCTCTAAGACAGTCGTTAATTGCCTTCTGAGAAATGCATCTCTAGCACCCCGTCCAACCCTCCTTCCCCTGTTCCGGGAATATTGTATTTACATCTCTACTTGACACAACCATCCTAGCTCATTGATTCTCAGTTTATGTCCGGTCACACCATGGATCACATCGCGCAGACACGGAATCTGCGACCAGATTTATTATTAATAGTTTTTCTTTATTAGTAAAGTCCCATAGTCAATGCGCGGACCAAATTTACAATGCTGATGAGACCGGTTTGTGGTATAAAGTGTTGCCCCAAAAAAACTCTAGCGACGAATATGGAAAAATTTGTTAGTGGTTTCAAGGGTGTTAAATATAGGGTCACTGTTTTGGTTTGCGCGAATGCAAGTGGAGAGGATAAACTAAAGTTAGTTTTAATCGGAAAATCAGCCAAACCTAGAGCCCTCAAACACGTTTAAACTTATAGGTACTAGTTTTTATTCTAAAAACCTTACATTTTCAGCTGGTATTAGTAGGTTCCGATTAACCGAGAATTTCGATTAACCGAGGTAACAGCGGTCCCGATCGACTCGGTTAATCGGGTCCCTACTGTATATAACAATATTTATAGTAAATTTAATTTGCAATAAGATTGATTCTGTAGAATTTTTTGACCCGTAGATATTTCGAATTTTCGAAAATCCTCCCCTCTAAACCCCCCCCCCTCCCACTGGTCCGATCTTCCTTGACGAACTTGATCTTCCTTTTTACATAAAACGACTAAATTTCGAGTTTGGTACCAATCAAACAAAAATTGCGACCACTAGAGCGGTAACAGACAAATATATGTGTATATATATATATATATACACACACAGTTTTGAACGGACTTCACTTTCGTCATCTACTAGGTAGGATCGATGGACATTTGAAGAAAAATTTCGAAAATTCCGTCGTGAGTACAACCTCAATAACTGATTTCCCTTAAGGGAAATCTGCTAAAATATCTATGACTTAGAAGAAATACCTTTTCAAACAGAGAGAAAATCAGAAAAGTTTAACTGGACTGTTACAATTGGTTTATTGTATGAGATGCCATGAGATAAAATTACAATTTAAGACTAATTCTCCTATACTTTGTCAAATCTCTTTATCCTAAGTTCACACACTTTTTTCTATCACCCTCTACCTGAGTAGAGAGGAAATATTCTCCAAAGCCTTTTCATAAAAAATCCCTCAAAACTCACTGGGTAAAAAGTTAATTTCTCATGCGATTTTAGTAGATTTTCCTAAAGGGAAATCAGCTACTGAAGTTGCACTCAAAATAAGAGAGGGGCAGAGAGGGGAAAATCGTAAATTTAAAATATCTCTGTTATTTAGAGTTGGATAAAAAATGTTATATTTTATAATAATATAAAAAATATTTAATATTATATAAATGTTGTACAATATATATATATATATATATATATATATATATATATATATATATATATATATATATATATATATTGTATGTGCAATATTAAGCGAGTTATTCTTCAGTAAATCATCATTTGTAGTCATCTCACATTAAAAATAAGGTTATATATCATGACACTTCTGATTTTAAACTTAAATATAGAATATTGTTTTCCACAGATCTTTACTAGATGAGATACATGCAAATATGTTGTGTGCCTTCATCGATTAAGGTTTTATGTTCTTTACTCAAAAATGTTTATTTGACCAATGTCATACTCAATATTTAACCGTTTTATGAGGCTCAAAGATTGTACTTCTTAATGGCTGAAATTGGGCCAGGAAGGGAGGGGACCTTCCAAAATATCTGGTATTTTGGGTTGGATCAAAAAATATTATAGAATCAACCTAGTTAAATATGAAATGCTCTACAATTGTCTATTCATTTTTTTTTTGTAACTCGAATATTACATGAGTTATTTGTATTTTCTTTTTTAGTCTTCAGTAACCCCCCTCCCCCTCTTCTACTAATAGAATTTTTACTTTGAGAAAATGAGTCACCCATACATCTCACCCCAGCTTATATTACAATTCCTGTTTACATAGGTTTTTTACTATGGGAGAAATAGAGAACAGATATTGTGAGATCACCAGGTGTATCATTTCAACATTTCGGAAATCTGCTTAGTTTACACAGGCCCTGCATGGTAGACTTTTTATCCTTAAGCTATTTTATCACTAAATGCCATATCTCCAGTTTAAACTTCAAGTCTTGTTGTGAGAGTGGCCTAACTAAGGGTGAAAGAAAGAATATAGGTCATTCTGCCATGTGAGAAATCGGCTTCCAACTACTAATAGTTTATGCAGCCCCCTTCCCCCCCCCCCGCCCACCGCATGACAGACTTTATTACAAAAGAAATGTTTTATTTTTTTAAAATTATAAGTATAAAATGTTCTTTCTTGTAAAATTTCAGAAGACAAACTTATACCGCTTTTCTTAGCATTCCATATGTAATATACTTCTTCGAATTCCTTGCACAACCACCAAATTAGTGAAAAAGAGACATTAAATGAAATAACCAAGATTTGTTATGGATTCTATTTCTTGGGATGTTTTTCCTCAACAAACATATAGGCTCATGAGAAATGGAATGGAAAATGAACCTGACACATCCAATGAGGTCATCAGCTTTTGAGTTTTTCTGATCACAGTATGGCAAACCAGTACTGCTTTTACAAATAAGCTGTTTAAGAACTTACTTTAAAAACTTAAATAGTTTATTTGTAGAAACAATACTAGCCACCATAGAGTTGTACTTGAAAGTGTGCTAAAACAATGCCAGCCTCTTGGTAGCAGATTGGGGTTCCAACTGATGTGTCTCTTGCATTATCTCCAGTTGTAGAAACTGAAAGATAACCACCAAAAACCATAATGAAAAAAAAGAGAGAGACTTGAACAATAAATCATATGTCATATATCAACAACGAATCTATAATTTGCATTTTTTATAAACAAAGAAATTAAATTGGTTAATTGATTTAAAAAAAAATATTAAGTACTAATTACATTATAAATACACAAAACTTATAAGACCAAAACATGAAATGTGTAAGTGTAAATAGTGTAGACTGACATGCGCTAACTAGACACTTTACTGGCATGACACTTGATTTAAGAATACCTAACAGGTTTAAAGCTCTCTTTACACATATATAATACGATTAAGACAACATGACTTTAGATCATACCAGCGAAGATTATTTTAGGATAAAATAAACATCTAACATCTTGTAATGAATAAAGAATACTAGCAACCCCAGTTAATATGTTATCAGTGAAAACTTTAGTTTTTATAAAACATTAAAGGTACACGTGTGAGTAATGACAAATATGAAATAAGGCATAATTAGCAGGGAAGAATTTAAAATACTTTTCATATCAAATTATTCAAGTTATCTAGCCCAACAATAATAAAATATAAAAATATTAAATTGAAAGCATGTCTATTTAAAGAATGTAACAACTAAATATTAGTTTTTTACTTCTCTGGAAAGTCAAACTATTATTTATGAGAAAGGATGATGATTACAATTCTCAGTTATTAAAGTTAACATTTGATGTCTAGCTTTACATAGTTTAGGTAATAATAAAATTGTATTTATTGACAATTAAAGTTAGATGCAATTTTATTGGAAAATAGTCAACTACCTGCAAAGCATAATACACTTAGCCTGCCAAAGTAAAAGAGACAATTCAAATTAAATATACACTCCGTAGTCCTATTCAGGTTAGAAAAGGATACTAGACTGAATATAACTCACTCCAATTAGCCTTAGTTCAAAAAGTGTATATTAATATATTAAATATTTGTTTTATTGTTTTAAATACACGATTTTATTATTCCTAACATACCTATAAATAATACGTCCCGTCCCATAGTTTACTCATTAACAACAAATTCCGAGGCTTATCTTCATATGCCCCAAATATAAGTCATTGTACACAACACTCTAGTTGTTTCTCACAACTTTCAGGATTCAAACTTGGGAATCCTGAACATCTTACTCAGTATTCTACCAACTGATTTACAGATATGAATACCAGCCCATAAGAAAAACTCTTCTTCTAAGCCACACTCCCCAATTGTAACACGTCATGTCAAAAGGGACAATAATATGAGAAATTATTCTCTCACATAAAAAAGAATTAAATCATTAATTATTTAATGATGACGAATTCTGTCCTAAAAATGAATAAAATATGTTTATACCTGTCACAAGTATCCTACTTTAAGCTGTTAATTCTCAACTTTTGTCTCTCCTAAAATGATTAGCACTGGGCAAAGAATTTGGTAAGGTTGGTTTGGAGAGAATAGTTTTGTAAGGGGGGGGGGGGGGTCAATACTTGTAGCCATAGCTCAATTGGTATAGAATACTGAGTGGATACCCAACATCGAATCCCGGCAGATGCAAGAAAGTTTTCTTATCTATAAAATAATTAAATCATTAATTAATTAATGATGATGCATTCTGTACTAAAACTTAATAAAATATAACAAATTTAGTTGCTTTTATGAATTCTCATATCTTTCTTATTTTATTTTTTCTAGTCAATATTAGAGAAAACATTTCTTCTAAAATAACATTATTCTTATTTTCCAAAATTAGTGTTTTATTATCTTTATTTGTAACACTCAATATATTAGCACGCACACAATAAAATAAAAGCTTTAAAAAAAGCAAGCAAATTGTAAAAATTATTACTAGTAAAACATTAATGTTAATACTGTTTTGAGTGTGGAAGATACACTACATTCACAAAACATTTTAATTACAGCACTAAGAGGCTCAGGCCCTGTTTCAGAGCTTCAAGGGTGCACGGCAGCAAGCAGTTAAAGGGTCACAATATTTTACAAGACAACTAAGTATTATGTTACTAGTTCTGTAAAAATTCAATCGATTTAGTATTTAATGGCTATTTAAAGCTGGGCGTCCAAGGATTATTCATAAAAACACAGCAATAGATCTGGGCTCAGCACTTAAAAGGCAGTGGGGGTAAAAATTTCCTCCCACATTGGTAAGTCAATCAATACATCTGGAATTACTGTAGAATCCCTTTCTTATACACTTGACAGTTGGGTCAGCTAAACCCAATTTTATTTGGGATTGACCACTATTTTCTAAAACAGTACTACATTCTGGGGCATCAACATTCTCGACATTCCTCTAAAACACTACTTCTGGCATTTTCCTACTATTGAAGGCACTGTTACTGCTGTGGTCATGATATAGAAACAAATACTAGGGGTCCTTGGTTTTAAAAATATCAACCAAACCCTAAAAACAATCAAGAAATATTCGTAATAATAGAACTTAACTATTTTTTAAAACTAAATATAAAGGCATCATGCATTTGCAATAGGCAGCTTTAGCCCCACTTCAGAAGAGGTTATTAAATTAAAAATATCACAGGATTAATATATATGGGTTGTTAGTAGTTAGTTAACTTACGAAGGAAGCAAATTCCTCTGTTAAGATTATGTATCACACTTCTACAGATTTATATATTCTTAGATGTTAATTTATTACCATGCTGATAATGAAGTGGTAGAAAGTCAACATTAACAAACATTTACCAATAGCAGTGTTAATTCTTCTAAAGCTCTACATGTTCTTCGCTGCTTAGTGCACATAATCCGGACTTACAAACTATCAACCAAAAAGGCTAACAGAGGGAGTGCAGGGCCATCCCCACCCCCACCGAATTTGAATGAATATTTTCTAGTGTTTAGTACCCAATTAAAAACAAATTCTATTAAACGATAAAACGCACTACTCACATGTTCGTCCAAAAAGAAATGTTAAAAGTTTGCCTGACAGCCTTGAGTTGTTCCCACCAGTTGTCTATTTCAATAAGTCTCCGTGGCACTTATAGAAATCTCAAGATCGAATACCGACGGGAGATCCGGGGGGAAGGCCGTGCACTTTCCTAGTAAGTACACATTCACAGGAGAAAAATCCTTTTGCTAGGAGTGTCCCAAAAAGACTGAGGCCATCATATGTTTCAATTCTTATCACTCTTTTTGTGACCCTTCAAGAGGAATGTTCCCTATCTACAAATTTGTGAATATTTACTTAGTACTTTAAATAGCTATATGCGGCTACTCAATTTAATGAATAGAACCATGTAGAGCTTCAGATGAGAACCATATTACTGGATAAGAATCACTGTTACCCTTCTCATTACCATAGATTTTAATTTTATTATGTGCAATAATTAAGTTTCGGGAGACAGGAAATTATTTGAAGGGTGCAGAAGATAGACTTTCTTTATATTATCCATGCATTAAGCCAATTTTTTCCTCAGTTTTTTTTTTTTTTTTTTTTTTTTTAAATAAACTACATTTTGCTATACAATAGCAATAAATTAAAACATACTTGTTATATAACTTGTAATATAAATTATTACAATAGATAAATTGACATATGGTAAAGAGGATATGAATCATGATTGACTCATATTTTATTTTACACTAACATTTCCACAATTATATCCAAACATTATTTAAGCACTGTGCCTTCTAATTCTGCGTCCCTTAATGTAACTTTATGACCACTTCATGGAAATTGTCTTGTGCCACATTGTAGATTAAATAAATTATACAGATTTAATAGACTATAAATGTCCAACAATATTACTATTACATTTCATGAATTCTGATGAATAGCCAGGTTATTAATAACATTTTTAAAACTCTTTCCACATTTCAAGAAAAGAAAAAACAGTGTGCAATGTAAAGGGATTTTTTTCTCATCTTTTCATGAATATTGAATTTCTGGGGCACTTATATGTAAATGTTCTTAATACTAATAATAATCCAAAATAAGACAGTCTAAATACCAATCACCTGAATAAGGATTTGTTTTAACTACACAATTCTGGAAACACTAAATAACACTTTCATGCTGCCCTATAAATAGGATGACCCTCCTCTAGGTTTGAAAGGGTTAATTAAAATTACACATTTATTCCATAATAAATGGCACATCGTTAACTTTTGTGAAATTAAAACTAATATTTTCATTTACACTTCTAGTCTTATAAGGCCATTTACTTATGGTTTTTTTTAAATATATTACGAATTTTAAGACTGTCTTAAACTTCTGGCTAGTTTAGGTGAAAGGGTATTCCTACTCTGAGCTCCTCAATCGGCTTATTTCAATGAGTATATGGATTTTATTCATTTTATGCCGTATCAGAGGATGGATTTAATAGAATCCAACAGCAATTTATTGACGAATTTACTGTTAGCATCATTATTTAAGCAAGAAATAAAATAATTAAAGGTGTTCTTGTTAAGGCATACACACGTGCGAATCTCGCTTAACTCAAAACAACATGCCTTAGAATATTGAAATTTCATATTTATGATTGTTGTATTGTATAGCTTGTGTATCTTTCCCTTTGATCAAAATCATCTGGGGTAGGGAGATTTAGAGGTGAACAGAAACTATAGCACATTTCTTGGTACCTATTAGGGATAAAAGAAATCTGTATAGAACCATTTTTCTTTATCCTGAAGAGATATATAAATGATGTTCTATGAGATTTTTTGATTCGATGTATTGGAACAGAGATATCATTTACGACTTTCAAACAAAATAATTTTAAATGAGCAATCAAACATTTTATTTAGTTTAATAGGAATACAAGGAAGCCATGAGGTGCTCGCATCAATTTTTTTTTTAAAACGTAAAGATAGCTTACTGAATTTTACCATTAAATTAACTTAAAAGATAATTGTCACTCATCTAAAATTTTAACTAACAAAAAAATTGAAGGGCCTAAAACATTATTGGTACAATAACTTTATAATGCTACATTAGTTATTAGATTTTTACCAAATTATCAATATCAAATAAGTGTCAGAAAAATTACTTCAGTCATCTACATCTCAGCCATTCTAGAATTTAAAACATATTCCTAATGAATGATCAACAAGACTTTTCCAATGACGTATTACATTTTGGAAGTCGTCAATTTTAAAACCTTCCTCTCATATTTTTGCTTTAACATTAGAGGATAAGAGGCTAATAAGAGAAATTGACTATAGTATACTAATTATAATCTAGAATTGCAATAAATAAATAATGTCCAATTTCATGAATATATATATCAACTAGTTAATACATGAAGATTGTAACTGACCCAATAAAAAAACTGGAAGAATCCTTGACAAAAATAAAAAAATATGTAGAAATAACCCTAAGGAAAAGTTTTCATTAAGTTAATGAAACCAATCTTGTCCGTTCACAAAAATGCTTGAGGTACTACAAATATAAGCCGGCATCCAACTCCATACATAACAAACCACTTCCAAGACAAAAATAAATGCATTAAATTTAAAATGATAAAATCAAATTATCATCAAAACCAGATCAATAAATCCATCAATCGTTGGGAAATGTGGAATTATTAAGCATATCCTTGAGGTCCTACTGAAATCTTCCAAGAGCATGACTTGAATTTTATACAAGTATATCATTATCAACATCATAGTTACCTAAAGGAAGCCCAGTAGATGCAACAAATGTATTCTGTACCAGGCTACTTTGTATAATAATACATACAAATCTGATTATGCTAATAATTGTTTTTAAAAAAAAAGTTAATAAACTCTGGAATAAGAACTATAATCAGTCATAACCTGGAATAATAACTAACTCTGGTATAAGAACTATATCTGTGAGAATATTTTAATAATAGCACAGAATGAAGTTTGACAAACTCATAAAAATATTGAATGACTTAATTTACCATAGATATGCAGGAGGGAATCATATCATTCCATACAGCAATAATTTTGACAAACTAAGATCAAAGTTAGGCTTTACTTCAATTTGCTAACTAATAAAATAAAAAAAAATCAAATATCAACAACTGTTCTAAATAAATAAAATAAAAATTTTGAAAGATAACTTCAAACTTGTTTGTGGTTTGATTCTTTAGTGCATTTTGAGTTCATTTACAATAAAATAATTGATAATAATGAAGATTCCAATGAAGAAAAGACTACATAAATGAAATTAAAAACATTTAATGAAGTCTAAAAACTATGCTACTCATACTACAAAACTGGTGTTATTAAGTCATAAAATAAAAGTCCTTCAACCAACTTTTAAAAAAATTAACTATCAAATACACTAGAAAAGTGTCTTTATCATTTTGTGTTAGCAAATAAATTCACCAATGATTCTGAAACAAAAAAAAATTCTTAACAAAACTGCAGGTGTTAATTTTTTTTTTGTTTTAAGAACAATGATAAACTTACTGACACAAAATGAAAAAAAACACTTGAAAACAACAAAACTAAAAACCCAAACAAACCTCTGAGGCAAATCATTCCTAGAGGCAAAAGCATGCATTAATTGTTCTAACTTTTCTTTTTCCACAGGAGGCAGTCCTTCAGTTGAGAATTTCTTCTTGTTGAAAAGGAGATCTTTATGAGGAACCAATTCATTGATTTCATTTTCATCTTTTTTTTCTAAGTCAGGATATGATGTTCGGCTTATGCACATCCTTGCGAGAGGGCTAGAAAATATTGAATTTTGTTAGACAATCGGAATAAAACATTAACAATCCATTCTTGTATGACGAGGAGAGCTTTGGTGAAAGAATTTGTGGACACTATACCTGGCATATATAGACACTATACCTGGCCTATATAGAGTTGTTTATTTTATTATTTAGAGTAACTATTGTTATATACACTTTTGTCCCGTGACAAAGTATAAGATATACACTAAAACAAAACCAGGAGTCAACCATATTATTAAGCATCAACTGCTCTTAGATTATAAGCTATTTCCTTTTCATTTATATAAATCAACAAAATACTGGCGAGCATCATGGTTATATAAAGAAGTTTGGAAATGAAGTAAGTTTAAAAAAAAAAGTTTAGCCTGCTAGAAAAAATGTTTGTGTATATCCTATATTTGAATTCAAATCATTCCAGTCATGAGTCAACTACTGTCCTCCATTCCTCAAAATAACAAACATTTTTAAACATTATAATAAATTAATATTAATGATTATGTGACTCAAAATAATTTTGATTGATAATTGATTTTTATAATTATTATAATGTAACATCTAATATTATTTGCAGTTGTTAATACTCTATTTGAATACTATGAACCAAAATATAGGGCAATTAAGGGAAAAAATATGTTCGAAATAATTCAAAATTTTTCAAATTTTCCAGTGTGCAAAAAATAATGTTCCACTAAAGCCAGTCACTCAGTTGGTAGAAATATTGAATGTGATGAGAGTATTCAAATTGAATGTATCGATGTGAAATGTCAACTCCCCACTCATATTGACGGCGTCTGACATATGAATGTTATTGTTGGTCCTCGAGGTTTACCCTCCTCATGATGACATACTAGGTGAATAATTATGAAACCAAAATTTTTGGATAGATTATACATATTTACTGTAGATAAGGATACAATATATTTTATTTTAAATATTATACAATGATAAAACAAACAATTTTCCTATCCCTCTGATAATATATGAATGCCACCTCAAAACACTGCTGCTCTGTTGAGACAAACCAATCATCAACTCATTTCTATAAGTGAATAACATATATTAATGGCATATACAAAAGTATTTCCCAAATGAACGCCTCAATCCAGTTCTTTCTGCATGTTACATTATCAATTTTGTGTTGAATGTTTTGATAATCTGGTAGTTTTCCAAACAATTCTTGGCTGAAATAGATAGGTTTTAGCAGCCATAACACTGTTCTGACTCAACCGAACACACAAAAAAAATAATAAGAAAAAAGCAGCATATTCTTTACAAAATAATTTGACTTTAGAATTGATGATGATGGTTCACCTGGAGTTACCCATGATAATTTAGTCTTAGGATTCTCCAAATGGTACTTTTTATCGCCTATAACAATTTGACTTTCCCTGTATCTAATAAGCGGCTTTTGTTCCTGATTTTCATTCACATGTGGAACCTATTTTTCTATCTTTTAGATCCTTTTCAAGGCACTGAAATGGCCATGGAGATGGGCTTTTTTATGGAAATGGTACCTCGTTAATCCGCAAGTTTTTATGTCAACTGCACTCAATACTGCTTTTTTGTTTCTCTTACCAAAACTACTACTCTTAACTTTTTTAAGAACCACTGAATGCACTGTGGTTTACTACCATGTATTATGTTTACTGGAGGCATATGGTGCTCAAGTTTGTAAGTAATAGTGGAAACTCAGACAACTAATCTCCCCAACCAAATTAACCACTTGCACCAACCTCTCTCAAAATGTTTTTACAGAAAAATTCTTTGCTAAGCATAATCTAGAGAATCATTCACTATAAAATTAATCATTGAAATTACCCATTTTTCAAAATCTACATTTTTCTTGTTGCCTCTATAATTCATTATTTCAATTATTTATTAACATCAACTTTTTACAACTAAGGCTAATTGGGACAGATTATTAACAGGTTAGCACTTTTTTCTAGCTAGGATGGGACTAAGGATTTCATTTAACCCATTTATTCCCATGGTTGCATATACGCAACCTTGAAATTTTATTTTTTTTTAAATTTTGTTAATGCTTACATTTTTATTTGATTGAATCTAAATTATTTCTGAGGGTCAAATGAATTAAGGGAATATATCAAACTTTGATGAAATGATGATTTTATATTTTTAATGTAATTTTGAAATACAGCGAATTGAGCTACTTGAATGAACGAAATTTAAATTTTTATTATGGAACTTTGCTCTTGAAAAAACATTTTTTTCATTTGATTGTTAGTTAAAACTAAGTTTCATTTAACAATAAAAAATATAAACAAGCAGTTAGATAAGTTTCCAAATAAACAGAAAGAGTAAAAAGTGTATGTTGCGTATATGCAACCATGGGCATGAGGTGGGGCTCTCCTCTGGATGCCTGTTGATTCCTGTCCATTCCTATTCTCACAACCCTAAAGAGATATTTGATTTGTTTTTAACTCCAAACCTAAAACATGAAATTGTTGAATACTCGTTGAAATATGCTAGGGATCAGAACAATCATAGCTTCAAAATGAGCATGCAGGATCTTGACAAATTTATTGGAATCCTAATATTTTCTGGATACCACTCCCTTCCACAGCTAAGATTTTACTGGTCAAAGGACAAAGATAAAGAAGTTATGTTTGTACGGAACGCGATGTCACGGAATCGTTTTCAGGAGATTAAAAAATATATCCACTTATCTAATAATGATTCTCTAGATAAAAATGATAAATTCACAAAAATTACTCCCTTATTTCAAAAAATTAATGAAAAATTTATGCAGTTTGGAGTCTTCGCTTATAACCTGTCAATAGATGAACAAATGATCCCCTATTTCGGGAGGCATTCGGCAAAAATGTTTATACGGGGAAAACCAATAAGGTTTGGGTTCAAACTATGGTGTTTAGCTTCATCTAATGGATACCTTTTCAAATAGAGGTCATAAGTTCCCCGAGAAATCATGTCATTTATTTTGACAATTTCTTTTCTAGCTACCAATTGTTTTCTACTCTCAGTGAAATGAATTTTTATGCAACGGGTACTGTTCGAGAAAATAGAACTGGAAAGTGCCCACTTTTGCCTGTGAAAGATATGAAAATGAAATCCAAAGGGACTTACGATTATGCTTTTGACAATACTCAAAAAGTGTTATTTGTACGATGGCGTGACAATGCTGTGTTAACTATTGGTACAAATAATGGAACATTAGAGCCTATTCATAAAACTAAAAGATACAATAGGAAGACCAAAAAGCATGATTTGATTCCACTACCCAATGTCATTTCATCTTATAATAAAAGTATGGGTGGTGTTGACCTACATGATAATGCCATTTCCGATTATAGGATTCGAGTTAGAGGTAAGAAATGGTGGTGGCCTCTTTTTACCAATTGTATTGACTCCACCTGTGTAAATGCATGGAAGTTTTACAATATTGTTTCAGAACAAAAATTAACGCAGATAGAATTTCGATCATTCATTGTCCAGTCCCTTATGAAATCTGTTGAAGACAACTGCATTCAAAACTCTAATGAAGCAGCTCAAACACCAGATGAAACCAAACGAGGAAAACGCTCAAGATTCGCTCCAAATTCGTCACGACAATGTTGGACATATAATAAAAAGAGCTGATAATTCTAAAAGAAGACGGTGTGACCTATGCAAATCACAAACTGTGTATATATGCAAGAAATGTGATGTTGGTGTGCATCCGGATTGTTTTGAAGTTTACCATGAAAAATGATTATTTAGTTCACATATTTATAATTATTAAACTTCATAAGTAAATAATAAATATTATTTATAACTTAATAACATGTGTATATTGCATTTATATTGTATTATCTGAAAATTCTGTGTTGCTTTAAAAATAATATTTTTTACATTGATCTAGTTTTTGACCCCCGTCCTGCCCAATGTTGCGTAAACGCAACAGTCTGTAAAATATAGCTTAAGCATAATAATTTTTATATTCTTATAAAAACATTTTATTTTCATATACTTAAAGCAGTTTTTCAAAGAAAACAAAAAAAAAAATTTTTTCCTATACCCTTGGGCAGAAATGGGTTAATGAATTCGGTCACTAAATTCCTTTGCCCAGGCGAGAATCGAACTCATCACTCTAGGTTATTCATTATTTATATTCAAAAATTATAAACATTCATAAAGAAATCTTACTATTTATTAGGAAGTTTTTGCATGGGCAAGAGCACAGGATACTGGTGGGCACCCAAACTTAATTTTGCTTCGAAAAAGTCTTCTGAACCACAATGAGGACAAAGCAATAGATCATCCTTCTTCAACTCACAATCCTTGTGGAAAAAATGGAATTCACGGCATTGGTTAAAGATGCCCTGCAAAAGAAAAGAAAAAAAAAATGATCAAACTGCTATGGAAAAATGGTTGGCAAAAGTAGTAAACACATAACATATATTCTACCATTTTTTAAATTTTTATGTCATTGAAGATAAATGTCAGCAAATCTGTTGTTATTGTTACTTATAAACATCTACTTTACATCGCAACTGCTAATCAAAATGGGTAATTAACTCTTTTTCTAGCCAAGCTGAGACTTGATGTTAATCACTAAGCGAATATCTAATTTAAATTTGATAAGTACTCTGTAGCTAATATTATTAGAAATTTGGGTAAAAAATTGGTAAAAAAACTCTAACACGTTCAGTACGGCATGGGGTCAAATGACCTCGTACATAACTGTCTCCTGGTACGGGTCCGTTTTGAAGATAAATGTTCAAAAAATACTTTCACGGTTTTTGCTTTGTACTAGTAAGTATAATTAAAAATAGTACGTTTATGTACTTCAAATTCAAAAAATACGTCGTATATCATTGAAAAATGCACGGGGCTTTACCCTGTGTTATTTCCCATGCTTTTCCTGTGAACCGCTTCTTCTGTTATTTACATAGGCTTAGGTAAATAATAGAACGCGTCCCTCCCATTTCAGTTTACTTTTTGCTGTCGTATTGAAACATTAATCTGTATAATGTGCAAATCACGTCGAATTGTTCAGCCTGGTTCTAAAATTCAATTTAGTAAGCTGTTTATTAATGATAATCAGATAAAAATTAGTTAGTTCCTTAGATAATTTCAAAATTATATGGGGTAGTTAATGTATTAAGTTCATTAATAGCCAAAAACAGGTCGACACACAACTGGAGGTTTAGAGAAGGAAGAATTTCCACTATTACGTGTCAAATAGAAAAATGTTTTAAAACTAACCTTTTTAGCAGTTTAAGAGTCTGAGATGACACCATCGGTGTGTAGTTCCAGCACATATGAGAAAACTGCATAATTTACGTATCACTTGCATGACCGAGTTCTATTAATTTTTTTAAGGCTCTATTCTCCGCCGCCCCCCCCCTCCCCTTATAATCTTGTTATAAATGACCAGTATAATCTTGTTAGAATAGTTAAGCAGAAATGAACGCTGTGTAATGCAGATATAAGAGACAAAGGTTATTAATGTGGAATGTATTTGAAAAGTTTACTATTTTACCTTATTCAAGACATCATGTAAAACGCCAAAAAAAAAAAAAAAAAAAAAAAAAATGGAATTTACATTTTATAAAAATAACAATTTTCCTCCTGTATGGAGTTTCACCTACTTTACTCAATGTGCACATCAAAATATTAAAATGTCACTGTATTTATGCTGAACAGAAGCATAAAAAAAAAAAATTCAAACAATATTACCTTATAATAATCACCTGAGTACAAAATAAGCCGCAGGTAGGACAGCAATTATGCCGAACTAACCTCCCAATATGTAGATCACACATTAGTAACAGAGGAATGGTCCGACTAGGTCTTAGAAGAGGTGAGTTCTCATCAACAAGGTTACAGCAGCCTATGACTCTGTTTTCAAAACTGTCAAGTGCTCGGCAGTAGCTTGGCGATGGAAGCGTAGTTTTACTTGGATACAGACCTTCATCTTTTTGACATTCACAGTTGCCTTTTGACCACGACTAAATGAAAAGAAAAAAAAAACAAATAATTACATACACAATAAAAAATGAAAGAATGACTCACTAAAAAATACTATACTAAGTATTTATTCATTATTGTTGGAATAATGGCAATTACAATAATTTTTCCATAAACACAGAACAATAAAACTCGAAATGATATAATGACAGAAAATAAATCATAAAACTCAGTATGAACACGAGTTTATTCATAACGCTTTACATTTTTTCTGCTCTCCTTGGCAACTCATCAGGAGTTTATAGTCAGTCACTCAAAAAAAAATAATAATACTAAATATTTTACATGTTTGGGTCAACTGATCCCCTAGCCAGGTACATCACGCAGACTTGAAAGAAAGATGCGAGACATCAGCTGATGATATCTAGGTCATTTGTAACGCCAATTCAATATTCCAGGAGGATTTCCAGAAGAATTATTCTTGCCAATAAGATTTGTACAGAGGATTATAGTTTTAAAAATTGTTATATATTTGTATTTTAACAATTTATTAATTGAATAAAAAATTAATTGTAATTTACCATTACAGAGAGCATAGAAGATACTCCTGGAACCTCACAAATACTCTGCATAATTAAAGGAAACAATGAGTGAAAGTGTAGGCCACTTTTGAATAACCCCTGTTCAAACCTTGTGCTGATCTGCCAGAATTGGGACTCGGGGCCCTGTGAGCCCAATACCAGTAAGGTGGCCCAAAATTTCTATGCCTTATGTTCTTCCTGTAACTTAAGCGGCTTTGCCTATTTAGCAGCTTGCTGCTGACATCAGTACTCTGGCGTCAACTGACTCTCTCATGGGTATTCCCAGAACTCGTTTTAGCTAACTGTACCAGAGAAATATTAAAATCTCTGTACCAGATAACAGAGATATCAATATTTTATTAACCACAACTGTTCAAAGACTCTGGGTGTGGGCCAACCTTTAATCCTGTCAAGTAAATGAACTTTTTTCTCCTGAAAGGCTAGTTTCTTATTGCTTCTCTGAATTAATATATGTGTTCTTTTCGTGTAATTTATTTTTTATGTACATAATTCTCACAAGCTTTGAAGAGGGTGGAGTACCAACAAAAAATTCTATTTGAGAAATTTCATGTGAAGTTGATTTCTGAAATGTTAATCGAATTTCCCATAGAAAAACAAAATAACATTAATGCCTGTTGGGTCGTCATTTTCTAAAGAAAATAGAAGAAACCATTCTAAGAGACTTCCAAAGAAAAAGTCAAAAATGCTGATGGAAACTTGAATATGACAAAGTGGAAACTAACAGAAACAGAGAAGAAAATTCACACATAAACTTACAGGAGCACCGAGAGCTAGCCTGTCCACGGAATCAATTTTAATGATGAGAGCAGCATAATGGTTAATGTTGTAATGTAAATTGGCAAGCTAAATTTATTTTTAGCTCTATGTTGAACAGTCAGAATATCATTTTTTTCTCTTTGTGGTCTTAGTACCCAATGCATAATGGAGCTACGTGAATAAAGGGGTAACATATTTTGGCTGAGAATGCCACAAAGATGGGAGGAGTTGGGCCTACATTGGATGTTATGCTAAAGTATACGATATTATAAATAATGTGGCATGTAAGTTAAAAGGGGATGATCTGGTAAATGAAACTTTAATTACCTTTAGAATACTTTAAGTAGTATAAAATTAAGCATACCATACCATGGGAGGAAGAGATGTTTCTCTAGATGGCACCTCATTCACTTCAGCAGCCGCAGCACTGTCAGGCCTAGCTTTCTTTGCTGTGCACAGTTAACAGAAATACGTTAATAAAACAAAACCTAAAATAATTTAAGTAACAGTCACACTAAATAAAAGATAGCTGTAGTTTACTGTTATAACAGTAAACAGATAGTACTATCAAAATGCTAACCTTCTTTACAAGATAGTATATACAAATTCATACACTTTTCAGACAGTAACACTTTATAGTAATGCAATGCTTAACAATCAAGAGAGTAAAGAACAGCACACCTAACAAATGTTTACCCAGAAAAGATCAGTTTCCTTTTATTTAAGGCTCAAGATAGTTTCATCAGGATCAAGTTCCATTGCATAAGTAAACACTGGATTAAACATTTCATGAGACTTCTTTCTCTCATAAATACATTATTTGGTATGAAAAAACAAAGAAAGTTTCCTTGAAGAAGGGAGTGTTCTTAAGTTTAGTGTCACGGAAACAGAGCAAATAAAATAAATATAATGGGATAAGCATTCACTTCTTATATTAATTTACTTTGAGTGATGTTTATTGTTGTTTTGTGGTTATTACAATAGGTTACAAATAAAGTGAAGCTATCAAATGTGAGGTAGTTCTATAGTTCACAAAACCATGAACACTGCATGATCTCTCTTGTCCCACGCCTAGCAGTGAAACCAGAACCGATAATGCCCAATTAGGACAAAAGTACTACCCAAAAAAGGTATAATTGTTACAGTGGAACCTGTGACCACATCAATAGCACAGTTACAAAAATTCAGTTTTTGCTTTAGTTTACTTATCTTGATAAATTACAACTGTGTCTAGATTAATCATCTATATTTTTTCCAACTGTGTAAATATCCAATGTAATATCCCCCCCCCCATGATAATAGTACATCATAGTTAGGATAATATGAATAATAAAAGAATGAGCAAAGCCTAAGTTAACAAGGACTTTCTCAGGTCCGCATAAACAGCACAGTTCCTTGAACAGTTGGTTGACTCACAGAAACAGACTTTTAATGAGTCAGTAAAAAGGACACTTAAATAAGAATTGTATTAACTTTCTTGACAATGAAATAAACTCGACCTCCTGTTTCAATTAATTTTACTCTTTTACGAGTTTGAAACAAACATTTTCAAAAGCTGTCAGATATCAATGCTACTAAATTTAAAGTGATCCAAACATCAGAAGAAAGAGTGTAAAGAACATGTAAGGTAGTCTACTAATATACTACATCATTAATAACCAATAAACCTCTCATAGGCCTAAATACCATGTAATGAAAGTCAAAGAAAACTTCTTCATTATAAATTAGAGAGCAAAAAAAGACACCTCAGTCTGAATGAATAACCCACATACAGATGAATGGCAGTGGCAGAGCAGATAATAGAAGAGAATATTGTTCTAGAGTTGTTCAGTCTGAAATAGGAGATAGCACACTATAATTATTTAGTTGTACATTTACTGGGTATAGATGTTAAGCTACCATATGTTACTTCAGTGACTAATCACCATCCTGAACTGAATCAATTGAGTAATCTCTTGAATAAAGAAATTGTACTTTTTCTTTTGTCTGTAATGTCACCACTATATATGACAGGGAATATGTATGGCTGATGATTTAAATGACAAAATTATGTGAAAGGCCTATGCCTTAATGGGCTGTTAAGTTTACTTAAGTTTTTCATTTTCATTTCAAACACACTAAAACAAAATAATACATATTTCCATTAGATTTTTATATTAATAATAATCATTTTAATTTATGTTCAATTATTCCAAGTAAATTCAATCAACATTTCTGTAAGTTAAAAACAAATGTTAAAGAGAACAAAATAAAAGTGTAAGACAAAGATATCCTCATTCACCATATTTTTCCAAATTTATCGTCAAAAAGCCAGTTATAAAAATTAAGAAATAAAGGTTTTCTAAGCACAGAATCTGCATTGATATCAATCCTCTACCCCCCCCCTCTCGCTAGCTCAGCTACTCTTGAGGCAACCCAGGGACTACTTGAATAAAGAGAAAAGAAGGTGCTTAAGAATACCAGATACAAAAACAATAAGAATGACATATGAAGCAAACAAAGCTCAATTCCAGATCTCTAATACTGTATAGTTAGTTATAGTTTCTTCCAATAAAACAAAGCTAGGTTTAGACAAAAAGAAAATTAGAGAAAGGAGTAAAGAAAATATTACCCTTAATTCTACTCTCTAGAAGGAATCTGTTTTTATTACACAGTCTTTTTTACTCGAAACACTCATACTGATTAACTGACACCTTATGTCCATACTTATAATGATGAGAAAGGCCAAAGATCAAATAAATAAAACCTTCCAGTAATAAATGAGTATATTTAAAGCAGATTGACATGATTCTCCTTATTTCACTTCTTCAAGGAGCTACTCACAAACAAGCAAAAACACGAAGTAAACATTAACATTAAATACAGAAGGAACCTTCCACCAGGACTAGAGTGGAATGAACCAAAGAGGACTAGTTGAGCAGCAGTTACTTCATCTTGGTAATTGTAACATTTCTGGAGAAAGGTACCCTCCCTACACAATGTGAATATTTACTTGGTATTTAAATGGCTATATGCAGCAACTTAATAGTCACTCTAAATACCATGTACAACTTCAGAAGAATTAACTCATATATTACTAGATGAGAGCTACCACTAACCTTACCATCATTTTTTATTATAAGGGAAGCAGCGATTAGTTCAGGTTTCGGGTAGGAGAAAATCTATTATGACATGCAAGTATGCAAAGGTTGTCATCCAAATACGTATATTTTAAATAGTGCATGCACATACATCATTCATTTTCATAGTCTATTATTCACTGACCAAATATGACATACTAGCAATCTATCTGATACTCAAATATTGATAAAACTAGGTCTGTAAAATATTCTATATAGAAGTAATATTATGGATAGTAAATAGGATTAGTGTTAAGCAGTCGTAATAGTTAACATGCCAATACAATATTAATAGTAATTATGAGGAAAAAAATAGCTAAGGCAAATGAATTTAACTTAAAAATGAAACTTCTTCACACCTGGGGGTTGATAGCTTTCATTCGCAAAGGAAAATTTCTTCTTTTTTGCTTTAACACTACCTGTACTAAAGTTCGATGAACTATCCGTTCCTGCAAAATAATATAGATCAGTATTAAATCTTCATAAAGCTCCAATGTATTTGAATGCATAATGAAAAGGAGGCAAGTTACCTTTTTCCCATTCATTTTCCGATTGTAGGTTATTGGGTGTATTGTTAGAGAGTTCCTCCTCAAAACCATTTTCCAGCTGGTTCTTTGGAGCTTTCTTAGGTGTACTGCTAATTGCATTGGAATCAAGTGAGTCATTTTCAATGTCATTACCATCACTGCCACTTAAATTAGGAGATTTTGCTACTTTGCCATTAGTATTCTTAGAATTTTCACTGTTTACTTTTGCAGCAGGGATATCTTCATTAGACCCTTTTAAACTAGACCTTGTTGCTCTAGACTTTGTTACAATTTTATCTTCAGAAAGCCTCGATGAACGTCTATGCTTTTCTTCAGTCGAGTTGAGAGAACTAAACGACTTTTCCTTTCTGGCGATTGCATTCTGAAGGACTGACTCACGAGAATACTCCTTTGACATGCGCCTAGATGAACGTTTCACAGCAATTTCTGGGTCTTGTTTTTCAATGTTCCTCAGAGACCTCCGGCTTTTCCTTTCAGCAGATGAACTACTGTCTTCTAAAACCTGTGGTTCAGGAGAAGGTTCACTTTTATTATTATCTTTAGTTACTTTCGTTTTCTTTTTGGGTGGATCAATGACTTCATTGCTTTTTTCACTAGGAATAGAATCAAAATTACTTACAGAATCAGATTCTTCTTCATTAGGAGAATTTTCTTGAGTGTCTGCTACAGGCTCTTCATTAAATTCAGACGCTGGTAAACTCTCTTCTGGGGGAGGAGATTTTTCTTTTTCATCAGGAGCAGGTTCCACAGATTCTTTGTCATCATTTTTGTTAACTTCTGGCTCAGATTCATGGCCGTTTTCAGATGGAAAAGTAGTATCTAAACTAGCAGTCAAATTTGCTGAAGAGAGTTGGTCTTCAGAATCATCTTTCATTCCATAGGGGACATGTCGATTAAATTCGCTTTTCATTTCACTAAGTATCTTCTTTATTAAAATACTGTCCACCTTATCATTATCACTGTTTGTCGATGCTCCAGCATCAAAATCCCCCAAATCATCATCTAGTTCATTTCCCATCATGAAGTCTGCCATTATCATTGATGAAAATTATTGAAAAGGTGCACCTCTCCCAAGGAGCTATAACAAAAATAAATATGAACTACGTTTGACTTTGAGAAATAGTCTTCAAAATATTATTAAAAGTCGGCCAAGAATCATATTAAAAACGTGTATTTACACAGAAAACGGTTCAAAATTTCAAGGGATCAAACGGATCACTCAATTAAAACTACGGGGCAATACGAATTAAAATAATAAAAACCGTAATATCCCAGAGAAAAGAAACCTAACCTTGAAGAGCATCGGGGACCGATGAGCGTAAAACACTTCTTACGCGAAGCACAATGCATAAAAACAAGGACACGTATTTAATAAACAACTGAGTACAATTAACTCACCTTGTGTCAACGTCAAATCCAAAGGTACACCTTGAAATAAAAGGAAAAGCCCATCTGAGGAGCCGAAAGGAGTGGAGAGCTACATGGCGGATCACAACACTGCACCCCTAAATAATTTTGTCCTCGCTTTAGAGCCAACGGAGTCGACTCTCTCCCCAGCCGCTGGTCTCTCCGACCAATATCCTCCTCAATTCCCACTTAACTTTTTTTCTTCACACAAAAATATTACCTTTTTAATTGCTACCTCAAGGGGTGCCAACTACTAGCGTCCAGACAGCTAAGGACATTACTATTTACAGAAACCTCCCTTCGATCTCTTGTACCCCTTCCACAATAAGATAGAAATTCACTTTTTCGGAAATGATTAATTACTTCCAATGAGACCACGTACTTTTTTACGCGGTTCTCAAGACGGTCCAAACCTTAATATCATAGTTTTAAAAACAACATTTATCTCCCGATGTAGTTTTACAATCTCTAAACTCTTTATTGACATGACATCCAATAAACAAATGATGCCGAGTAAACAATTCCTTGATCTTTAAGCAGCCAATACCTCCCCCTACTTTTGTTTGATCACATCCTTAATGTTTCATCCTACATTGAAAGATTTCATTTATACATCTATAAATAATAATCAAAATTGCTGTCAATTTTCGAAAGCGAACCTGAAACTCAGTTTAACTCGAACAAATGTAAATGAGAAGTACATTTCATACATTATTGTAATTTATTTGCATTGATTATGTATGATAATTCGGGAACGGATATTCTGGTAATTAGACTTGCTAGTAGACCTTTATTAGCTGCCTCCTTCCAGAGATAAAGAAAATATATTTAATATATATAAAACGAAATGAAATAGCCGCAGTTATATGTTAAAACACATCGCATGCATTGTTATTTACATACTTCTTGGAATTTATTGACTTTTACACTTTACGCTCAATATTCATAATGAAAGCACGCTCGTGCATAAAAATATACAATGGTATATCACCAGCATAGTTTTATATCATTGAGCGGTACAATTATAGCTTTTATTGGACAATTACAAAAAGTTGAGGGCTTTTTGCTGAGAAACAAAGATAACTAGACGCTTAAAGAAAGAATGGTAGCATAGCAATTTAGTGGGGTAAAATCCAATGACCTTAATAGATCAAAGACCAGGTTGAAATCGATACGGCTACTGAATAAATGTCAAGAGAAATCAAAGATAAGATTATAAACACGAACAGACATAGGCAAAGAAAATAGCAAGTTTCGTTATATTAAAGTTGCACTAGATAACAGAATCAGCGGTTGGCCCAGTTTTTGCATTACTAACATAAAAATTATGTTTGGTTCTGTTTCTAACAACTTAAAATAACGAAGATTAGAACTTCCTTTGGATTATAAACATAAATTGTTTTTTCTAAAAAAAAAAATATATTAGTTCCTAATATATAACACTAAAAAAAGCAATTCTTGGTTATTTCTCAAAATCATGAACATGAAAATATAAAAATCAATGATTGGCGCTTTCTCTAAATCATAAACAATAAATGTAATTAAAATAACATCCTAAAGACTTATGTAACTTACAGTTTTAAGGTTGGTGATTTTCTACTGAAAGATAAGAATTGAAGGACAGCTAGATTAAGCTGAATTGGTGTATTTCATTAACTCTTTAAAAGAATACTTTTTAATTACAGAGGCTAGATTATGAAAAAATGAAGCATCAGTTTTAAATATTGTTAGCCAGAAATGAAGTCTGCCTTTCTCTATATCTTCATAAAAATTATAAGAAATTATAAGCATTACTTCTTTTCTTATAACACAAATCTAAAAAGGTTTTAAGATATATTTGGTAGGAATAAATAATTAACTAAATTCCTAAATAGATGACCAATATATTACTAATCGTCTTAGTTCATGTATTCAAAAATTAATTTAAGACATTCATTAAATATTATGGCCTTGCTCATAATTCAGAAGGCTAAAATATATTACTAATCAAAGAAAATATTAGTTTTTCATTTGAGTTCTTGGTAAAATAAATAATTGAGAAAACCAGGACATATTTTTGTCCATTACTTAATAACTAAGTATTAAACCATCAATGAAGGGGAACTACATAATTTTAGTCTAAAGTTCAAACACACTCTGTTTTAAGAAGGTATTCAACATATTTAAAATTAGTGAGGTGCACTAAAATAAGTTCTATTATTTTATTTCCAGATATGTTACTTTTAAAATTGTGAAGAACATAATAGTGATTCCCATCAGAATGATATCTGTCAGAGCTAAATAGAGTCTCCCACTAGAAAGTCATTGAAATCACATTTGCTCACAGCAAGGCCATCAGGAAATTGTGATGTAAAAGAAATCAGTTGCCAAATGTTGCGCTACATTGTATTTATCTCCTTATATATACACACATTATTTTTAGTAAACAAGGAATTACTATTATAAATAACAATTCTGTCTTTTTACATTCATGTTTAATTTTTTTAATATTTATTTATAGGATTTATTTCAAGCACCTAACTATTTTATTGAGTCTAGACTTAAATGGAAAAGGTTAAATATAATAAAATAGGCTACTATACTGCATTCAGCTGGTTATTTGTAGCTTGGTGTTCTAATTTTGTAGCATTAATCAATAGCTCTCTGAATAAATTGTGTGAAAGATAATTTGGTGTAAATAAATACATCCGTTCTTATAAAGGCCCTTAACATTTTGTATTAATATGGATTAAATAAATTAATATTCTACTGTCCAATTTATTTGTAGGCATACAGGTTTTTAAAATGGATACATATGATTTCTCTGCCCCATGCAAGTATATAATTAAATATACTTATAGTTCTGAAGGAAATGAAAGATGGATTCTTTGGGATTCATCTTATGTGTATGACTTACAGTTACAGCCAGATAAGAACAAAAATGAACATCTATTGATTATTCTCTTGTTTCAAATAAAAAAATAATTAATAAAATTTGTTTCCAATGTCAGTTTGATAACATACACTAATGAGAAATATGATTTATTATCAGTTTTTATTTAACTTATAAGCGTCATTATTTTTTTTTTCTTAGAACATGTATTACTGTTGGTTATGTAATGAGCAGGAAACAGAAATAAAACTTATTTTAATTAAAATTAAAGTAAAGTGCTAGGTTTACAAAAGAGGCTGTGAAGTAATTCACAATAAAATAATATGCTCACTCTTAATAGTTGTGTCTGCTAAGATAATAATATAATTTTATATGTTTGTTTTATAGTTTTAAGTTTTACAGTGGCTGAGTTATTTTTTTAATCACCTCCTACTTTATTGTGTTCAACCTTTAACATGCAGGGATAGTTTGTAGAAGAAGCTAAAGCACTATGTTTCAGTAAGAACAAAGGATAGATATAATGATTGATTACAACTAAAAATAAGAACATGATTGATATCAATTAATTGAATATTGTTTACGTTTAAAATACAGCTCTCTATATTATTTAAATTTAGGTTTTTCACCAGTCATATTAGCCACTTAAATATTTAAGAGCATTTGTGTTTTTAAATGAAGTAATTCATTTAATAATAAAATAATACCTGTACTTTTAGTTTTCAATCATACTTCGTGAATAAAAAAGATATTACTATTTATAATATATAATATTCATTATATAAGTGTGAAGTGTACTTTAATCTGCCAGGACATGGACATATTTAAGAGGGGGCGGGGCAGGGACAAGGAGGGTATGTCAAGTATACAAATTATAAGTAAATAGTGTATTTTCAAAACTTTTTTAACGAGTAAAATATATCCATTTTTATTTATACTAAAATTAATTTAGATATAGTGGGTATAAATTTATGACTTGGCTCCTATAGTTAAGTCCAATAATAGCCACAGGACAGGATGATTGCCAGGTGTTGCTATGAGCATGCTATTGACGAAGAAATGGCTCAAAATGCTTAGTTGGTCAAGTAGCTACTTGTATTAGTTAAAGGACATTGGTTAGGAATTAACTCTAACTATAATATCTATAAAGGATAGTAATATTTATAAAGGAACTTTGAAAATAATGTTCATTCACTCAAAACTGATACAATTCATCAGAGGTTTAGACCTACTATGAGACAGTATTCTAAAACTGTATCTACTGATACTTGGGTCTGATCTAAGTATACGAAAGGATTAATGACCATGAAGCTTTTTCACAAGGAGATAAGAGTATCTGTACTAGGAAGTCCAAACAAATTTCTATTAAAGAAAGCTCCAGGAGAACTGTTTGTTTCATAGCATAACTTGGAACTAGAACTGGTAGCAAAGGTACTACTAAAATAAAAAGTGCGTCATATAGGGTCTGCGTAAACTAAGCATATTTCCCATGTGCTGGTATGACATACTGGTCATCTCATCTCACGATCTATTTCCTATTTCTCTCGCCATAAGAAGTAAAAATCAGATTCTAAGTGGAGGTCTACTGAGGCTGGATACATAAATATACATATAGCTCTTTTAATATTAGCGATAAGAAAAAATATATATTTAACAAAATTTAGTAAATGCCTGTTGAAAACAATATTTGGTATTAAAGCTTCTAATAAAGTGGTTTATTATAAAACAGATTATTATTATTACGACATGAATAAGATTGGGGTTTAATGAAGACTTAAAACTAAAAAATGCAAATATTTCGGTTAATATTCATGATAGAGAAAAAATGTATATAACAACACTGATAGAAAATTAAACTTCCAACCAGATTGATTCTATACAATTTTTAGATCTGACGTAGAATGGCAGAGATATTTTGAATTTTCGTAAATCCCCCTCCCTCTGGTTCAATTTCAGGCATTAATGAACTTAATCTTTAGTATTGCATGAATCGCTTATATATTGTTTCGTAATGATTTAACAAAAATTGTGATCTCTAAAGCCTTAGCAATTTGATATATATATATATATATATATATATATATATATATATATATATATATAGATAGATAGATAGATAGATAGATAGATAGATAGATAGATAGATAGATAGATTCCAAACTCTGTGTCAGTAATGAAATAAGAACTACTCGCAAAAAAGAGGGAAATAAGGCAAAAATGTGTTGCATCAAGGCTTGAGGCCAAAAAAAGTGTTTGAAAAAACCTTTGGTTTGATCATAAAATAAAAGTTAAGGAAGTATAAAAATGATCGATCAGGCCCTTCAGAATATGTTCCAAAAGAAAACTCGTATTTGTATATTTCTTATTCTATAAAGAGGGGAAATAGAAAAATAAGTGAGTGAGAAAGGAACTCATAAAGTTTAGGAAGTGCAGGAACATTTCCAGGGAAGATGTTTTGCTTGATCAAAGCTATAAGTAGTTAAAAGCCTGGGATTCAGGCAATACAGGCAGCTTAATTCTGCCAGGACAAACATGTGTACCTTCCAGCTAGTGATATACTCGTAGACATCTGATACTTAAAAACAATTAAATAGAGAAAGATACACTCAGACAATACTGTATCTGATTAGCCAACCCAATAACTTTATAAAACAAATAAAAAAAATTGCAAACAATGGCTCAGTCGGCAAAGAACAGGCCTAAGCAATTAGAATGCCAGAAGTTTGTTATAACATTTTGAAATAATTTTGCCCTCGTGCAAAAGTGATAAATATATAGTAATGAAGTAAATCATCCATTTGATTAATAGAAATAAAAATTAATAACCAACTATCCTAAACTGATGATGTTTTGTTAAGGAAGAGAAAGTCGAATTTTGAAATAAATATACTGGAAGCTTACCAACTTTGTTCTTCAAACAATGTGAATACCACAAATATAACAATGAATTGGAGGATGCTGAGTTACTCATTTAAGAGATATAACCATGATTTCAGCATGATTCTGAAAGAAAGTTTCCTTTATGTCTGCCGGATAAGTAGGATTCTAAAAGAAGGCTTGTTGTTAGGTTGTATAAGATATTTGGATAGAAAGGGAAATGCCTGGAAAAATGGGGAGATGTAATTGTGGTATTCCAAAGAATATAAGTTAATCTTGGTGATACTAAATTGTATCATCAGCTAATGCAATAACATAATATTTGAATGAAATTTGATATTTCTGGATAAAATAAGAAGTCAAGTGGTAAGTTTAATTACTAATAAACTTTCTTTTAATTGGTTATGGGACTTATTGTCTTAATAATATGCTCTACAGGGCAGAAACTGGGACTCTGGTATCATCTTAAACCATTCAGAGCATTCTGCATCTAGCATCGTTCAAGTCCAGATTCAGGCTCCACACATCCCTCATCAAATTATCCTTCCTGTCACCTCTCCCTGGGCCAACACACCAAGAAACAACTACATTTTCCCCCATTCCATTTTCATTTACATACCCTTCAACAATGTTTCATATCTCCAACCAATGTTACTCTTACACAGCTGTGATTATATTTATAGCTCTTCTCCACCAGGCCAGGAGTGTTTTGCAATTTTCCTTGGCGAGAGTACATATTTCACTCCCAGTTATAAAAAGTTCATTTAAATTTTATTGAGTAACACTCAAAAATATAATTTCAGTCACATGTATTTTCAGTTCCTGCTAGATTCAATTTTAGATTTAATAGTGAGTGAACACCTAGAACAGACAGATTTTTTTTGGATTTATATTTGTGGCAGGTGTTCATTAAAAAACAATAACAGACCTAGATTATTTCAAACATCAGACAGACTCTAGAAATTTTAATTGGTTGAAAATATCTTCAACTGGTCACTCACCTAACTACTTTCATTAAAGGCTTATTTTCCAAGTAATACAAATCATACTGTACATACTATCAGCACATGCTACATTGGACTATATTGAATTTATATTTTAATGTTGGTTTCAAGCTAATTTCTTCTTATTACAAAAGAAATGTGAATCCACATAGAAGATTATGAATTTATAATATCCCCATGAATCGGAATACAAAGTTATAATAATAATAGTCTCAGGTTAAAGACTATTTATTTATTTTATAATAAACCACTTAGGAAGAGAACGAGCCTGTAAGCCAAATTACTTTAAGATTTTAAGGAAAAGCATGAATGTATATGTTGTATTTTAACATAATAAGTACATTGGTCAAACAATCTTTTCAGTGGATTATCCCCACAGTGTGTAATTATCTAGTGATAATCTCCCCCTTGTGTTGTATATTTTGGTAATTTCGGCTAACTATTTTCTTTCTGTATAACAGCAGACAATAATGATAATATGGTGCAATTCATGTTCATTTACATTTAAAAATATTAGCTAAGCCAACAGATATGGTTTGCCACTATTTCAAAATCCACTATCTGGCACTAAAATTGAAAATTCATTAAACATTTTTTTAAAAGAACAGAAGAATGCCTACAAAGTAAACAGACTTCATATTCACTGATAACTACTGTTTAGGTGGATTAGAAAATGGTCACCATTAAGCTTTGGCCAATGTTAAAAGTTAGCCATGCCATTTCCTAAAAGTTACTAGTACTTCTACCTTGATGGAGGGGCTCAGGTTGGCAGTGTGAGTTAAGGCGTAGGTCTTAATCTCATATGGTAATCCTAGAGTGGTGGGTTCAATTCCCACCCTAGGCATTAGAAATTTATTTAGTGGCGGACTCATTAAATAGATTCCTTAGTCCCACCCTGGTTAGAAAAGGGTGGTTGCCTGTAGATAACCCGTCCCGATTAGCCAAAGTAGCATAAAGTGGATGTAGATAAAATAAAACAAACAAAATACCTTGATAAATCTAATTATTTACCCTATATAAATAAGCACAGTAAACATTTTGAATATTAAAAGTTATTGTATTTTCTGTTTTTCCTTCTGAGAACAAATTTGTGTTTATTCTCACCACATTTTAAACTAAATTCAGTGAGTGGGGTAAGAATTTTCATGATCACACATCCTAGTTATTCTAGGTCAGCGTGACTACCAAGGACTTTCAGATAAATCAGATCTAGAATTAAACAAAGGAATTTCTAGATTTTTTTTTTTTTTTTTTTTTTTTTTTTGAGAAATTGCTTCTAGTTGTTCAATAGATTTAAATGTTCCAGAAATATTGACCAAAAATCCCGTGATTACTTGAGCATGCATGTATATGAATATGATGTTGATCTATACCACCTCTTCATTTACTCACTACAGGATTAATAGGTTAAATTGCTGGAGGCGTTGGTAGCAATATTATTAGAATGTTAAGGAAGGCTTTTGAAAGGAATTTTCTTAGGTGAGAATTTCATATGTATGGGCAGCTTAAGACATGGAGACCCAATAACCTTTGCTATTTAGACTTGCCCTGTAGAGGAGCTAGTGTAAAAAATAAGTATAAAAAGTGGTGACACCATAAGTAATTGGGCCTGACTTCAAATAATTGATTGATCACTGAAAAAATTTCACAGCAAAAGGTGGCATACTTTGTATGTGCAGTCCAAGAACAGAGGCTTACAATATGAACGCACAAAAAATAAGAGTAGACTGACCCTAAGTAAGATCGCACTATTGAATCGAGGGAGTATACACATTCTAGTTACAGGACAGTTAAGTACTAAAAAGTGACTGTAATAGAATACCAGAAACGTGACCAAAACCAAAAATTGTAAGTCTCGCTAAAGCTCTCAAATTCTGGAACCTGGCTACTATAATACTGTATGCAACTTTTCGTAGTAAGCAAAAACCTTAGATGAACATTTAATATTTAGTAAAAGTTATCCGAACAAGGCACAGTGACATTTGTTTGGTTGGCCACTGTGCAGAGCCAAAAGGACCAGTTTGTATTCCTTTGATAAACAACAGTTGCCCAAATCCGTGAATTATCAGTCTGATAATTAGAAATAGATAGAAAGCTACATACATATCTTTAATTTTCTTCTCTTATTACCTATGAAGGTAGTAAGAAAAGAAAATTAAAATAACCCCTAACCACTCCCATATGAATTTAATATAGTGGTGGGTCCTTCCTTTAAATAAATTTTCATGATTACCTCTCTGTCTCTTTAAACCCCTTATTCTCCCCTCCAAAGCAACAATCAGTTGATTGAAAGATAACCTCTTCCTTACATTCTTCCCTTACATAAATTAATCACAACATATTAAATAATCGTGAAACGTGAGTTTTCCTAATGGAATTACGTTTGTTTATGACCTAGGACCATAATATTGTCAGTCGATAAGTAGGACTTTCATAATTCTGACAAATCTTGAGTGTGTCCTCAGGGCCCAACCTGAAAATCTCCACCTTAAGAAGTGGGAACATAAAGTAGATATTCGTTTTATACAAATAGAATGAAAATATTACCTTATTATTGATCACGTTATGACCCAATGGCTAGTAGGAGCATTAGGATAAATTCACAGCCACATTAATTAGAATTGTCATCCCAGAAGAACTCGAGCTGAGTTGCAGAAATGTCTGATCTATGAAGCCGTGAGTTGGCCTAATTGTAAGGCCACGTTCTCACTGCTCAAGTTTAGAGGGTGTATTGTGCCAGCAGAATAAGACAGTGTTAAAGTTGTACATTTGCATTGTAAGACTGGAGGTATTAAAGTTGTACATTTGCATAAACATCAGTGACTAATGGATGATTCTCTAACAATTTTGCCATCGACTAGGGTTCTCATAATGCCTGGGGTCTTTGTAGTTGAATAGTCTTATGGAGAAGGCCACTGCATTGATCAGCGAATATCAAAGCTTCTCTGAATGGAAATTTCCAATTCCTTAAAATTGGTTTCAAAAAAATTGATCACTGTACGCTAAGACAGTAATCACAATCAATCAAACTCTGACTCATACCCCTTCCTATTTCTTTTAGCAGATTTCTCTTAAGGGAAGTCAGCTATTGAGGTCGATCAAGTTCGAAAACGGCTAAAATCGAACCGCCCCCCCCCCCAGTTAGAGGGGGGATTTTCGAAATATCTTCGTTACCATACGTCGGATCAAACAATTGTATAGAACCAATCTTATAGTAAATTAAATTTACTATAAATATTGCTATATACATTTATTCTCTATCTTGAATATTAACCGAGATATTTGCATTTTTATTAAATGTGGGCCGATACGGACGAATGAGTTTCCCGCCAAAAGCTAGTTCGGCCCTTTGCCGTAACTGTTCGGCTCTCGTATGCAGATTTCTATATTGTATAACTTCACGTTGGAAATCTGCATAGTTTACGCAGCCCTTGCGTGACGGACTTTTTTTTCTAGAGAAATCCAAAATATCTTTGTTATTATTATAGTTCATCAATGTCCACCTTTTGCACTAAGGCTAATTGGGACGGGGTATCTACAGATTACCACCATTTTCTAGCCAGGATGGTACAAAGGATTTTATTTAATGAATTTCGTCATAAATAAATTCCTATTGCTCAGGCGGGAATTGAACTCGCCACTCAAGGTTTACCATGTGAGGAAACTCCGTTATTGTAAGTCAAATCGAATTGTGTATGAAATCTTATTCAAAATGCAATTGCCTATAAATTTTGTTATATACTTATTTTCTCTATCAAGAATATTAATAGAAGATAAAAGCTTTTAGTTTCCAGCCAGAGTAATCCCCCACACCTACTTCATGTCATATTAACAATAAGTTGTTATATCATGAACCACGTTATTTGAAGCATAAATACCAAATATTGATTTTATTGAACTTTTAGTGTGTGAGACACGATTATTATTATAAAATTGTAGGGGTTTATTGTTAGTTGAAACTAACAACGGACTAACGAACTAAAATATGGAAATATCTCGGTTAATATTAAATATAGATAAAACATGTCATAACAACATTTATATAACATTAAATTTACAATAAGATTGCTTCTACACGATTTTTTGATGCGACGGGTAAGAACGGAGGTTTTGGGTTTTCTGCTAAATCCCCTAGTCCGATCCTGGCTATAAAAGGTTGGTAACATGTAGATAACCCTCGACAATAAGCCTTAGTAGCAACAAGTGGACGTTAATAAATAGGTATAACAATAATGTCACTTGGTAATCTAAAGTCTTGAGTTCGATTCTCATCTGGGTAATAGAAATTTATTTAGTGACAAACTCTTGTAACAAAATCCTTAGTCCCGCCCTGGATATAAAAGTCCGTCACGCAGGGGCTGCGTAAACTAAGCAGATTTCCCATGTGAAGTTTTACAATAGAGAAATTTCACGAGAGTCGAGCAGTTAAGGAAACGGCCGAACTAGCTTTTGGCGGGAAACTCACCCGTCCGATAGGCGCCAGATTTGATAAAAATGCAAATATCTCGGTTAATGTAAGATAGAGAATACATGTATACAACAATATTTATAGTAAATTTAATTTGTAATAAGATTGTTTCTATACAATTTTTCGATCCGACGTATAGTAACGGAGATATTTCGAATTTTCGAAAATCCTCCCCTCTAAACTCCCCCTCCCACTTGTCCGATTTCAGCCGTTAACGAACTTGATCTTTCTTTTTACATAAAACGACTAAATATCGAGTTCGGTAACGATCAAACAAAAATCGCGACCGCTAGAGCGGTACAGACAAATATATATATATATATACATATACAGTTTTGAACGGACCTTATTTTCGTCATCTACTAGGTAGGATCGATGGACATTTGAAGAAAAATTTCGAAAATTCCGTCATGAGTACAACCTCAATAGCTGATTTCCCTTAAGGGGGTCAACCTATAGGTAACCCGTCCCAATTACTTTTAATCGAACAATGTGGGCGTTAATGAATAAATAAAAACAAAATATACATTCCAGGCTTGTCGAAAATTCCGGATTTATATTGCCGTTTGTCAAATAATATTGCCCTTTGTGCATTAAACATCGTGGACCCCTAGTTACCACCATGTATCTGCTACTACTTTATATTTATATATAAATTAAAATACAAAATATTGTTTTTAACTTTTTATTACGACTGTTCCAAAGACAAGAATGACAGACAAGTACAGCACAAGGGACAGGACAATGAGTACATAATACAATTTCAACTAAGCAGTGGCTTCCTTAGCTTCTTCAGAATTGTCTTCATGTTTGCATGCTAGTTGTGCTAGAAACTCCACCACCGTTCTTGTAGGCCGACCAGACATACCCTTTCGTAGATAGGACCAAGTGATTCCATCTGACATGTTTACACCATAAGTATCTAAATGTATCCAGTCCACTGGAGGTACGAATTCTCTCAGAAAGGCTGCACAAGTGCAGGGTGCTCCTGTAGACATGTAGTGATCTTGAACATCGGCTCCTGGATGGGTTGTCACCTTGTTGACGTAATGCCTCCATAGGGGCATTCTCCACACCCTATCACCAGTATGGATGCTGGCTATCCTCATCATTTCATATAACGGATCACTGTTGGAAAAGACTCCCACTGCAGATGCACCCATCAAATCTTGCATTTCAATGCATAGAGTGCCGACATCTAACACAAACTTTGGATTGAACATAACTGAATATGACAGTGCATCAGTAAGCGATATTCTGCCATCGAAATCTGTGTTTTCTACTAAAATAGTTTTTCCATTTTTGGCCCTTATAATATCGCCCGGCTTCATAGCACATGTGCCAGGAAGGTTCTCGTAAAGTGGCAAAAGCCCTCTTATATTGATCGGTAGTTGGAGGGCAGAAACTGCTCTACAAACTCCTACAACGGAAGCTGCACCAGCCATGTCACCTTTCATATGTTTCATAGTGCGGCAGTCTTTTAAGCACAGGCCACCACTGTCGAAGGTAACACCTTTTCCTACGAGAACCACCGGAGCGACATCAGGCTCACATCCATAGTAACTTACTTCTAAGAATATTGGAGGTTCGCAAGATCCTCTAGCGGCTGCCAAAAATGCTTCCATCTGCATTATTTTAGCCCAATTTCTTACTTTAACCTCTACATTGACTCCAGCTTTGCAAAGGATTTCCACAGCGGACTGCGCAAAAGATATAGGCGTTAGCAAATTGGCAGGGGTTTCGCATAGTTGTCTAGCGAGGTTTTGCGCCGCAGCTTTTTGTAAGCCTATTTGCCATCCTGTATAGTCACAATCACCGAACAACTCTATTCTTGGAATGAACTTTTGTTTTGAACTATTCTTCAGCTCTTGAAAAACCCAAACACCCAGTGCAGCTCCTTCAGCGGCAGACTCGGCATGTCCAAAACTTTCGACGTACGCAGTCCTGATGTGTACTTCTTGTAACGCCCTTACGCCTGACCCTGCGGCCATTCTTATACTCTCCTTTCGTTCGTCAATTTGTTCGCTTTCTTTATACGTTTGACATTCATCACCGATCCCAACAACAACGACAGCGGAAAATTGTTTGTCTATGCCATAAAATATTCTCGTTTCACCTTTTTTAGGAACTGGACCCGAAAGTTTAAGCATTTCAGAGAGCTTACCATCAACCCTTTTGTCAAATTCTGCAGCCGCTTTAGTATAAGTTTTCTCTTGTCCATGAACATCAGCATCTTCATTAAATACTCCCAGGACTAAACCAGTGAGATCAGCACTTTCCCCAGAACAATTTAAAAGTCTTCTTTGAAGGGCATAAGTATTTCGGATTCCGCTTTCGAATAATCGCAGACTATTTTTTAACAACGAACGAATCATTTTTATATATTTCAGTGTTTAAGAATAAAAAGTGTTAAAACAAGAAATTTAGGATTATTTAAAATATTTGTGTAACGAAATTAGTAACTCAACTGCACTGTCAAGTATTTTTCCACATGTTAATTAAACGTATGATAAAACAGATTATTTATTTATTTAGTATACCACATAGTTTAGTAAATCGTTAATCTTAATAACCGTTATATACGGACTATTTTTTACGAATATGTAACCAAATAAATTCTGGAACTAAAGATGAGAATTATGTTCTTCAATTTGTAAGAATTTATGGCCATCGCGTTTATTGACATTTTATGGAATTTGGCACCATAACTACTCGGAAAAATGAAAAAAAAAATTGTGTAACTATTTTTTTTAATGCATTTAAGCAGGAAGACGAAAATTCTTCCATAAAGAATTTGTTAACAATTAAAAAAAAAATTCTACCTCTACACCAACAAGACAACCGCCTCAAACGATAAAGTCACGAGACCTGTGTTCGAGATAGACCAAACCATAGAATATTTATAGAAGATTAAATTAGTACTAAAATTGCTTATATACAATTTTTCGATCAGATCAATAATAACTGAGATAGTACGAATTTGCGGGGTTTTTCTTTCCACGCTAAACCACCCACCCTTTCACATAGTCTAATTCCCGCCATTAGCATATATAATTCTACATTTTTGCATGATGTAGTCAAATATAGATTTTAAAAAGTCCGTCACGCAGAGGCTGCATAAACTATGCAGATTTCCCATGTGCTGGAATACCAAGGTAGTGAGTGAGCTCATCTCATCATTCCCTATTTCCTAGGTAAGAAGCATGTGTAAAAGGAATTAAAATATTAGCTAGGCATGGGATGTTTAGTGACTGAGAAATGATTGAAAAGGCTGAAACCAATAAAATAAAATTACTGAGATAATTGTATTTTATTATTGTTATTGATTTAAAGTCCACTTTTTGCGACTGTGGTTAATTGGGACGGGTTATCTACAGGTTACTACCATTTTCTAGCCAGGCTGAGACTAAGGATTTTATTTAATGAGTTCATCACTAAATAAATTTCTATTTGTCCCGGTATGAATTGAACACACCATTATTGGTTTACAATATGAGATTAAAGCCAACGTTTTAACTGCCATGGCTAGCCCCCATCATTTTTTAATATGTATTCATTATTCGAGTTCCACAAAAGTGTAGAACAATAGTATCTTGTTTACTTATTGGTTATATGCATTTCGATTTTGATTTCAGCCTTTACCAAATATCATAGTTTTCTATGAAGCCGTTTAAACCCCCAAGGGAGTCTGAACCCAATTTTTGGTGTGTTAGCTTGGAATAAATCGTACCATGATATACTTATTAGTTTATTTGTTAATTTGTTGGCGCGTGATTTGAGTTTGGGGAATTAACTGATGACTGATCAAATACAAATAATTTTTTGAAAAATACAAATAATTTGATTGTCTATAGAAAAATATTTATAGAGAATTAAAGGTGCAACATGGTTTTATATAATTTTCCGATCTCGCTCATAATAACGAAGAAATTTCGAATTCCCTCCTCTTTCTTTTCGTAAGTACGGCGTCATTAATTAAGGTTTTATGTTCTATACTCAAAAATTGGTCGTGCCATACAGTTCTAAATGTTATTCTTGTTAGTAACTAAAATCTGATCAAGAAGGGGGGGGGGGGGTAGAAATTGAAAATTCAAATCAAAATATCTCAGATGTGAGTCCAATCAAAGGTCCGTCACGCAGGGGCTGCGTAAACTAAGCATTTCCCACGTGGTTTTAGAATAGAGAAATTTGAGAATAGAAAGTCAAACAATTACGGGAACGGCCCGAACTAGCTCTTGGCGGAAACTCACGACTAGCCCCAAAGTTAGCCGATCTCATCTCAGAAGCTGAAAACAGAAAAATGCAAATATCTCGGTTAATATTCAAGATACAGAATAAATGTATATAACATTATTTGTAGTAAATTACATTTGTAATAAGATTGGTTCTATATAATTTTTCGATCCGACCTATAGTAACGGAGATATTTCGAATTTTCGAAAATCCTCCCCTCTAAACCCCCCCTCCCACTGATCCGATTTCAGCCATTAACGAACTTGATCTTTATTTTTGCATAAAACGTTTAAATATCGAGTTTGGTAACGATCAAACGAAAATTGCGACCGCTAGAGCGTTAACAGACAAATATCTATATCTATATATATATATATATATATATATATATATATATATATATATATATATATATATATATATAATTTTGAACGGACCTCATTTTCGTCATCTCCTGGGTAGGAACGATGGACATTTGAAGAAATTTTTCGAAACTCGCGTCATGAGTACGACCTCAATAACTGATTTCCCTTAAGGAAAATCTGCTAAAAACTATTATCTTGTTAAATATTTAATGCTCTACAATTATTGTTATACAAATTATCCCCTAACTAATATTTTTTCAGTTAATCGTATTTACTTAGTTTTAGCCTTCTACTAATAGAATTTTTACTATGAATAACTGAGTCACTGTACAACTCATATTAGCAGATTTCCCTTAAGGGAAATCAGCTATTGAGGTCGTACTCATGACGGTATTTTCGAAATTTTTCTTCAAATGTCCACCGATCCTACCTGGTAGATGACGAAAATGAGGTCCGTTCAAAACTGTATATATATATATATATATATATATATATATATATATATATATATATATATATATATATATACTAGCTCAGATACCCGGCTTCGCCCGGGAATTCATTTGAGGCTGAATGGTGATGGTATTTTTTAGCAGGCTTTACATTGCACAATATTTTGACATTTACCCGTCCCAGTGTTTAGGCTTGATACCCTTCTTTGCCGTGGATTTGCTAATAATAGAATTATTTGTTCGATAAGGCATCACAGTCTTCGATATTTTTATATTTCCCGTCTCTTATACACTTAAATATGGTGAATTTTTATTTCAGGCCTCCCTTTTACCCCCCTCCCGTTCGAACCTAAAAATTTTAATATAACTTATAATCATGGAAGAATTAATGCTAATTGACAAACCGAGTTTTGTTAAGTTCGGTTCAGCCGTTAGTGCCCGTTAAAGTTTTAACGTATAACTCATTTATACTTAGGTATACGACAAAAGTGTATATAACAAAAGTTACTCCAAATAACAAAATAAACAACTTTTGTTATGTTTATATTTGCGGAAAAACCAATAGGAAACGAAATCTCGCTATTTTTAATTTCAGGATTCCCTTATAACCCCCACTCCTGCCCGTCCATAGAAATGTTGGTATGGCTTATTATAATGAAGGCCTCACTGCTAATACACATACCGAGTTTTATTTAGTTCGGTTGAGTCTTTTTTGGCAAATAATATTGTTGACTCCCGCTATAATTTTTAGAGTATAACGCATTTAAACTTCGGTATACGACAAAAGTGTATATAACAAAAGTTACTCTAAATAACAAAATAAACAACTTTTGTTATGTGCATATTTACCGAAAAACCAATAGAAAACGAAATATCGCTATTTTTAATTTCAGGCTTCCCTTATAACCCCCACTCCTGTTCGTCTCAGAGAAAATTAATATAGCCTAAAGTCTAAGTTGGGTTAGTAGTAATATACATACCCAGTTTCATAAAATTCGGTTCAGCCGTTTATGCGTGAAAAGGTAACAAACAAACAAACAAACAAACATACACGAAAGAAACAAAATGCAGTTATGGTGTCTATGACATGTGAAACGAAAAGTTATCGTGAAATTTCGCGAAAAAAATCAATGTACAGACAGAGGTTACAATTTTATATATATATATATATATATATATATATATATATATATATATATATGTATATATATATATATATATATATATATATATATACTAGCTCAGATACCCGGCTTCGCTCGGGAATTCATTTGAGGCTGAATGGTGATGGTATATTTTTGGCAAGGCTTTACTTTGCACAATATTTTGACATTTACCCGTTCCAGTGTTTAGGGTTAACACCCGTCGTTTCTGTGGATTTGTTAATAATAAAATTATTTTTTTATGTAAGACTTCACTGTCCTGCATATTGTCATATTTCCCGTTTCCTGTGCATTATGCATAGATTTGAATTATTAATGAGAAAATATTGACATACATATGAATCAATTTTTTCATTTGAGGTACCTGGTAGTTCATATTGAAAAGAAGTGTTGAGCAAATTTCTCTAAATAACAAAATAAACAACTTTTGTTATGTGCATATTTGCCGAAACCCCAATAGGAAATCACTATTTTAATTTCAGGCCTCCCTTACAACTCCCACTCCTGCCCGTCCCTAGAAATAGTATGGCTTATTATAAGTAAGGCGTAAGTGCTAATTCAAATACCGAGTTTGGTTTAGTTCGATTGAGTCTTTTGTGCCAAATAAAATTGTGGACTCCCGCTATAGGTTTTAGCGTATAACTCATTTATACTACCGTATACGGCAAAAGTGCATATAACAAAAGTTACTCTAAATAACAAAATAAACAACTTTTGTTATGTGCATATTTGCCGAAAATGCAATAGGAAACGAAATATCACTATTATTAATTTCAGGCCTTCCTTATAACCCCCACTCCTGCCCATCCCTAGAAATGTTAGTATGGCTTATTATAAGGAAGGCGTTAGTGCTAATTCACATACCGAGTTTGGTTTAGTTCGGTTGAGTCTTTTGTGCCAAATAAAATTGTGGACTCCCTCTATAGTTTTTGAGTATTACTCATTTATACTTCCGTATACGGCAAAAGTGAATATAACAAACGTTACTCTAAATTACACAATAAACAACTTTTGTTATGTTCATATATGCCGAAAAACCAATAAGAAACGAAATATCGCTATTTTTAATTTCTGGCTTCCCTTATAACCCCCACTCCTGCCCGTCCCTAGAAATGTTGGCATGGCTTGTTATAATGAAAGCGTTAGTGCTAATACACATACCGAGTTTTATTTAGTTTGGTTGATTCTTTTGTGCCATATAAAATAGTTCACTTCCTCTATAGGTTTTAGCGTATATCTCGTTTATAATTCGGTATACGACGAAAGTGTATATAACAAAAGTTACTCTAAAAAACAAAATAAACATCTTTTTTATGTGCATATTTGCTGAAAACCCAATAGGAATCGAAATATCGCAATTTTTAATTTCTGTTTTCCCTTATAACCCCCACTCCTGGTCTTGTCAGAGAATATTAATATAGCCTAAAGTCTAGGTTGGGTTAGTGGTAATATACATACCAAGTTTCATAAAATTCGGTTCAGCCGTTTATGCGTGAAAAGATAACAAACAAACAAATAAACAAACAAATAAACAAACAAACAAACAGACACCAAAGAAACAAAATGCAGTTATGGTGTCTATGACATGTGAAACGAAAAGTTATCGTGAAATTTCATGAAAAAAATCAATGTACAGACAGAGGTTACAATTATATATATATATATATATATAGATATATAGATATATTATATATATATATATATAGATATATAGATATATTTGTTTGTTAACGCTCTAGCGGTCGCAATTTTTGTTTGATCGTTACCAAACTCGATATTTAGTCGTTTTATGTAGAAAGAAAGATCAAGTTCGTTAACGGCTGAAATCGGACCAGTTGGAGGGGGGAGGGGATTTTCGAAATGTCTCCGTTACTATACGACGGATCGAAAAATTGTACAGAATCAATCTTATTGAAAATTAAATCTACTATAAATATTGTTATATACATTTATTCTCTATCTTGAATATTAACCGAGATATTTGCATTTTTTATTAAATCTGGGCGGCTAACGGACGAGAGTAACTTTCCCGCCAAAAGCTAGTTCGGCCGTTTCCTTGACTGCTCTTGTCTCGTAAAATTTCTCTATTGTAAAACTTCACGTGGGAAATCTGCTTAGTTTACGCAGCCCTGCGTGACGGACTTTTTTAATTCCAATTTACACAACTTTCTTTCAGCAGGACAATTAGAGGAAGATGAGATCATTATATTATTGTTTGTATTATTCCAACATAAGGGGAATATGCTACAACAATGTTACAATATTTAGTATTTAGGCTTGCCATAAGATCTTTAACGATATATTTGCTAATTATTAACATGAGACATTTGTTGGTTTATTGAACACTGAAAAATAAAAAATGCAAATACCACCTTTTATAAAGAAAGTGCATAGAACAACGTTTATAGAAGATTATATTTTCAACAATGTTAGAGGTAACACATTTTTCAATTTGACTCATATTAACGGAGATATTTTAGATCCCCCTTCTACTGGTCCTATTTCAGACGTTAAAGAACTTGATCTTTAGTTTTACATGAATTGCTTATATTTCCAATTTTCTCTTAAATGCATTTAATACTTAATTTAATTAAAACAAGAAAATTAAATGAACATAAATTATTAGTATTTTGTAGATAATGTAATAATGATAATTGTTAACATAATTTAATATAAACAGAACTGATATCTTAAATGGGTAGTAGGTTGGCTAAACTGAGTGTTGGGAGAGGAAGAACTTCCTCTGTGGACCTTTGTCCACTAGTTTGTACTATGTACAATTCTGAATACTAAGTTTCTTCTTCGAACATACAATGGAATATTTATAATTATGATTATTTCATCCATAAAATAGATAAAGTTGCCCGAGGGGCCGCATTTATAAAATGCATTGTGTGATAGTCGTCAATACATAATGGATTTGAATGAAACTCATTTTATCAGCATGATAGGTAGATCAATGAACATTGGAGACATTTTAGCAGATTTCCCTTTAGGTTTTGCTATTGAGGTCGTACTCATGACGCGATTTTCGAAAATTTCTTCAAATGTCCATCGATTCTACCCAGATGAAGAAAATGAGATCCGTTCAAAATTATATATATATATATATATATATATATATATATATATATATATATATATATATATATACACTAGCTAAGGTACCCGGCGATGCCCGGGAAATTATTGTTAACTGACTAATGATGGTATTTTGATAGTAAGACTTCAAGGTGTACAATTACACTGCCCTCCATGACGTAATGATTTTCCGAAATTGCCAACCCTGAAGGGTAACATTTGGGGATAATAGAATAGAAATTTTAGTTTTGAAGGATAAATGAAAATATCTTCCTAATTTATCCTTCTACACTTTATGACTCACCGTTTTTCAATAATTCAAACCATAATCAACGGTAGCATACATTACAATTAAATATCATCCATAATGAACATATTTTCTTTCAAAAGCCTACCCGAGCTCAAATAGTTCAGGCAAAGTTTGGCACGTAAGATTATATTTCTAATAGTGAATCTCACTGGAAATCACTTCCAGCAATGCCAGACGGGAAATAAGTAAACTCAATTAACTGGTAAGACTCCCGTCATCTTCAGCTCCCGCATTACACTTCTCTCTTTTCAGCTTCTTTTATAATCCCCACTCCCGTTTGGAACTAAAATTTTTAATATAGCTTATAATCATGGAAGATTTAATGCTCATTGACATACCGAGTTTTGCTAAGTTCAGTTCAATCGTTAGTGTCCAACAAAATTGTTGGCTCCCGCTTTAGATTTTAGTGTATATCACGTTTATACTTTTCTATACGACAAAAGTGAATATAACAAAAGTTACTTTAAATAAAAAAATAAACAACTTTTGTTATGTGCATATTTGCCGAAACCCCAATAGGAAACGAAATATCACTATATTTAATTTCAGGCCTCCCTTATAACCCCCACTCCTGCCCGTCCCTAGAAATGTTAGTATGGATTATTATAAGGAAGGCGTTAGTGCTAATTCACATACCGAGTTTGGTTTAGTTCGGTTGAGTTTTTTGTGCCAAATAAAATTGTTGACTTCTGCTATAGTTTTTAGCGTATAACTCATTTATACTTCCGTATACGGCAAAAGTGCATATAACAAAAGTTACTCTAAATAACAAAATAAACAACTTTTGTTATGTGCATATTTGCTGAAAAAGCAATAGGAAACGAAATATCGCTATTTTTAATTTCAGGCCTCCCTTATAACCCCCACTCCTGCCCGTCCCTAGAAATGTTAGTATGGATTATTATAATGAAGGCGTTAGTACTAATTCACATAACGAGTTTGGTTTAGTTCGGTTGAGTTTTTTGTGCCAAATAAAATTGTTGACTTCTGCTATAGTTTTTAGCGTATAACTCATTTATACTTCCGTATACGGCAAAAGTGCATATAACAAAAGTTACTCTAAATAACAAAATAAACAACTTTTGTTATGTCCATATTTGCTAAAAAAGCAATAGGAAACGAAATATCGCTATTTTTAATTTCAGGCCTCCCTTATAACCCCCACTCCTGTTCGTCTTAGAGAATATTAATATAGCCTAAAGTCTAAGTTGGGCTAGTAGTAATATACATACCAAGTTTCATAAAATTCGGTTCAGCCGTTTATGCGTGAAAAGGTAACAAACAAACAGACACGAAAGAAACAAAAGTCCGTCACGCAGGGGCTGCGTAAACTAAGCAGATTTCCCACGTGAAGTTTTACAATAGAGAAATCCGCCTAATAAAAGCTGTAGTAGGAAGGGATCTCTAAACCTATTCACGAAGGACGAATAGTTCTGGAAACGGCCACCAGAGCTCTCGGCGGAGAGTCCGGAACATGGCGGGGTACCGTCGACCACACACACAATACAAATGCAAATATCTCGGTTAATATTCAAGATACAAAATAAATTTATATTACAATATTTATAGTAAATTTAATTTACAATAACATTAATTCTATACAATTTTTCGATCCGACGCATAATAACGGAGATATTTTGAATTTTCAAAAATCCCCCCCCCTCCCACTGGTCCGATTTCAGCCATTAACGAACTTGATCTCTCTTTTTACGTAAAACGCTTAAATATGAAGTTTGGTAACGATCAAACAAAAATTGCGACCGCTAGAGCGGTAACAGACAAATATATATATATATATATATAATTTTGAACGGACCTCATTTTCGTCATCTCCTGGGTAGGATCGATGGACATTTGAGGAAATTTTTCAAAACTGGCGTCATGAGTACGACCTCAATAGCTGATTTCCCTTAAGGGAAATCTGCTAAAATGTAGTTGTGGTGTCTATGACATGTGAAACGTAAGTTATCGTGAAATTTCGCGAAAAAAATCAATGTACAGACAGAGGTTACAATTTTATATATATATATATATATATATATATATATATATATATATATATATATATATATACTAGCTCAGATACCCGGCTTCGCTCGGGAATTCATTTGAGGCTGAATGGTGATGGTATATTTTTGGCAAGGCTTTACTTTGCACAATATTTTGACATTTACCCGTTCCAGTGTTTAGGGTTAATACCCGTTGTTGGCATTTGTTAATAATAAAATTATTTTTTTATGTAAGACTTCACTGTCCTGCATATTGTCATATTTCCCGTCTCCTGTGCATTATGTATAGATTTGAATTATTAAGGAGAAAATATTGACATACATTTGAATTAATTTTTTCAGGTGAGGTACCTGGTAGTTCATATTGAAAAGAATTGTTGAGCAAATTTCTCTAAATAACAATACAAACAACTTTTGTTATGTGCATATTTGGCGAAAACCCAATAGGAAATCATTATTATTAATTTCAGGCCTCCCTTATAACCCCCACTCCTGCCCGTTCCTAGAAATGTTAGTATGGCTTATTATAAGGAAGGCGTTAGTGCTAATACACATACTGAGTGTTTTATTTTGTGCTAAATAAAATTGTTGTCTCCCGCTATAATTTTTAGGGGATAACGCCTTTATCGGTATACGATGATAGTGTATATAAAAAAAAGTTTCTCTAAATAACAAAATAAACAACTTTTGTTATGTGCATATTTGCCGAAAATGCAATAGGAAACGAAATATCACTATTATTAATTTCAGCCCTTCCTTATAACCCCCACTCCTGCCCGTCCCTAGAAATGTTAGTATAGCTTATTATAATGAAGGCGTTAGTACTAATTCACATACCGATTAATTCGGTTGAGTCTTTAGTGCCAAATAAAATTGTGGACTCCCGCTTTAGTTTATAGCGTATAACACATTTATGTTTCCGTATACGGCAAAAGTGCATATAACAAAAGTTACATTAAATTACAAAATAAACAACTTTTCTTATGTTCATATTTGCTGTAAAAGCAATAGGAAACGAAATATCGCTATTTTTAATTTCTGGCCTCCCTTAGAACCCCCATTCCTGCCCGTCCCTAAAAATGTTGGTATGGCTTGCTATAATGAAAGCGTTAGTACTAATACGTATACCGAGTTTTATTTATTAGCAGATTTCCCTTAAGGGAAATCAGCTATTGAGGTTGTACTCATGACGGAATTTTCGACATTTTTCTTCAAATGTCCATCGATCCTACCTAGTAGATGACGAAAATGAGGTCCGTTCAAAACTGTATATATATATATATATATATATATATATATATATATATATATATATATATATATATATATATATATATTTGTCTGTTACCGCTCTAGCGGTCGCAATTTTTGTTTAATCCTTACCAAACTTCATATTTAAGCATTTTATGTAAAAAGAAAGATCAAGTTCGTTAACGGCTGAAATCGGACCAGTGGGAGGGGGGGGGTTTAGAGGGGAGGATTCTCGAAAATTCGAAATATCTCCGTTACTATACGTCGGATCGAAAAATTATACAGAATCAATCTTATTACAAATTAAATTTACTATAAATATTGTTATATACATTTATTCTCTATCTTGAATATTAACCGAGATATTTGCATTTTTCAGTTTTCACCAAACCGCCACTTCTACTCATGTTACGTAAACAATACTCTGCTACATAATAAATCACATTATTGGAAGTTTAAATACCAAAAATTGTATTCAAGAGACCTTTATTATACGAGATACATGCAAATATGCCCTGATGACCGCCCCCCCCATCTTAAAGTTTTGGACTACTAAACTTTTATTGATTGAGATAACAATTATTCTGACTTATTATTAATTACAGTACTAGATATAGTAGTAGTTCTCAATAAAATTAATGTGTTATATTCTGATATATTTCAGTAATTGTTTTCTTTCCGGTGTGAGGCGGGACCCGTTTGTTTACATTTCTAACCTAACGCTTCCTGTCGGCAGGCTATTGAAAGTGGATGAAACATTTCTTATTTCCGTTTGTATTTATTCACGGAGTTGTTGTTTTACCAGTATGTATATTTATCTATTACTAAACTTCACGAGGGAAATCTGCTTAGTTTACGCAGCCCCTGCGTGACGGACTTTTATTTATTTCAGTTGGGTCTTTTGTCCCAAATAAAATTGTGGACTCCCGCTATAGTTTTTAGCGTATAACTCATTTATACTTCCATATACGGCAAAAGTGCATATAACAAAAATTACTACTTAAATAACAAAATAAATAACTTTTGTTATGTGCATATTTGCCGAAAAACCAATAGGCAACGAAATATCGCTATTTTTAATTTCAGGCCTCCCTTATAACCCCCACTCCTGTTTGTCTTAGAGAATAATAATATAGCCTAAAGTCTAAGTTGGGCTAGTAGTAATATACATACCAAGTTTCATAAAATTCGGTTCAGCCGTTTATGCGTGAAAAGGTAACAAACAAACAAACAAACATACACGAAAGAAACAAAATGCAGTTATGGTGTCTATGACATGTGAAACGAAAAGTTATCGTGAAATTTCGCGAAAAAAATCAATGTACAGACAGAGGTTACAATTTTATATATATATATTTGTCTGTTAACGCTCTAGCGGTCGCAATTTTTGTTTGATCGTTACGAAACTCGATATTTAACCGTTTTATGTAAAAAGACAGATCAAGTTCGTTAATGGCTGAAATCGGACCAGAGGGAGGGGGGGTTTAGAGGGGGGATTTTCGAAAATTCAAAATATCTCCGTTATTATGCATCGGATCGAAACATTGTATAGAACCAATCTTATTGCAAATGAAATTTACTATAAATATTGTTATATATATTTATTCTCTATCTTGAATATCAACCGAGATATTTGCATTTTTATGAAGTCTGTGGTCGGGTATAGTTCGGCCAATTTCGTCATTGCTCGGCTCAGGTGGAAGCTTCTTCTAACCTTACCTTCGTTACTTTGTGAGATTTATGCAAATACGTTCTGTTCATCCGCCCCCCCCTTCTTTAGTTCTTGGACTACTAAAATTTGAGTTATTAAAATATAAATTATTCTTACAATTCAGAAGCCTTTTCAGTTGGGAATTTATTTTAATTAACTGAAAGATTTATCATTATCTAATCAGGGTGGTATTATGTTACCAGTATTCAGATTTCTCTATTGTAAAACTTCACTGGGGAAATCTGCTTAGTTTACGCAGCCCCTTCGTGGCGGACTTTTTTGATAATCAAATCATGAGTACTTGACAGCTGATTTTCTCCAAGGGAAATCTGGTAATACCAAATTTTTGGTTTGCATTCCATTTAGGATGTCTCAATTCCGATTGGATCAAAATAGGATGTTGAACGTTATTCATAGATATTCTTATTATGAACAAAAAAGGAGCTATACAAATTTTTCGTATCTAATATATAAGGGAAATTTTTCCTCAGCCCCCCTCCCTTAGTAGAGTTTGGCAGAAGAGAAGGTACACAACTAGATGTTACAGCAATCCCAAATATGGCGTACATAAAAATTCTTAGACTAACCATTTAGGCAGCTACATACAGACGCCAAACTGAAACTAGTCTAAATTGGTTCAGGAAGGGTCAAAACTGAGCCTTCTGGTGACATCTGAAAACCAAAAATGTCCATATTTACAATACTCCCTTTACTTCATACAAGGAAGTAAAAAGAAAGTATATTTTATTTCTTCTGCTTCCACATAATATCAAAAAACATTCATATTTCATTTGGTGAGATATATTAAAAACTATTAATATGCTGAGTGCTGAGCTAATAAAAACAAATTTTTGCGTTTATTCAAATTAATGTCTACATTATGCTATAAGATTAATGAGGGTGGAGGACATATTATGCATGATGAAAGGAAATATTAAAAAATATTTAGGCATTAAGATAAAGCTTTAACCATATATTATTTATTATAATACAAATAAATGAAGCCCTTAAGACTCTTAACTGATGCAATCATTTACAGAGGGAGAACAAAACAAAATAAACATAAAAAATTCAATTAGGAAAACTATGAATATGCCATATTAATATGAATCATAAAGACGCCATTGTGTTAATAAGATTTCTAATGATTAACCATTAATACATTTTAAGGAGAATATATATATATATATATATATATATATATATATATATATATATATATGTATGTATGTATTATACTTGTAATTCAATACACCACAATTAAGGAATTTGCTAGTTATAAAATTACAATCATAATAATCTAAAAATATGAAATACATCACATAAACACGTTAATGAATAGTGTTATATCTCTATTTCCCTTTGTTTATTTTCCAAAATGCTTTAGGAATGTAGTAATGACCACTTACAAAGTATACCAATATATTAAATTCATGTAAGTATCTTGAGAACACATGTAGATAAATTTAGGTGGCAAAACATATTAGCTTAAAATTAGAATGAAAACCTCGTATCCCAGATTTCATAAAGTTTACAAGAGGTGAAAAACCAATATCTATTTAACATATTTTCTAGAAATTATTTGATTTTAAACAATTTTAATATCATTAAAATTATTTAAAACCGATTAAATTCTATCAAATATGTCCAAAACAATTTTTTTCTGGCTTATGCAAAAATAAGATTAATCTGAGATATGAGATATTCATACCAATGATATGCAGAATAACTTCTTCATACATCCAGATTATCAGGGGTCCTCTAATATCAATCTCATAAATATAGGGTTGGCAAATAAGTCCTTTCGGTTTTTGTTTTCATGTTTTGTTGTTACAATATGTCACATTTATCTGATGCAATTAATCCCAACAGAGGATTGTTTATCCTATTTGTAATATGTAAACAGTTATGTCTGTCGACACTTGTTAAGATTAGGGCAGTATTGCTTTTGTGATCCAGCTGAGAAGATGGACGGTAATTTATTGCATTATAGGGGGGATTGCACCCAAAGAATATAATGCTTTCTGTATGGTGGGATTTCAAGGGTGTGATTTTTTATGACCTGCTGCCACAAGGTATGTCAATCGATTCCACTCTATACTGCTCACAATTAACAAAATTGAATGAATCAATTCGACGAAAACGCCCAGAACTGGCAAATCGAAAGGGTGTCGTCTTCCATCATGATAATGCCAGGCCCCACACTTCGTTAGTCACCCGCAACAAATTGTTAGCCCTTGGAAGGGATCTTTTACCCCACCCTCCCTATTCACCGGACCTTGCTCCTAGTGACTACCACTTATTCCGGTCTCTACAAAATTCCTTCGGTGGAAAACGGTTTGAAAACGAACAGGGTGTCAGGGAGCACCTTGATCATTTTTTCGCTAATAAACCACAGACATTCTATGAGCATGGGATTATTCAGCTGATGGAGAGATGGGGTAAAGTAATAGAAAATAATGGACATTACATTGTAGATTAAAATAAAAATTATGTTCAAAATATACAATAGTTTTCTTTCAACTTAAAAAACCGAAAGGACTTATTTGCCAACCCTATACATACTTGCAAATATATATATTTTAAAAAGCTGTCTGAGAAAAAATGTAAATACCATCTTTGATATTCCAGATAGAGAAAGTATATAGAACAACGTTATAGTTGATTATACTTTGGAGTGCCAATGAAATAAATAATTTAATTTCTCCTTTTAATTAATAATTAAAGTTCATTCACTGTCATCTGATTCTCCCCCTTGATCTTCAGCTAAAACAAAAAAAATAAATAAAATAAATAGCTATTATTAATTAACACTCAATTTAATGTTTTATTTTTAATAGAAGTGAAAAGCAACCAAGAATTTGGTTCACTAGGGTTAATATTTCTTCTGGTTTTAATTTCATGTCAATTTTTATGTGTAACTGTTGTTGATTATTTGGGATTGAAATACTGAATTAATATTAAATATAGCAATAGGGATTGAAACACAATATTATGAACTAAAGACAAATTAATTTCTGCCAATATTAACAACAAATATGACTTATGTTGTATCTTCTGTGTCAAAATTGTTGATATTAGTGTTCATCTACACCCCAAAAAGATGCAGAAGGTATAACATTGAGACAAGAAGTTAAGAGTTTATAAATTAGTATTTGTATCATATTCAGTTAACCATCTGATGGCGAAAGATCAATAAAAAAGAAAACTGCAAATGGTTATTAAAACTATTTTTACTTCTCTACTAGTTTTCCGACCAGATGATGCCTCAGGAGGAAATATAATACTAATAACAAAGTAATAAAATATAGTACTAATGAATATAATAATACAGATAACTACAACACCGGCTACATCGTTACATAGGACCTTTCACTAGCTGTGCCTGTCAGAGAATGGCTATAAAATACACTGAAATCATCTAATGTCACCACCCAGTGGGAAAAAATCAAAACCAGAAATAATATAGCTCAATAATAAATGCCAGTCTTATTTTCACGTTGCCAGGTACTGTTTCTGTAAACTGAAATCCTCTTACGCTCAAGCTGCCCTAAACCATCGTCATCAACACCTATCTGTGTCGACTACAGCAAACACCAACAATGAAAACTGTAAAGTAAAAATAAGGCAAATTGAAACAAAAACAGGATACACAGGTGGAGTTCTACAAGCCAGCCTGAGTTCTCTCATAAAGACTTTCCTCCACTACCACCCACCAGGCCTATCAATAACTTCACTCAGAGAGGATGAGACAAACTTCACAAAACAGAAGTCTTTAATTAAAAAAAAATGCATCATTGGGCAGAGTTAAATCACAGGTTCATAGAAGAAATTATTTCGAGCACCGATTCAGAATGAACTGACCATAAAAGGGAGCACTCTACTATCATATGTATTTCGAAGGTGCTGCCTTTTTATGCCTTCTTAGGGAGAAAAATATAAAAAAGTTAATTTAATTTTGCTGAAAATAGTGAAGAAGAGAAAGAAAATTTTTACAGGGAAATGAAAAAGATATTTTATATATATATATATATATATATATATATATATATATATATTTGTATCTTACAAAACCTATTAGGGGTTCCTTTATGGTGTCATATGGCTATGTTATTGGCATCATTTTAAAGGAAATTTTATGGTCTTTTGGAAAGTCAAATCAGAATCCAATATTGAGATGATAGTTTCTCGAGCTGTGGCTCCTGAATTTGAGAAAATACCACAAATTAAAAATAAAACCACAACATTTTCCAAAGAGTGAGAGAACCTGTCTATATTTACTTTTTTTGGTATAAATTCTTAAATTGTCTCCCGAATGTGTGCACAAAAGTCTGGAACACCTGAAATATGTGTGGTCTGTACAAATAAATTTTGAAATTTGTACTGATCTTTTTTTATTTTTAGCACTCATTTACTATGATTTGTGAAGATATAAAGCAGTTTAGAATAGTTTTTTTCATGTTACCAAACATAGTAGCTACATTTACTAAAGAAAAAAAATAACTAAAAATAGAGAAATTGTTTATTATTATAGATCAAATTTCATTATTTCCAATATTAAATGCTCATATCTTAATTAAACAGCAGTTATTGAAGAGGTGTCGTTTTGTAGTAAAGTAAATCCTCTTTCTTAATTAAATATTACTCCGGAGACATAAGGAACTTTGTTTTTTCAAATTCCAAAATAAGATTTCAAGTTTAAAATTATATCAAAGGTTTAAGTTTGACATTAAATCAAGGGTGGCTATAATATTCAGACTACAAAAAATTGGGCCAAACATCCACTTTAGAATTCGGTTGGGGCTCAGGTTGGCCGTGTAAGTTAAGGCGTTGGTCTTGATCCTATGTGGTAAACCTATAGTGGTCCCGCCCTGGGCAATCGAAATTTATTTAGTGACAGACTCATTAAATAAATTCCTTAGTTCCAATGTGGCTAGAAAAGGGTTGGTAATCTGTAGATAACCTGTTCCAATTAGCCATAGTAGCATAAAGTAGACGTAAATAAATAAATAAAAATATAGAATTTGGATATGTTATGATTCTAAATATTTTTGTCTGCATCATAAATACATTTTTAACTTTTATTAATAAGAAATTTTGTACATTAGAAATCAAGGCCTGAAGTCAGAAAAATCAGTATATTTATATCTGAAGCTCATTTTGTAGATTATTACACATAATATCCAAAACCCTTATAATATTTCAGTTAAATATTATAACACCCACACAATGTACTATACATCCTTTAATGACTTTTACTAAATTCAATGAAATTAAGAACTTTTTCTAAAAAATGGGAAGGGCTGTCTATGTACTTCCCATGTTTCATCAAAACTTCAGTTGGTGGCATCAGCATTTGACATTAGTTATGTTGATTTTACATGCAATAAAACTGAACTGTTCAATCCAAAAATAAGAAGTAAATAAAATAAATCATCTTACATTTAATAAGAATTTCAGGGGGCACATTTTCGGTTACATCATTTTCACTTTTGCCACATTTTGGGCAAACTTTCAGTTTTAAAGCACATGAAGAACACATAATGCGATAGGAGAGGACGATTGTTCTTTGATTGCACTTTACACATGTCTTTGGATTTTTCAGCAGTTTGTATTTCTTAAACTTGATCCTCCATTCTAGTATACTTTTACAATGTATACAAACATCTGATATTTCTAAAGAGTTAAGAAACTTTGTCTTTGGTGTGTTGTCATGAAGATCATTTTTGAATACCCTGCTGTTTTGATGTTTTTGAGGTCTTGTCCTCTTGATATTTCCTTTTTGTGAGCTCATTTCAAAGAAGACTTAGATGAATTTATGAAATCTCCATAAAACTTAATCAACCATTTAAATGAAAAATTCAGCTGATAATACAGTCAATTAATCGTAAGGAATTTTTCAAGACAAATTATTACATTCGTTGCAAGTACTATGAATAAACAGTTCATTTAAAAAAAACAATAAGAAGCCACGTGAGGTACAGGGTAAAAAGGTTATTTTACCACTTGTCAGACATATTCCTGGCGCCCCTTGGAAGAGGTAATACAAACATTACATAGCATGTTAGGAATTCTCTATTAATGACATCATGAAAAACATTGTAGAATGATAAAGAACCAGAATAAATCACATCAGTAGCAAAGGAAATGAAAATAAAAAACTCATTATTATTATTTATTAACGCCCACTTTTTGCAACTCAGGCTAATAAAAAAAACTCATAATTATAAATATTCAAGTTACAGAAAAATCGTATATACCGGAAATTATGTTTTATCTTAACCAAACTCGATATTTAGTCGTTTTATGTAAAAAGGAAGATCAAGTTCGTTAACGGCTGAAATCGGATCAGGGAGAGGGGAGGTTTAGAGGAGAAGAATTTTGAAAGTTCGAAATATCTCCGTTACTATAAGTCGGATCGAAAAAGTGCATGGAATAAATCTTATTTCGAATTAAATGTACTATAAAGATTGTAATATACATTTATTCTCTATCTTGAATATTAACTGAGATATTTGCATTTATCAGCCTTCAGCAAACCCCCACTTCTACTTGTGTTACATAAACAATACTCTATTATATAATAAACCACATTATTCGAAGTTTAAATACAAAATATTGTTTCCCAGAAACCTTTATTTCACGCGGTACATGCAAATATGTTCTTGTGACCCCCCCCCCTTCTTGAATTCTTGGACTATTAAAATTTGATTTATTGTGATAAAATTATTCTGATTCATTATAAATTATAGTATAAGATGTAGTACATAGTTTTCAATAAAATTAATATGTTATATTCTGAGATGTTTCAGTCATTGTTTTCCTTACCGGCCAGACCTGTTTGTTTAGATTTCAGACGCTTCCCGTCTCGAGGTTTCTTATAGAGATGGGCAAAACCGCTCTTTTCAGGGATCAGATCAGAACCGCTCGCTCTTTGAACTGAACTAGCTCTTTTCCACGACTCACCGCTCACCGACCGCTCATTTTGACCGTGACCAACACCAAACCTAATCTCGATTCCCATCCCAAATCCCAACAATAGCAATCTACGTTGCTTGCATTTTAGCAGATTTCCCTTAAGGGAAATCAGCTACTGAGGTTGTACTCATGACCGAATTTTCAAAATTTTTCTTCAAATGTCCATCGATCAACCTAGTAGATGACGAAAATGAAGTCCGTTCAAAACTCTCTCTCTCTCTCTCTCTCTCTATATATATATATATATATATATATATATATATATATATATATTTGTCTGTTACCGCTCTGGCGGTCGCAATTTTAGTTTGATCGGTACCAAACTCGATATTTAGTCGTTTTATGTAAAAAGAAAGATCAAGTTCGTTAACGGCTGAAATCGGACCAGTGGGAGGGGGGGTTTAGAGGGGAGGATTTTCGAAAATTCGAAATATCTCCGTTACTATACGTCGGATCGAAAAATTGTACAGAGTCTATCTTATTCCAAATTAAATTTACTATAAATATTGTTACATACATTTATTCTCTATCTTGAATATTAACCGAGATATTTGCATTTGTATTCTGACTGTGGTCGGAGGGAGTCGGCTATGTTCGGGACTTTCCGCCGAGAGCTCTGGCGGCCGTTTCCGTAACTATTCGTCCCTCTTGAATAGGTTAAGAGATACCTTACTACTACAGTTGTTATTGGGCAGATTTATCTACTGTATAACTTCACTTGGGAAATCTGCTTAGTTTACGCAGCCCCTGCGTGACGGACTTTTTTTATTTTATTTTATTTTGGAGCGTTCGTAGCGAGGCGATATTGCTCATAAAAAAACAACAAAAACAATTTATATAAACAAAATACAAAATGAAAATAGAAACAAGAAAAAATTAAATAATACAAAATAAGAACGTAAACAAATAACAAAACTCGACTAAATAACAGAACGCAACAATATAACAAAACACAACTAAATAACGGAACGCAACTAAATAACAGAACGCAACAATATAACCAAACACAACTAAATAAAACTCAACTAAATAATAGAACGCAATCAAATAACAAAACAACGAAAAACAACAATAAACACAAAATAACAAATAAAATAAATAAACAAAAAAAAAAAAAAAATTAAGTTCAAAAACTAAACTAAAATCAAATAAAATTAGTATGTACAATAAAATGAAGATTTCTAGCACTTAAAATATTTACAATCATATGCTCTCACATTCTTTATCACACATACAAACATGCATACACACTCACGAGCGCAGGCACACGCACGCACGCACATACACACACGCGCAAATACACACACACACACACGCGCGCAAATACACACACACACACCCACATCCACAGTTTCTTATTATCATTTGTATTTATTCATTTGATATTGACTGTACTATTGTGTTACCGGTATGTAGATTTATCTATTATTAAACCTGATAAGTCCGTCACGCAGGGACTGCGTAAACTAAGCAGATTTCCCTCACAAAGGTTTGCAATAGATAAATATACATACAGGTAACACAACCGTGAACGCGAAGGCCCGCCGCTTGTACCGTGAATGTACAAGGCTGAATTGTAAACAAACAGGCAAGCCAACCTCGTAGCGCTGCATAGATAGACAGGAAAGACAAGCATTTAATGTAATATATCTGAATATAACATATTAATTTTATTGAAAACAATTTACGAAAGCTAGTGGTGTAATTTGTAATGAATCAGAATCAGTTTTATCTCAATCACTCAAATTTTAGTAATCCAAAAACAAAAGAAGGGGGGGGGTCAACAGAACGTATTTGCATATATCTCACAAAGTGAAAGATCAATGAAAACAATGTTTGGTATTTAGGCTTCAATTAATATCTTTTATTATATAACAGACCATTGTTTGTGTAACACTAGTAGAAGTGGGGGTTTACTGAAGGCTGAAAACTGAAAAATGCAAATATCTCGGCTAATATTCAAGATAGAGAACAATGGTATATACCCATTATTTATAGTGCATTTAATTTTCAATAAGATTGACTCTATACACTTTTTCGATCCGACTTATAGTAACAGAGATATTTTGAATTTTCAATATTCTCCCCCTCTATACCCCCTCTCCCCCTGGTCCGATTTCAGCCGTTAACGAACTTGATCTTCCTTTTTACATAAAACGACTAAATATCGAGTTTGGTAACGATTAAACCAAAATTGCGACAGCTAGAGCGGTAACAGACAAATATATATATATATATATATATATATATATATATATATATATATATATAAATATATAGATAGATAGATTGATTATATATATATATATATATATATATATATATATATATATATATATATATATATATATATATATATGGGACAACAGACCCAACCGAAATGAATAAAACTCGGTATGTGTATTAGCACGAACGCTTTCATTATAACAAGCCATACCAACATTTCTAGGGACGGGCAGGAGTGGGGCTTATAGGGGAAGCCAGAAATTCAAAATAGGGATATTTCGTTTCCTATTGGTTTTTTGGCAAATATGAACATAACAAAAGTTGTTTATTTTGTTATATAGAGTAACTTTTGTTATATACACTTTTTTCTTATACCGAATTATAAACGAGATATATGCTAAAACCTATAGCGGAAGTGAACAATTTTATTCGGAACAAAAGACCCAACCGAAATAAATAAAACTCGGTATGTGTATTAGCACATAACAAAAGTTGTTTACTTTCTTATTTGGATGAACTTTTGTTTTATACATTTCTCCAGGAACAATATGTGGAGCAAGTAATTTGTGTAGAAATATTGATATGCTCAACAATTCATTCCAATTTGAAACTATGAGGTTCCTCACCTGGAAAAATTAATTCAAATCTATGTTAATATTTTGTCCTTAATAACTGAAATCTATGCATAATTCACAAGATACGGGAAAAATGACAATTTGGAGGACAGTGAAGACTTACATAAAAAATTAATTTTATTATTAACTAATGCCAAAAACGGGTATTAACCCTAAACTCTGGGACGGGTAAACGTCAAAATATTTTGCAAATTAAAGCCTTGCCAAAAACATACCCTCACCATTCAGTCTCAAATCAATTCCCGGGCGAAGCCGGGTATCTAAGCTAATGTATATATATATATATATATATATATATATATATATATACAATTAGACAAGTAACCTTACAGCAAGACTGCATATGAGGTAGACACCCTGATAAAAAAGTCTTTCACGCTGGGACTGCGTTAACTAAGCAAATTTCTAACGCGCACCATGTATTTGAATTTATCTCAGAAAATAAAAGTTCAATAAAACCATATTTAGTATTTAACCTGGGAATGAGGTGGTTCATGATATAACAGCTTATAGTTAATATGACAGGAGTAGGAGTGGGGGTTTACAAAAAGCCGAAAACTAAAAGGATAAAACTATATATATATATATATATATATATATATATATATATATATATATATATATATAAAACCAGTAATAAACGTTGTTAATAAGAGTTCTTTTGGATTGCAAAATTAGACACACCCAAGTTTCACAGTTTTTATCACTGCACAATTTATTTAACAATGCACAATGTAATTGGTTAATTATTCTTAATTACTACTCACAGTATGTACTGCGTCACTGAACTTCACAAAAGACGGCACTGCACTGTCTTAAACACGGCACTATAATGTTACTTACAGAGTCACGGCACAACACTGTTCTTCTTATATATAAAAAAAAACACTGCACTAAGTCCCACTGTAGCACTGATGTGATCATCAAGACAGCTGAGAGCAAAACTAAACTGTCGGGCGAATTGCACATGCTTATATAGTGGAGCGGAAAAACGTCAAAGGATGAGGCCGAGACTCTTCCAGAAAGGACTGGTAGGGACTAGGACGGGCGCGACCATCTAGCGGCACCCTTTGATCTCCTCCACACTCACAAAACACGTGAACATCTCTGTCCAATTCTTTCAAGTATTTAATTTTCGCAACAATATATATAATTTTGAAGGGACCTCATTTTTGTCATCTCCTATGTAGGATCACTGGACATTTGAGGAATATTTTCGAAAATCGCGTCATGAGTGCGACCGTAATAGCTGATTTCCCATAAAGGAAATCTGCTAAAAAAATTATTTCTTCTAATAATGGAGACCTGGTCAGAAATGATGAAGGCATGTAAACCCTCATTAAATATGAAATAAAGTAAATCTTTTAACACATTTCTTTAAAGTATAACTATTATTAATGATGCGGCGAAGACCGTAACAACTTTCATATAAATTTTCAAAATTTGCCGTGGAAATTTTGATTTTACACCCTGTTAGAGCAAAGCCGGAATTAAATACTAGATTCACCATTGACTACAATTATTAAGTGCTATTTAATGAAATGAAAGTTATGGAATTTTCTCTTGCTTTCGTGCTACTTCTTTGGAGAATTGACGTACTCTCTTTGGGGTTTCTTACTATAACCTCCCTATTATTTATTTTTATACTCTCTTGTATTTGTAATATATTGTTTTATTAATTTGTTGCCCATATAAAATGGAGAAAACAATCGAAAATATCCGGGATTTAGACCTCTACGAAATCTTAGAAATTGAGTCTACTGCAACTGTATCTGAGGTAATATAATGCTCAAATTACTAGCTATACAATTGTTATTTATTTACTAGACATCTAATTATTGCTTAATATATATATACATTTTTTTTTTCTTTTAGATCAAAAAAGCCTATAGAAAGAAAGCTTTGAAATGCCATCCTGACAAACATCCTGATAATCCTAAAGCCTCTGAGCTTTTTCTGGAATTATCCAAAGCACTTGAGATATTAATTGATGAAAATGCCAGGGTATGTATGTTTTAATTTTTCCTTTTTATTAATATTACCTCTATTTTTATTAATATTATCTCTATTAAAAATATGCTTTTATTGGTATATTACAAAAACTGAACAAAGGAATTATACACTTCAGGGCAAATTATGGGATTTCTTCTTAAATCATTTTTTAGTAATGCTAATTTTATTAATAAAGATGTTTAGGTCATTAAAAAATCAACATTGAATAAAAGTCTTTCATGTTGGAGTTGCCTAATCTAAGTAGATTTCCCAATTTTTGGAATGACTAGCTCATGATATCATCTCATATTATACTTTGTTTCTCCCTTATTTAAAATCCTTTACAAACATAACTTGACATTGAATCTGCACAAGGAATGTTTAAAATTATGTTGTTATTTTTTTCTACATGTTTTTACTTTTACTCTACTATAAAACTTACCCTCTCCTCCTAGTCGACTTCAGTCAGTTGGGAAGATGCATAATTAGGCGTTGTGACAGTCCTAGATATGAAGTTTCCAATTTCTAGTCATTTGTAAGTTATGTGAGACACATATACATATTATGTCAAAATGGGCCATTACAGATAATTCCGTTCAAAGTTGAAAAACAATACTTCTTTTGCTTTATAATGGATGTTATGAGGTGTAAGAAAGCGTGGCACAAAAAAGAGGCTTGGGGTGATGTTGTAATACTTAAAGAAATACCTGGAAGAGGTCTTTGACCAAAGCACCGTCTGACCTGAGTGTAGAACTAAGCTTCTAGGACTGATGTAAGCCTGATTAAAGGAAAAATCCTTCAGTAATAACAAATAATACATTAGTATTAACTATTCATGTAAGGTCAATATTTTATTTTATTAGTAATTATTCTCTTATTATTATTATTTTTCATTTCAGCTTGCTTATGATAAGGTGTACAATGCGAAGAAAGCAGCTAAATTAAGGAATCAAGAACTAGATTCTCGGCGAAAAAAATTGAAGGAGGAACTAGAAGCTAGAGAAAAACAAGCAGCCTATGAATCTAATTTGAGGTTCGGAAATAAAAGTGCTGAAGAAAAATTAGCCGTAATTATAAATTCTTGTTTCAACTTATAGTTTTAGAAAAGGTAGTCCCTATCATGTATATCTGAATTACTGTTTGTTCAAAATGTATGTTGGTTTACAGGCAGAGATTGAAAGGTTAAGAAAAGAAGGGTCTAGGCAGTTGAAAGAAGAAATGGAATATATTAAACAGAAAATCTTGGAAGAAAGACAGCTTATGACTGGGAATGCTGACCCTTCTCTCTATAGGCTTAAAGTTAAGTGGAAGTGTGAAAAGGATGACAGTTCAAATGGAGGCTACAATACTGATAATCTGGTGAAAATGTTCTCAAAGGTAATTATTTATCTTTACCTACTTTAAAAATAAATTGTTTTCAAACAAATCTGAACTGAAAAGAGTCACATGTAAAGAAGGATGCAATAAAGTTCATTTACATTTTTCATAATTAATAACAAATTAAAAAGCATTTTAATCTTCCTTTCTCCTAAGGCATGGTTGTCTGGTACCACTAAATAACGTACAACAGCTTTGCCAACCTGATACTTCATGCATGTCTATACCATTTTCAATGAATATCTTTGATGACTATAGTTGGATATAATTTTCCTTGTGTTGGTGTTGTTATCAGTCAGGATGACAACATAAATTATATCAGTTTTACCTGTTTCTGGAAAGTTTAGGTAATAAATTGTACCATAACAACAAAGCTGCTGTAGTTTGTTTTGCCCTATGCAACTGAAAACCATACAACATAAAGAAAGTCATATCGAACAGTAGTCACCGAAGGTATTCATTGAAAAAGCTTTTTATTGAGACTGATTAAAGATTGTTTTCTAACTCTACAGGACAAATATTAATTTGCAATCATTTTATATTTTTATTTAAGATTTTGGAATGTTTTTTTCTATATATGTAAACCACCAAAAACAACCATCCCATCTAGTGGTTCTTGTGTGCTTGGATTTTTTCCCACTATTGGTCAATATATATAATCATGTACTTCTAGCATAAGCCATATACTTTGTTAAATGCTTCTATAAGTTATTATCATGATTTGTTGATTGTCATGCATTTAAATAAGAAGCAAAATGAGGTGTATGGTCTCATAAAGAATGTTTTTATATGTTACGATCCTTGTATATTTCTCTCTCCATAGCATAGGAAGGCTAAGCCCTCCTGAGAATCATGGGATGTAAGGGTTGAGGGTCATGTAGACAGTCTGTGGTTTTGCTTGGCCGTATATATGATGAACAAAATGAATTAGAAGATATAGTAATTATTCCTAGTTTAAGTATGGAAATGGCAACTTTGTAAACCCTATGGACTTGCCCCACCGAAATGTGGTATGTGATTGACAAAAGAGACACTTTATAATGAAACTGTTATTTTAATTTATCCTCACATATAGTGAGTAATATATATAATTCAATTAGTTGTAGCATTTTCTTATAGATGGCACTACTTGTGAGGTTTTCCAATTGATGGGGTGACTCCTCTCGGACGTGATATTACTGTCATTGGGTTTGTTTTTTCTGTCATTCACTTGAAGCATAAATAACTAATCATTTTACTTTATCAAATTTGTCTAACTTCATACTGGATAAAGTGTTTTTGGGTTCTTCGTTACTTTAACATGGAAAAAAGCACTGCTGAAAGCCATCAAATTTTAGTTGGTGTTTATGGAGAGCATGCTCTATCTGATGGCGATTTTGAGCTGGAAGACAAGAAACGACCTGGCAGCCAACAAAATTTGAAGATGAAGAAATGCCATGCCAAATGCTTCAAGATTTGGTTAAATTATTGGGAGTGAACTTTTCAACAATCAGCAAATAGCCTGAAAGCCATGGGAATGAACCTAAATCATATTAATTGAAACCAAAGAGGGCATTTTTCATCTGTGAATAGCTGCTTGAGCACCAGGAAGGGAATTTTGCAAAGAAATTTGACTGGAGACCGAGAAGTGGATCCATTATGACAATTCCAAACTGAGAAAGTCATGGGTTAGGCCCGGCATCCATCAACATCAGTGGCGAAATCAAATATCCATGGAACCAAGCTTATACTCTGTGTTTGGATCTGTGAGGTGTGATATACTATGAGCTGCTCAGACCAAATGAAACGATCACAGGGGAGCGTTACTGTGATCAACTAATGTGTTTGACCCACACATTGAAGGAAAAAAGGCCAGAATATGTTAGGCACTACCATTTTCCTCCATGACAATGATGATGGACAATACATTGAATAATATACTTAAAACCATGTTTGTAAAACAAAATCTCAATTTAAAAAAAAAAAAATTGCTAACAATTACTTAAAACACCCGATATATGTGTGTGTGTGTTTTGTTTTATTATTTTTTTTAATGACTCACTAATTACTAATAACTACTTTTTTATTTCCAGTATGGTGATGTGGACACTGTTATAGTTTCTCAGAAGAAAAAGGGAAGTGCCCTTGTTGAGTTTGTGAAAGCAGAAGCTGCTGTGAGTTGAGTTAATTATTTATAGTTTGACATACCAATTTTATTACAATATTAAGAATGTCCTAAGAATTCAATGATCCAAGTTCATACATACATACTTTTTTGCATGATGTTTTGAACATCTTTTATGTGTTACTCTTATTTATTAACATCCTCCTTACGCTATTATGACTAATCATGATTATCTGCAGGGCTTCTCCTGGCCAGGGTGGGGCTAAGGATATTTATTGAGTTCTTCACCAAATTACTATTCATATTTATTAATGACCACTTTTTGCTATTATGGCTAATTGGGAAGGCTCATCACCCTTTAGCTAGGTTGGATCTAAGGATTTTATTTAATGAGTTTGCCACTAAATAAATCTCTATTGCCCAGAATCGAACTCACCACTCTAGGTTTACTATGTGTGATTAAGGACAACGCTTTAACTCACATGGCCAACCTGAGCCCCCCATTCTTTACCAAATAAATTCCTATTGTCCATACAAAAATCAGCCCCCCAACTGTAGATTTATCAAGAGAATTAAGAGCAAGTGCTAATATGAGAGTCTAAGTAAACATTATAAACATATATAATGACCACTTGGAAAGGGACCATTATATGTGTTGGGGACAATAAAGATATACAAAACATGAATTGAAGAATTTATTCAGAAACTTTGAAATCTTTGACTACAAATAGAAGACTATAAATGTTATAATAGTGCTTGTTCTTCATTAATATCTAAAGCTTTATACTAAGCAAGTTCTACACCTGTGTGTTTTACACCTAGGATACCTTGTAGTTTTTAAGGTATGTCTTCAACAAGAAATTTTATATTGTCATCAGTACATATGTGTGTTTATATGGAAGTGCCATCCCTAAATTCAGGATAAATATGTACTTTGTGGATGATTATTACCTATTCTCCATTTGGGGGCCTAATTATGGTTATGTAATGAATAACACGCTATATACCCCTGTTCTATAGTTGTTGGGTTCAAGACCAGGGATTGCTCACTAGATTTTATTTAGATGTGCACTTATGGGGCCTTGCAGTTGGGCTTCTATCTGTTTCCTTGGTGCCTACTTATTGGCATTGAGTAGCTACTTAAATAAAGCAGTAACCATTTTCAGTCTGCAATGACACTGCAAAACAGCAGATGTCAAGCTGTGGATGGCTGTTGGGTCAAAGATTTTCATATAGGTATACCAATCATTCTGATTTGTTTAAACCAGTAAGTTTCTTGTTTTAACATCTTCCATGCTTTTCAATTTCTCATCATTTTTTATGTAATTTGCTGATATTAAAGTTAACAAGGGGGCTCAGATTGGCCGTGTGGGTTAGGGCGTTGGTCTCACCTGGAGTGGCGGGTTCAATTCTCGCCCTGGGCACTAGAAATTTATTTAGTGACGGACTCATTAAATAAATTCCTTAGTCCCACCCTGGCTAGAAAAAAGTGGTTCCCTGTAGATAGCCCGCCCCAATTAGCCAAAGTAGCATAAAGTGGACGTAAATAAATAAAAAAAAAAGTTAAGAAGTAAGCATTAGTCCAATATATTTGATTAAGAATTGCACTGAATTAGAAATTAAGTTGGCTTTGTAGACATACTCCTATAGTTATATCTTAAAATATTATTATTTAATAAGATAGATGGACTAGTAATAAAAAATTGTATCTTCAATTTCCAATGTATATTTATGCTTCAGATCAAAGCTCTGCAGTTAGAAAAAGGACTTGCTGACAATCCTTTAACCCTCACATGGCTGACAGGGGAACCTCCAAACATGTATAGAAAATCAGTGTTTGACATGGGTTCGGGATATAGATCCAATATGAAAACTGGTGAAGGAACACCGACTAGGTTTGGTGGACTGTTCCCTTCGACACCACAGTCTTCATTTCCCTCATATCAACCTCGTCCATTTCCAAACTTGCCCAAGGTAAATGTTATTTTCATTAGTTGTTGATACTTGAATATTACATTTATAAACAAGCCAGCATGTCAATGGTGGAAGTAAGTAAATACACCAGTAGACATAAAAAAATAATATTATTAATTTAACTGTCCTGAGCTACTTAAAACTCTCATTGAAATAATGTAAAATTTGTACTGTAATTTCTTTTGAATAGTATTGTTCTTTTGTCTGAATTTGTTTGTTTTGAAGACCAAAAAATCTACTCCAACAGCAAAGTTTGACAATGTAAATATGATACTTCAGGAAGGAATAAACATTTAATTTAATAAATTTGAACATTGGCTGGATTTTAGGTTCTTTTTTTACTTAACCGAACAACTTTAAGTATTTTCATTAAATAGTTACCTAAATATTTTTCTGCTTTTTTTTTTTTTTTGTGCAGAATTTTATATTTCAGTTTTATTATTATATTATTTTAATGGATTACTTATTTAAACAAATAATAGTTTTACAGTAATTGTGAAAGCTTTTGGGAGCCTCCAGTTACCTTTTAAATTTGTATAATTATTTACTGCTTACAGATACATATAGTTGATATTTGAGGTGTATGTTACTTAAAATTAAGTATAATTAAACTATGACCTGGTTTTTACTGGTATTTCATTTTCAGCAAAGTGTCTGTTTTTTTTTTAAATGTCACGAACAAAGTCATTGTAATTGTACTATTTTATAAGTTTTCGGAACTTATTGATCAATTGAATCTAATATGAAACTAAAATATATCTCATAGCTCGGGATTCACGATAATTCACTAATTAAGCAGCTCTTGCTGAGCAACAGTTTCTTTATATAAATTATAATTTTTTATTCTATTTATTAAGTATTTGCCTTTTAAGTTATTAAACTTATAAATCACTCTTAGAATTTCCTTTTTAATTTTAACTTTCTTTGTTCCAGGCCAAAGTGTATGACCAAAATGATGCTGATGAAGATTTTGAATTTTTAGTCTTAAGAAAAATGAAAGAGGCTGAAGAAAACAAAAGGAAAGCGACGGCCTCTAGTGAATCTCCTGTTTTGTGATGATGATATTTTACTAGATTTACAACATGTAATTAATAAGTTGTTCAGAAAATTTAATTTATACAAACAATTTCAAGTTTTTGACTAATGCATTTATTGACCTTTTGTGCTCTTTGTATATTTAAAAATATCTTCTTTTTATATACTGACACCATTGCTCTTTCTTTATTTTTATTCTCTGATGATAAAAATATATTTCAGATAATATATTCCTATATTCATGAGATAGTAAAGGTTAATTAATGTATAAGTTTTGGTTTCCAATGATGATTCCTGATTCTGTTGATATTTGTTCTATAAACTGTTGATATTATTTTCAGTTAACACTTAACTATTCTTTATGAATGTTATAATATAAATTATGAACAGTGAAATACCTATCCAGTTATGTTCTGATATTCGTCATTGGGGTATTAATCCTCTTCTTTGATATTTGAATCTAAAAATGTTAATGGGAGCTCAGGTTAACAGTTAGCCATATGTGTTAAGGCATTGGTCTTAATGAATTTGGTAAACTTAGAGCTGTGGGTTTGATTCCCACCTGGGCAATAGGAATTTATTTAGTGACAATCTCATAAAATGAAATCCTTAAACCCACCCTGGGTAGGGTAACCTTTAGATAACCCGTCCCGATTAGCCGTAGTTGCATAAAGTGGACTAATTAAATATCAAATAAAACTGTTAAAATTTGTATATATAAATTTAGTGGTAGAATTTCATTGTTATTGCTTATCCTCTTATTTTATAAATGGTTTTACTTAATGTTTCAAAGCTATTACTTAATAAACTTCATAATTCATTATTAATACTTCATATTTAGAAGTTGTACTAGAAGTGCCATGTTTGAATCTGGGGATTAGACACTAAGTTGTATTTAAATGTAGTTGTTCTGGGTTTCAAGTTTAGACGTCTTTCTGTTCCCCCACTCAGTATTGTGTAAAAATTGAGTAGCTATATCTATATAATTAATACTTTTTCTAAGGTGGCTAGAATTTAGGGAATGTATTTTAGTTTCATCATTCAAATTATATTAATGACTAGGATCCAATGCCACACCAAAATAAAACATGACTATCTAGAGATTTTGGTCTCTGTAAAAACAACAAGCAGAATGTTAAATAAAACGAGATTAACCTGTAATTATGTTGATATTTATACAGCAAAACAGGTACAATAGTGCACTCTAATACCTAGTACCATTACTAAAAGTACTTATGACAAAACCAAACTATAACAACAATAAAATCAAAAAATGGACTATTGAGCCCGACAAAAGAATCACTTAAAAGTAAAAGGATATATTTTAAATGAAATTGCATTCATTAATTAAATAAAATAAGAACTTGAGCTTCCTCCATAGAAAATATCATTTTTCAACTACATGTTTACAGAGATATAACATATTTACTTTTTTATTACACTTGTACTTCGGCTTTGGTGATGTTTTGAAGGAATTGTTATGTACATTTGTTATGTGAGCAACATCAATTGCTCCTTTTTCTAACGAAAAAACACTAAATGTAGCGATATTTAGATAAACCCCTTGATCACCCATCAAAACCGTATGGCTGGCTGTGGTCCTTTATGCGCTGTTAAGCCAAAGATTTTCATTTTGTATTTATTTTTTTATATATTGTTAAGAACTAATGTCTATTCATGAAGTTATTTTGTCTGTATTTGTTTAAATATTAAATTTTGTGAAAACAAAAGGTTCTGCTTTTATTTGTTTTAACTTAGTAGGAAATGTTATCTGGCTTAAATATACTATATCATATAAGCTAATATCACTTTAATATATATAATATCACTTTTGTTGGAATGAATATTTCTTTCAAGGTGCTTTTCTAAAAGGCTGAACATAGCTACTACGAGTATGTCTGTCTAAATGTATTACAAAATTTACTGTTGCTGAGATTAATTACATAAAATAGAGTATGTTAACAAATTATAGGTTTCATATTTCTCATTAATTGACTGTCAGTATTAAATGTTAGGTTGTAAATGAATAAAATTATAGTCAAATAGAAATTTATTGTAAATATGTCAATTGATGGTTGCTCAATTTTAAGACACTGGTAACCTGAGTTATATGATGTAGGTTCTCGCACATTGTAGTATTTTTTTCTATGTAGTAGTTTTTATCTAACATAACTTCTCCGCCCTGGTCCTAATGTGTACCAAAAATGTTAATAAATCAAATAACCAGTGTGTAGTAGTAAAATCACTGCCTTTATTTTGTGCTATTCAGCCATTAAAAAATTATATCTGTCATACTGGGACCTTCGAGGTCTGTTGTGAGACTGATTTTTTTAATTATTTTATTCACAATTACGAAATTAGATGTTAAGTAATTAATGCCAGGTTTGGAAGAAAGATACACTTTCCTGCTTAGTAATACGATCCACTATAATTTCAAAAATGATATCAAACCAGTTGTCGTCCTAATTTCCTATGCCGAATAAATTTCTCTAAGGTCAGTCATTTGATAGAGTGGTATCCATCTTAGCAAGATGTAAATTACAATAATAAAAGTCTGTCATATGGACCTAGGTAAACTAAGCAAATTCCCACGCTTTGGAATGGCAGACTTGTGATCTCATCTTACAACCTATTCTTCCTCTAGTAATTAACCTATGTAAACAGGAAATAAAATATTAGCTGGATATCAGTGATATAGTTGACCAAAATAAAAATTCAATGAGTAGAAGTCAGGGATTTCCTGAAGTCTGAAAACAAGAAAATATGAATCACCTACTTAATATTCAACTTACAAAAAATGTATAAAGCAGCAATTGTACGGAATTTCAGGTGTGCCAAGATTGATTCTGCATTTTTTGATCCGACTGATAATAAATAAGATATTTTGAATTTTCAAATTTCCCCTCTTCCTATTCCATTTTCATCATTTAACAAGTGTAGCATTAGAGTTACAAGAAATGGTTAAATATAGAGTATACAGTATTGATAAAATAAACATTTTATTGTACTGATATATATATATATATATATATATATATATATATATATATATATATATATATATATAAAATTGTAACCTCTGTCTGTACATTGATTTTTTTTCGCGAAATTTCACGATAACTTTTCGTTTCACATGTCATAGACACCATAACTGCATTTTGTTTCTTTCGTGTATGTTTGTTTGTTTGTTACCTTTTCACGCATAAACGGCTGAACCGAATTTTATGAAACTTGGTATGTATATTACTACTAGCCCAACTTAGACTTTAGGCTATACTAATATTCTCTGAGACGAACAGGAGTGGGGGTTATAAGGGAGGCCAGAAATTAAAAATAGCGATATTTCGTTTCCTATTGGTTTTTCGGCAAATATGCACATAACAAAAGTTATTTATTTTATTATTTAGAGTAACTTTTGTTATGTACACTTTCGTCGTATACCTAAATATACATGAGTTATACGCTAAAAATGATAGCGGACGTCAACTATTTTATTTGGCACAAAAGACTCAACCGAACTAAATAAAACTCGGTACGTGTATTAGGACTAACGCCATCATTATAACAAGCCATACCATCATTTCTAGGGACGGGCAGGAGTGGGGGTTGTAAGGGAGGCCAGAAATTAAATATAGCGGTATTTCGTTTCCTATTGCATATTCGGCAACTATGCCCATAACAAAAGTTGTTTATTTTGTTATTTAGAGAAACTTTTGTTATATGCACTTTTGCCATATACGGAAGTATAAATGAGTTATACGCTAAAAATTATAGCGGGAGTCCACAATTTTATTTGGCACAAAAGACTTAACCGAACTAAATAAAACACTCAGTATGTGTATTAGTACTAACGCCTTCCTTATAATAAGCCATACTATTTCTAGGGACGGGCAGGAGTGGGGGTTATAAGGGAGGCCTGATATTAAAAATAGTGATTTCCTATTGGGGTTTCGGCAAATATGCACATAACAAAAGTTGTTTATTTTGTTATTTAGAGAAATTTGCTCAACACTTCTTTTCAATATGAACTAATGAAAAAAATGATTCAAATGTATGTCAATATTTTCTCATTAATAATTCAAATCTATACATAATGCACAGGAAACGGGAAATATGACAATGTACAGGACAGTGAAGTCTTACATAAAAAATTAATATTATTAACAAATCCACAGAAATGACGGGTGTTAACCCTAAACACTGGGACGAGTAAATGTCAAAATATTGTGCAAAGTAAAGCCTTGCCAAATATATACCATCACCATTCAGCCTCAAGTGAATTCCCGGGCGAAGCTGGGTATCTGAGCTATATATATATATATATATATATATATATATATATATATATATATATATATATATGTATAATTTTGAGCAGACTTGATTTCTTCTCCTAAGTAGTAGGATCGAATGGATGTTTGAAGGAATTTCTCGAAAATCATGTCATGAGTAAAACCTCAATAGCTGATTCCTCCCAAGTATATTCCGCTAAAAGCCCACAACTTCTATTTATGGAAGTCAGCTATTGAGGTTGTCCTCGTGAGACGAGTTTTGAATAATGTTTTCTAATGTCCTTCCTAGAAGATGATGAAAATAAGGTCTGTTCAAAATTATATATATATATATATATATACATATACATATACATATACATATACATATATACATATACATATACATACGAATACTACATGAGATACATGCAAATAAGTTGTGTAAATCCTTTGGAGTTTATTGCATTATGGGAGAAAATGTTGGAATCTTCACAAAATTCAATATAATAGATTGGAAGTCATGTAAATGTGGATTTGTTGCCAGAATCACCAGAAAAAATTGAACTAAAAAGAAGTCCAACATGGAAGTTTTAAATGAGGTAAGTGAAAGTAAAAGTCTTGTCTAGGCCAGTGGTCGGCAAAGTGCGGCTTTAGAGCCGCATGTGGCTCTTTAGCTCCTTAAGTGCGGCTCTGGCCTCGTTTTGCTGTTCTTTCCCTTTTCGGCTCTACATATATATGCGAACAATCTTTTTCAAGCATGAACATTATCAAGAATAAACTGAGAAGTCGTCTTATTGATGAGAACTTGGAATCATACCTAAAATTAAAAACAACAACATACAAACCTGACTTACTCAAACTTTCCAAGGGGATGCAAGCACATTGTTCGCATTAGTAAATATTTATTAAGTATGAAATTTAGTTTTATTTAGTGTACTACTTATTTAGTGTAATAAAAGTTTACTAAACAAGCTGATTGGGCTCCCAATATTTTTTTAAAATTGTAATGTTCATATTTGGCTAAAAAGATTGCCGACCACTGGTCTAGGCCATAGAAAAAAGGAAGTTGAAACTTCTTGGGGATGTCACGAGACACAAATAAATTAAAAGCTAAGTTCATTGAACATAAGGGCAGAGGGAGGCCCTGGAAATCTCTTTTTTTAAAACATCAAAAGTCTCATGCACTCCATAGTAATATGAAAAGAGCGACTTCCAAAAGAACAATGGTTGCAATTACAAGGTGTTAGGTTTTAGATCTTGACCACAGTGAGTCGAATCAAAAAATGTTCTGTTACTAATTTTGTTATACATTTAATTTTCTATTATTGTTGATATGTACACTTTTTTTCTATTTGAAATATTATAGGAGATATTTGCATTTTTAAAATTTTCAGCCTTCAATAAGCCCCTACTTGTATAATTGCCTATTTTTTACTTTAAGTGACTGTGTCACTAAAATCTCATTTTTAGTGTACATTTCAATTTCTGTTTACATAGGCTTCTTACTAAGGGAGAAGCACAAAGCAGTTGGTGAGATGAGATGACCAATGTGTCAATCCAGTATGTGGGAAAACTGATTTGTTTAGTGACGGTCTTTTTGTATGTTTGGGGTTAAACTTTTCTGTTGTGATGAAATTTCACTTTTTAATGTGGTAATACATATGAAATTTAATAATCTCATAATAATAATAATGATTTCTTGAAAAAAAAAATGGTTTTAAACTTCATAATGGATATTATGTTATTAAAGGAACATATTGCACCTGAAGAACTAAACAATAGTTTAGTCCTGGGCATTTTTAAGAAAGGAATTTGCCAACTTTCATGAATTATGTTTATAATCTAAGATTTATATTCTTTTAAAATTAGAATTACAATATTATTTTGTTATAATTTGACCCATAAAATGTTTGCTATTCTTTAAGTTTCTCGTGCTTTCAAATGTAATATAGATATCACAATTGTGGTATTTTTCAGAGTAGAATTTCAGACACTTGCAGTCTCTTTTGAGTCAATATCCATAAATATAATGCAGACTACAGTTTTGTATTCTGGAGAATAAAATTTTGAGGACATATGAATTTCTTCCTAACAACCCTGAACTGATGGCCAGCCACAAATATAAAAGAGGCTCAACAATTTGGATATTATTTAGGATAAAAATTTTAAGTTCTTTAATATTCTTACTATCTCCATTGGACTGATTTTTTTTTAAATAGGACAAACTTATAGGAATTGATTTCAGAGCAGTGACAATAATTTATATAAATGAGTAACCACATTGAGTTAACATTTTTAGTAATAAGTTTTATATAAAACTTCATCATTTTTTTTTTGTTTATAAAGTGGAAAAGATTGTTCTACTATTCTTGTTAGAAAATGATTCGGTATGATTATTTTCAATTAATGAAGCTCCTTAACAAAGTGTACAGAATTTAGAATTGCTTGATCTAACTTTCTTTCTTTTTTTTTTCTTAGCTTTCAGATAAGTATTAGCTGATTTATTTTTGTTATGTAGATTCTATTCTTTTTCTATAATCGACACTGTTATAAAAATAAACTGTGATTTAATTTATAAGGTTTATAACTTGTTCTATAGGATATTCTTAACAAAAATTTGTATGTAGCTATATTCCCTTAATTGTCTTTTTGAGAGAGTGACAACTGCTCCCCAAGTATAGTAAGAGGCAAGCCACTTGCCTCCCCCTCTAAGTTAGGAACAAAATAATCTTACCTATATTAGCTTTAGATTATTTAGTAATTTTAATGAAAGTACAAATGAATACAATTAATTTATCTCTTAGATTAACAAAGTCTTCAATAATAAATTATCAGTAAGATAGGTAACACAAAAAATAATTTAGAAACCAATTCAATAAAACAATGTTATATATTTACCTTCAGATAAATTATCTAAGTAACTGTTACTGATCTATAAGATTATATAGAATCTATTTAGAATAAGGTCACATTAATTTTTGGTTTAGGAGTAGAAAATGTTATCTTGCGAGACATCATGTTTGTTTGAACTTTAAAAGTTGCTGTTAATAAATTAAATGGATGTTTTTTATTGCTATATGGGATTATAAAATTAGAAGTAGTTTTTATCACATATTTAAACTATATTCATATCTATCAAAAGCAAATCCTGTTGGTTTTTCAAGGACCAGAAGCAGTTACTAAAAATTTAAAATTTATTGTTCTATGCACTAGTGGTTTTATTTATTGTACATTAAACTATTCTTTAATGTGTGTTTTATAGATATTCATATTAATTTTTAAACCTATTATAGAGGGCTATATTAAATTGATTTTCAATATGTCTCAATATTATTCAGTCCCATATGAAGTATTAAACTCATATTTTAAAAGCATTTTTACTCAACTTTTTGTAAATAAAATAAGATCCCTATAGTTTTGTTTATGGTAGATTCAAAACAAGGGATAGCTCATTTTAAAACCATGATGTGTTTAGTTTTTTGTCTTTGATAGAATAGTGTCAATATCAGTTAGGGTTCAGTTAACTATGCGAGTTGAAGCATTACGCTCCACAGCGAACCCATGTTCAATTGGGTTTTTTCTTCAAAATCTTTTTTTTTTTTTTACATCTAAGAACCAGCTGTCCAAAGCGCATTTTTTGATACTTGCAGACCTGAGGCATTCGGATAGATAAGCTTCTTTTCTTATGCCTTGGTATCCATTTTAAGGGAGAGCTGTCCGTTATTAGGATTATAAGAATATAGGAATACTCTTTGACCAGTGGTGGATGACAGGCTTGAGGTGGGGCTCAAAACCCTTGAAACTTCTTGTGTATTATATACAGATAAATGGTTAATGAATCTCCATTAAATTTCTAGATAAGCTCCATAATTTCATTAGAGAAAAAAAAAAATAAAAATAATGACCTTTTTTTAGGTATTTTCAATTTATTCTCTTAAAACAAAAATTGTCCTTGGTATTCTTTTTATGGTATACTTTTCTAGGTTCTTTCCTGAAAAAAATCCTACCTTGAAAGATCCCAAACAAACTGCTACAAATACTGGATTTTGCTGTGAATATTTTGTGGTCTCCCTGCCAGCTCTCCTTCGTTTATCATTAGAATAAATCGAAAAGATCTAAAAAATATTAATTATTTTTTATTCATTTTTTGATAATTGCTTTTAAAATTTTGCAAAACCATATAACTCCCTATATTAATTTGCAGAAGTCTAATTGACAAAGGAAATGGTGATCTCCGGAATTTGTTCTACAAGCCTCGCTAGAGTCACCCAAGTAAGAAGTAATAGTAGGTCTTTTTCCTACTGCCATAATTTATTTTCTAAAAAAAGAAAAGTGTATCAAGATACCTACAACTCAACCAAAGTTAATTTTTGCACTTACATTTTGCTAATCAACCTGCTGCACTCATTGACAACCACACATATGCCAAAAGATTAAATTGCACATCAAGTATTTACTCAGCTGAACTACACACTATCCTTCTGTCTCTAGAAAACCTACAAAATGTTCAAAATTGCCAAATAATTTTATTTTCGGACTCGTTAAGTTCTTTACTCTCTTTAAAAAACATATATTCCAATCATCCTATTATAACAAACATTTTTGAACACATTCATAATCACATAACATTGGTGTGGCTACCAGGACACCAGAATATTGGACGAAGCACTGAAGTTGACATGCTCGCAAAACTAACGACAAAAAACACCAATACTGACATTAAAAAAATAACTTCGGACGACCTACAAAACTACATTAAAACTAACATACTCCAAGAATGGCAACAGGACTGGTTATTAACAGACAACTGACACAAATTAAAACTACAGTTAAGACATGGAGTGATAAATTTGAAGCATTTACTCGGAGAGACGAAGTAGTCCTTACGAGACTACGTATAGGTCATTCTCTCCTAACCCATAGTTACCTATTTGAAAAGAAAAGAATGCCTAACTGCAATGTGTATAATGCTACGCTTACAATAAAACACATACTAACAGACTGCAAAAGACGTAACCATCTTAAGATCCCTCATGACTTACTTACTGAAGGTAGCCCACACATTCCCATAATACTCCAACATTTACATGACATTAACATATACTCACAAATTTAGAACTATTACAGTTTAAAATCCTTTTTAATCCTTCTTAAATTAAATATTTTAAACTCCAGCTAAACTGTTTTGCTGTGTGTGTGTATGTGTGCGGGCGTGTTTGTATGTATGATAAAGAAAGTGAGAGCATATGATTGTAAATATTTTATATATTAGAACATTTAATCTTCATTTTATTCATACTAATTATTATTTATTTGATTTTAGTCTTGTTTTTAACCATTGAAAGTATATAATAGTTTACGTAATTTTATTAGTCTTTATAGTTTTTAATTATCTAGTTTCCTCACAAGATTTTTTGTTTTTGAATTTAATGTTTTGTTGTTTTTTTCTGTCCCTTTGGTTACATTTTGTTATTTGGTTGCATTCTGTTATTTAGTTACGTTTTGTTATTTGTCTGCGTTCTGTTATTTAGTTGAGTTTTGTTATTTTATTGTGTTCTGTTATTTAGTTGCGTTTTGTTATTTGTTTGTGTTCTTAGTTTGTATTGTTTAATCTTTTCTTGTTACTATTTTCAGTTTTGCATTTTGTTTGTATAAGTTATTTTTTTTTTGTTCTTTTTTGATGAGCAATATCGCCTCGCTGGGAACGCTCTAAAATAAATAAATAATCAACCAAATTTTGAATCAGCTGGTAAAAATACTTTAGTATATCTTTTTCAAATACAATTTTGTGTCTTATGTGGAAGTCAAACAGTGTTAAAACCTCTTCTCTATATATAACTCACAAAAGATTCAAGAATTTTTAAGCAAAGCCCAATTGGCCCTAATGAATTTAAATTTCTATAAATGATGTTCTAAATACTTTCTCTATCTTGAGTAGGAACGGAGACTTTTGCATTTTGTGATTTTCACTCTTCAGTAAATGCCTACTTTTAGTCATTACATTTTAACAATAAGTGAATATATCATGAAATATCTTATTCCGAGCTTATTGCTTAAAAGGATTTCTAATAGATGAGTAACATGCAAATACATATGATGATGACATCATTATGAAGATTAACATTTTATTTCTCGACCCAAAATTTTTTTATATATACATATATATAAAACATACCTTTCATTCTACAATAAAGATCATATTCATAAATGGCTGAAATCAGACCAGGAATATGGGAGGGGGGGGGGTTTGGAAATTCAAAATATCTCCCACACTATGAATTGTATCAATTTTGTTACTATTAATGCTCTACATTTCTTGCTCTATAATTTTTTTTCGTAACTCAAATATTGTATCATGTGAGTTATTTGTACTTTGTTGTCATCAGCCTTCAATAACCCCCAATTTCTATTGATTGGATTTTAATTTAGAAATAATATGTTATTTATAGAAATATATGTTAAGCTGAGATTCAGCACATGGGTAATGCTTAGTTTGAGTGATGGACTTTTTTCCAGTCTGTGCATTGCTTCATTTTTATTTTGCACCTTGCTGTGGGGCTTACGGCCTTATGACAAAACAGAAATAAAGTCTTCACATACCACCAAGTCTTAGTGATAACTTTATTAATTGGGCTATTTTATGTTCTTATTTTATAAGGAAGGAAGAAGGGGGTTGGGGTACATATCCCCACCACAATTTGTTACAATAACATTAAGTGAAAGTTAACAAATAACATTTTAAGGCAAAGGCTATTCTATATCAGGTCTTGTAAGTTACTTTAAGCATAGCATGATTTGTTACAACAGAATTATATATATTGTCCTTAGCTTGATAAGATCAGAACACATATAAAATCAATTTTTAAAAATCATATTATGTTATAAAATTAATGACAAATTTCCCTATACAATTCTGTTTGGATGTTATATAGACGAGACAAGCCAACTTACAAACAAATAATATTAGGCAAAAAATTAGACTACTTCTACACTAATGCTTTCTTTTTACTCTTGTGATGATGAGCCGAATATTGTGTCTTGCACAAAATTGTTGAAACAGGTGCTGTTATCAGGGATTTCTAACCAGTTTGATAAGGCAGCTGCCATAGCCCATCAGTAATGCCAGATCAATATGGATCCTGTCTGCAGGACCAAAATATAAAATATATAGCAATTAACACTCAGAATAAATAACACATGTACTGGCAGGTGAGTTTATTGAAAAGAAAAATGCCATGTACAAATAAAACATAGTAATAAAATTGTTGTTATTTATTAACGTCCACTTTGTTCTACTATGGCTAATTGGGATGGGTTGTCTACAGGCTGCCCCTCTTTTCTAGCCAGGATAAGACTAAGGATTTTGGATTATCTAGAACACAGTTATGTGGCTCCTCATAATTTATTTTTAAAAAACGCCTAGCGCTTTCAGAAATTTACATTCCCAATGTCAGAAGGTAGGACATGCCTATAGAGATGCTACTAGGCTGAACACTGCAATAGAATAAAAATGACTATGGATTTTATTTTTATGAGTTTGGGCCCAGACAGGATTCGAAGCCATCACTCTAGGTTTACCAAGTGATATAACACATTGACTGCCACAGCAATTTTCGGATTCCGGTCCGAGAAACCGGATAAATTTAGTCATTTCATATTATTAAAAATACTAATGATTCATAACAATCATTAAAAGTTTTACAGGATGTTTTTGGGCAAAAAAAAAAATGACCCACGAAGTAGTGTAGTTGGCAAACTTACTTGTAGTGGCACAAAAGTGGGAAGTTTAGAAACCATGAGATAAGATGTATTGAGCACCCTGGGAAAGAGCTCTAATATGAGTTATCTCAGGTTGAGCAGTCACTGAGTAAAGGCCTATGTCTTAATTAGCATGGCTACCTGAGCCCCATTAAAATTATTAGAGTGAGTAGCAAATAAGGTGAAAATAAAGCACTTTCAAATATTTCGCAAGTTTATTTACATATATACCATATATTTACACATACAGGTGTGTATTATTGAAAAACTAATAATTTATATATACATAATGCACTTTTCTGCCTAAATGGCAATCACATATGATTCATTGATAAAAGGCCTTTGAAATGTTGTGGACTAAAGCTTCTGTGTTGCTTCAACTAAGAGTAATAGGTCTGTAAGTTTCTCTATGCTTCCTCTGTTAATGCCAAAAGCTTCAATCTGCAATGTTAAATACAAACTGTTATTAATAATAGAAACAAACTAATAATAGAAAAGGAGTTTATTATTTATTAGCATTCATTATATTCAACTATTGATGAATTGTTAATAGGAAACCTCTCTTCTGAGAGAGCAGGAGGGGATTGAAAAATTGATTTAGTAAATTATTGTTACTTAATAAATTCCTATTCCTATTCCTACAGAAGAATCAAGGCCACAACTCTAGGATTTCCAAGTGTAATAAGACCAACACCTTAATTAATAAGGCTAGCCTGAACCAAATTATTATTAAAGACAAAACTTTCAAATATAGTTACGTAGTTTAATAAAAATGATTACAACATATTTTAATCTGATTAAATCAAAATGACCTATCATTAGACAAAAAAATATATGATAGCCCCCTGCTGTTAATGTCAAGAACTTACTGTTTAGGGCTGTGGAATAAAGTGTCATTCTGTTCTGCAATAGTATTTGCAATAAGGATAAATTGATTTAAGAATTAATTTAAATGAACTCCCACTAAATGAATTTCAACACTAAATATTTATTGCGGACGAACTTTAAGGACATTGGAAAGCATATTCATTTCTTTTACAAGAGCCCTATAATATCTCTCTCTAGTTTCTAGTAGTTCCAAGGACCTAACTATACTTTTAGTAACCCAAAACTAATAAGTAAATATTTATGACAAATATAATTTACGAAAAACCAACAGAAATATATATTCACTTATTTTTGTCATCAGGGTTTGTTAGTTGGCTGAGGCCATGTTACAGTTATATAAACCAACTTAAAAAAATTGTAGAGATAAAGCGTAAAGGAGTTTATTACAAACCGATGAATGACAAACTAGAATAGAATTGATAAGCATTGTTGGTGGCTTAATCTACTCTATTTTTTTTTTTTTTTATTTTATTTTTTTTTTTTTGTATTTTAGATAGTGTCATATTTAAAAATGTGTCAAGTTCTAATTATAATCAAGAACTTAACACATTCATAATTTCTTTCATATCGCAACCTGCGAGGACCCTTACTCCTGTCACGTAAGCCATATCCCTCTATTAGATCTCCCTAGTCCCCTCTCAACTCTCGATCATTATGTTTGGTATAATAAATATAATATTTTATATTTGATTCAAAATTAACAATTATTATTCCCCCACCCCCTACACTAATATGTTTTTAGACTAACAAGCAAAATAGTAGTTATGATGATTAAATTTAAACACCAAAATTAAATTACTTCGGTCTTTGGAAGACTGGCATTTCATAGGCAGCTGATGACCAGTAGCTAATAAATATTCAACTATTAGGCACTATTATTAGAATTATTATTCAACTATTAGCACAAGTATTAGGGGGGAGGAAACCCAGGTTTCAAAGCAGTATCATTGCATCTACAAACATTTTGTTCACGTAAACATGATTCACAAATTTCATTGAAGCAGTAATTTCGGGTTAACTTCTGCATGTGACTATCCAACAATAAATATGTCAAGGTAAACGGGAAGTACTGTAACTGAAGCTAAAATTATTAAGAGAGCCATCCCTAAAGCTAATTAGCTTACAGAAGATAACTGTTGACATCTATCAATTGCCAGTTTTGGTCGACAGAATAAAATTTACCTTCAGTCTTGCCTCATTGATATAGCGTTTGTGAGAAAATCGACAAGAAGGTCACTACAATTTATCAGATTTCTTAATTATTTGTCATGTTGTTAGTATATTATGTGTCATAGACAAAAGTATATAGAATATACATATAAAAGTAATTAATTACAAAAAATTAGAGGGTTAATTTTTTTTTTTAAAGAAAAGATCTAATTGAATAAAAACAGAAATAAACAGTCTCTATTACAATAATCACTTTTACTAAATATTATACTCAATAGACTTAATTCTTACCCCTTGGACATAGGAATTGACATCTAAAAGCAATTGTAGCCTAATTTTGTTATCATCTTCCACTCTCCTATCATTTGGTACCAAGTTACTAGACCTGTCCCGTGCTTTCTTTAACCTTCGAAGGCTTTCCTCTGTCTTCTGGACAGAATCAAGGACTTCAGCAACAGAAGAATAATATCTGAAATATTTAAATATCTAATTATTTACAGTACACCAAGAATACAAATTACAGATTAAAGAAAATTGATAATATTGTTGCGTGAAAGATTGGCAGAGAGAGAGAGAGCCACATGTTTGATCTAATTAAGGCCAATCTAAGTAGGGCCTCAGCAGAATCTAATTAGGTACCATCCAGGAAGTTCTGGACCTTTCCTTGGCTAGGCCCTTCTACAGGTATATATATGGGACTCTCCCAGTACCCCACAGTTCAGTTGACGCTCGACGGTCTTCGAGGGATGTTCAACGCTACAGTGCGACTTAGTGCAGTGCGGTAAAGTGTTGTGCCGTGACTGTAAGTAACAGTTTAGTGCCGTGTTTAAGACAGTGCAGTGCCGTCTTTTTATGTGAACTTCAGTGACCGTGAGTGAATTATTGGACTGTGTAATCTGAAGGACAATGACACTATCAGTGTAATATTGTGAGTAGTAATAATTAACCAAGAGTATTGTACATTGTGAAATAAATTGTGCTGTGATAAACTGTGAAAATTGTGTGTGTTTAATTTTGCGATCCAAAAGAATTCTTATTACTGGTCTTGTAATAAAAACGTAACAATATAATTCAGAGTAATTAGAACTTATTTTTTGAAAAATATAGACTTTTTATAATTTAGATTATCTACAATATAGACTAGTCTAAACCTTAAAAAAAAAACGTTGAATGTTTGAAAAAACAATTTATAAAATCAATGGGAATAAACTATTTGAAAAGGCCTATTTTAATGAAAAACTCTCTGTAAGATAGGATTCAGTCCTACAGAGTTTTAATAAATCCTCTTGTACAATACTTTAGTTACAAACAAATCACATCAAATTTTTACCAGTCACTCATTTCCCATGTACAGATTTGACTACTACCTGTAGTCCTCCAGCCTTGTGGTTAGGCTTTTCTAAACTTTCCGCGTAGCCTTTTTAGGAGCAACATTTCTTGAGATTTCTCTCTCATTCAGATCAAAGTCTAACCAAGTTAAATCAAGGTTATTAGTATTCATTTATGAATCTCTGCGAGATATATATGCTATATTTCCTAGCCTACCCTTTCCACCTCATCCTCTTAAATACTTTTCATGGCCTATCGTTACTTTTTTTTTTACTTCATGATCTATATAAATACACATTTATTTACTTATATATTCTATCCATCTTCCACTTGCTTTACACAATCTATTTTCCTTATTCACCCTTATTTTTTCTTGTCTCTCCCCTTTAATTACCCTATATATTCATATTAATTTTCTTCTTCTTATAGTTTTTATGATTAAAGAAGCTACCTACTAATTTGTAACTAAGGTTTTTTCCTATAACCAATTCCTGTATCAAAAACCACTCTCTAAAATGTATGCAAGATAAAATTCAGAAGAATAAGATATTTTTATCTAAAATTGGCCAAACTTTAAAATTTTAAAGAGGTTGGTAATGTATTATTCACTTCACTTGCCAAGTATTCCACCTAAAATTTTATTAGAGGTAATACTTACTGTTTGGTAACTGATGAAAACATTGTTGTCAACCAGAAATTCGATTTTGGATGGGACTGATGTTTTTGATGAAACTGGATTGGCACTTCCAGTATCGATAAAACGTAAGAACAAGGTTTAGTAGGTGGCTCTCGGTTTGTGCGCCGAAATAATCTTGGAATGTCATTCACTTGCCGGATAAGGGTAAAGCTGTTTCCACTTAATGTTTTAATAATTGAACCACTTAAAATTTGCAAGTTATCTGCCAGTTTGGAGCTACTTTCATCCAAGCTATCTGGAAAAATAAATCCTATATCATAAAAAGAAAAAAAAAAAAAAAATTCATAACATAAAAATAAGCAAAATTATATAAGTGAAATTTATAAGCCAGTACAGCTTTTCTACATACAGAGTATTTATAAGTGTTGCAAAAGAGCCTAAATTAAAATAGGGGATCAGGTTAGATGCAAGTTATAATTTTGATTTTAATACCCTTGAATAACTTTGAGCCATGGGTCTGATTCTCACACATGGGCAAAGAGAAAAATACTGAAGAACTCAATATATAGAACCTTACCCTCTCTAGAAAAGGGTAGTACTTTACCTAAAAAGTTAAAAGAAATTTACTGATTCCAGGACTGCTTGAAAAACAAAAAAGTCTGTCATGCACGTGCTGTGTTAGCTAAGCAGATTTCCCACGTATGCCACACATTTGTATTTATCTTAAAAAGTAAAAGTTCAATGAGGACAATATTTGGTATTTAAGTTTCAAATGAAGTGTTTCATTATATAACTGAGTATTCTTTATATGACATGAGTAGGAGTGGGTGGGAGTTTACAAAAGGCAATGAACTTGATCTTTCTTTTGACATAAAACACTAATATATCAAGTTTGGTAATGATAAGACAAAAATTGCAAACAACACTAGTGGTAACAGACATATATATATATATATATATATATATATATATATATATATATGGCATCTACTAGGTAGGATCGATGCACATTTGAAGAAATTTTTTGTAAATCGCATCATGAGTATAACCTTAATAGCTAAACAGTGAGTTTTTCTTCTCTTTAAATACACTTCATATCCCCTAATTCAATAAATCTAAGATTATAAAATGAATGACCTCTTGACAATGAGACAAGAAATGATTTCATGACCTTATTTCTTGTTACTAATTCCATTTCTAGAAAACAGCACAATATTATTATTGCTAATAAAAACAAGGAATAATAACAATGGAAGTAATTAAAATGATAGCTTACTTTTAAGGAGTTGCAATGTTTGATCATTAATTTTAGGTAGTTTATTAACCACAGAATTCATGAAGGTTGGGAGTAATGTGAGGAAGTATTCAATGTCTGTGTATAAAAAGACAAGAAAATTAACATCTTTTCCTATTGGATTCTTCTGAAATAAATAAATAAAAATGTGTAAAGATATTTGACCAGTTGTAAGACAATATTTTAAGCAAATTAAAAACAACTTACTAAACTCCCATCAAAGCTTTTAGACCAAGTTGTAAACCTTGATATTATCTGGAGGCTTAATTTCCAAAATTTATGTGCAATTGGGCACAGAAAGACTCCATCCTCCCAACACTTGTTTAATGACTTCCATAGTACTTCAGAAGCAAATAATTTCCACTGACTTGAAGAGGAAGACCAAGGATTTCGTGCAAACGACATCTCGAACTCTCGCACAATCTCTTGAAATCTGTAAGGAGCGAAATAAATGCTATTCCACATTGATAAAAGATATCAATTGTTCTAAAAAAATATGGAGGGATGTTATAATGAAAACAAGAAAACAATTAAAGAAAACTATAAAATTGAGTATACAATAATCATAGGAAGGTTAACAAATAAAATATGGCCAAAAGGCTTTATCTTCGAATGAAAGTTGGAAACCACAATCTGAAGGTACTTTTAGGATTTCAAACTAAATTGTAGAAAGTAAGAAAAAGCTTCATCAGAGAAATCATAAAAGACTTAATCTTTGAATGTAAAAATAAACTTAACCTTATTAATTTCTTAATAGAAAGGTTATCAGTTATGCCAATAAATGATTATTATGGTATAATGAATAAACTTTTACTTCATGCAAACCTCATTATGTAGTGGACAAAAACAGAAACCAGGTATCAACCCAAAATAGATTTTATTTAGCATAATATTATTCAATAAAACCACCTGTTATCTTTAGGTAATGCCAGGGAACTAAGGTAAGGTAGGAAATTCGTTATTTTTGTGAGATTCTTGGGCCAGGAACTGTAGTACTTTAAAATAAGTTATATAGAATACCAAAACATTGTAGGGCCCATCAAAAAAGTAATATCGGAGAAAATTGTGTTCTTATATCTGTAACCCCAGTGAATAAGTGGTTAAGTCCACCAGTGAGTAAGGGGGACTTAACCACTTATTCACTGGTACAACAGATATAAGAAATTACTGAAAGGACATATTGTTTCTCAACTGCAGAGATAAGAATCACCATCGATATATTAAAAACAGATTTTGTTAATTAAAACCAATAATATGGACCAATTAAAGATTCTTATTTTAATTCACTTATCACAAACAAATACAATAAATCCCACTACATTAAACAAAAGATCAAATTTAATCTACAATCTATAAAAACATCTAAGACTAATATTTTTTGACACACTCTATTAATCAATGATTAACTATTTATTAAAATAGCTTTTAACTACTAATTTTCTACATACGAGTCATCTTCTTCATGTCAGCCAATGACTTCTATAGCACAAGAGTGACATATTACTGACAACAACTTAAACAAATGTCTGTTACTTTTATCATTCTATTTATTGTTTTCTATTTTTGCCTTGTATCTATTATGTTGTCTCATTTCTTATTAGAAACTTCACTCTATATGAATTATGTTTTTTTTTTAATAGAGTTCAATCTACATTAATGCTAGGATTACTAACATGAGGCTATTTATGTTTTTATGCAAAAATAACATTCCTAGTAACAGTATAAAGAAAACATACCAATGGCAGGCATGGAACTGTATAAGCAGAGCATGAATTTATATTTATATTGTACAAATTAAATCTAAATTGAAGTAAATATAACATAATCAGAGTAAATAATAGGTAAGTAAACCTTATTTGAAAGTAAACTAGAAGGTCCCATTTCTCCATAAAGCGAACAAAATGAGGATTAATTTGAAGTTCTTCTATAGATTTACTGGAACCACTTCGGCGTAATAAATTCTCCAGAAATGATACAGTTTCAACATATTTCTAAGGAAAACAAAAGAAATATATATATATAAGAAAAATCAAATGTAAATCTCAGTAAGGTTTAACTATCACACAAAACAACAAGTAAAGAACTGAACTATGACTATGCTTAATACAAGTTATTACATTTATCCTTTTCGCTGTGCTGTTCCTGTAATCAGGGAAATTACTGATGTTCACAAAATATTACCAGAAGATATGTAGACATATATTTCTTTGTTTGACAAATATTTCTTAGGTTAGATGGGAAACCTAGTTTAGAAACCCAAACTAAGAAGCCAGATAAGAGGGTTTCATCTCACCCTGGGCATGGCTTAGGTAACTAATAACAAAGTGAGAACGCTTTCCTCGTCAACATCAAAGTGAGGATCCTTCCTAAGTACATAACTGCTGAAGGCTGCCACCCTCTGTATAAACTGGCTAAAGATAGGCATTATATTAGCTAGTATAAATACACAAACTACAACTTTAATGAACCTCCATTCTGTTCTCTACTGCATGGAATTGAGAAAATTGACAGAAGAGCAATTTTACAAGAGGTTCACTTAATGTGTAGGAATAGTTAATATCAAAATGATTTGTCATTGCCATTACCAGAGCAATTGGTGGCCCCAGGCCATATCGAGCCCCAAAGGAATGTAAAATATATTGAAATTTTAAAAAAAATTAATATCAAAGACTAAATAAACAATAAAATATTTTCATAATTTGGATAGATGGTTGGCCATATGTATTCAATGAAGAGAAATTACTTGAGTTTGCTCATGAGACAACCATTTTGGCCAAAATGTTTAATTTTGCAAACTTTTAGGCTTCATTTTCTGGGTTTCATGAGAACCCCATTTTCTGGGGTTGTAGTCTGCATATATGCTTTTTAAAGAAAATAAAAAGGCAGGATGAATAGACCAGTCACAAATTAGCAATACAGGAGTTAAGAAAACAAAAAAAGAAATGAAGTAACATGTATGGAGTAAACTCCAACTTCCGAAAACAAAAACCTCTGAATCTAATTATCATTAATGTCTCTTTTCAGAAAATATCCACATGAATCTGAAACCAAAATCAATCATTTCACAACTGAAAAAAATCAAGAGGCACTACTGAGGTACACCGATACATAACTGGTACATAACTGTGGTAGAAATACTCTCATTCCACATTACGACATTATTAAATTGTTAAGACCATCTAAATGTTACAAGTAAATAGTCAAAGAAGGCATATATGTATTAAATTCTCTGCATATTACACAAAAAAGTATAGCTTTGTTGTAAATTACTAAATATTACCTGGTAGAATATATCTGGATCTCCAGGAGCGAATATTGAAGTAAGGTTTGTTTCTAATTTTTCTTCTATTTCTGGCCAAAAGCTCCTTAAGAAAAAGTCACACTTATTTTTGCTTGAAAACCTGCAAAACAAAAATAATTGTAATAAACATTTTTGAAATGCCAAGAATAAAGAAAATTTTCAGAGTTTGCCTGCCTAATCTGTTTTGTACCATAATGCAATAATAAGAATAACATATTAGGTCCGTTTCATGCTTATTGGTGTGTCTTTTTGTATGAATCATTTGACTATTTCAGGTAGGATCTTAGTCAGGAATCCACATAAAAGATGATTATTGCTTTCCTACAGTTACAGCTGTTATTTTAGGTAATGTTTTAATTGCCAAAACCAGGGGTTCACCTCATAAAAGTAAAGCTTTATACTTCAAGAGTTAGAGAATTATGGGAGGAAAGATAACTATAATATATTGTCCTGAGAGCAATGTTACAGGATTCTGTTGAAACCTGAATCGTTCAAGACTACAATAATTAACTTTGTACAATACCTGACAGATGGCCACCGGTCAAAATCTGAAAATTCTTCCTTGTAGTAGCAACCATAGGGTTCTTATTGAAGCTTCTCTTTTCATGTTACTAAAACCACTGAAATCCATGGAAAGTTTGATGTCTTAAAAAGTTAACATTCTGACTGAATTTCCTAGATCTCTAAACTAAAAGGTTTTGTCCTGAACCCTTCAAATGGCATTTTCTTTGCAAATGTTAAGGGGAGGGGGAGGGGGGTGAATATTACTTATTTCCTACTAATGTTCATATTACATTTTAAATAATATAATATATTTTGTTCTTCTTATCTATATTCATACTAACACCATTGCAGTACAGCAAGAATGAATGTACCTTAAAGTTGTAGTCTGCATAGGCATATTGACTAAGCCTATCATTATTCAGCTTACACAAGCTAAGGGCTATGGAAGGATGACTACCAATTCTGGCCTCAAGTGCAATACTTTCAGCTCTTCTTGAAGCTTAGCTTTCACTGGTGGAAGGTCACTAGAAAGCATTGCATGTTTTTAAAAATAATTCCTACCCTCACATGATAAAATAAAAGGACTAGGCATTTTTAATACATTTATGTAATAAAATCATTTAAATACCAAATTCATAAAAAAAGTCTGTCAAGCAGGGGCTATGTTAACTAACCATATTTCCCACGTGAGCCACATATTTGCATTTATCTCAAAAAGTAAAAGTTCAATGAGACCAATCTTAGGATAAAGTAGTTATTGATCTAATGGCTTGTTGTTAATATGACATGAGTAGGAGTGGATGTTTACTGAAGGCTGAAAACTAAAAAATCCAAATATCTCGGTTAATATTCATGATAGAGAAAATATTTAGTATCAACATTTATAGGCAAATAAATTTGCAATGATATTGATTCTATACACTTTTTCAATCTGACTTGTAATAATGAAGATATTTCAAATGTTCAAATATCTCCCCTCTAAACCCTCCAGTCTGATTTCAACCGTTCACGAACTTGATCTTTCTTTTTACATTAAACGCTTATGAGTTTGGTAATGATAAAACAATAATTGTGACTGCTAGATTAGTAACAGATAAATATATATATATATATATATATATATATATATATATATGTATATCTATATAATTTTGAACGGGCCTCTTTTTTGTCATCTCCTAGGTAGGTTCTCAATAGACATTTGAAGAAATGTTTCGAAAATCGCATCATTAATCATCATGAGTGTGGCCTCAATAGCTGATTTCCCTTAAGGGAAATCTGCTAAAAAGATAAACTTATAAGACCTACATAACCCATCCCGAATAGCTTCAGAAGCATGAAGTCAACATTAGCCCTTTAGATGCCATCCCTCTCTCACTCTTTTATGATGGCCCACCAATCTGTTGACTGCCACTGCCAATTCCCAACCTTTGCCTGCCAGACTTTTAAAATGCTTTACTTGTAACTACTTTATTTTAAATAAGTTATAGTAACACTACTAAGTAAGTTTATTAAGAATTTTTGTGGCAAATATGCAAAATAATTGCACTTTTGTTTAATAGAAACATGTTTACTTAATTGTCAGCCTGATTTCATGGCATTAACAAAATTAAGTGAGTCCTCTGCACTCTTAAATATTACATTTGAATTATTTGTTCTTATAACTGCGGTTATACTGAGCACCAATTCAGAAAAGTCTAAACTAATAATAGAAATTTCAGAAACGTTCAGGTTGAGGGAACACACATGAAAAGATGGAAAATAATGGTGGACAATTCTAAGGGTAAAATAACTAGAACTTCTAGCCATCAGATAGCTTATGAAGGACACAGCGCTAAACACGAGTACATACTAATACAGTGAAAGAAGAGATTGACTATACAAATTCATGACTTGTGGGTCAATACCAATCCCACACATGTATACAAGTTTCTGTTCTGCGTTCCACTAAAATTCTGAACAACTAAACACATTCATGGCACACAAAGAGGTAATAAATTATTTCATTTAAAAATTGAAACTGTGAACAAAGTTGGAGCCATATATGTGTTGAATTGTATGGTCAAGAGCGAACAAACTTCTAGGTAAGCACTCGAAGGTTTATATTTAGAGAAGATAATGTATCTATGAAATGAATAAACAATGATTTAATTCTTACTTATTATAAGCAGCAGCTACTTCACTAAGGTGCTTCATGTCTGTATCTAGAAATGCCAATATTCTTTCAAAAAGACCTGGAAGTCCAGTCGGTATTGACCGAAGTGTTTCCTCTGTAATTAGATTTTCCATAGCAACAGAAACCACTTTCTTCCTATATAACCTAAAAATCATAAACCCATTTAAGTATATATTGCTCCTAAAATTATATTAAATGTTACTTCCTTTCTTCACTCACAAATTATTTAAAACTCCAACAAGATTCTGATTTGTGTATAAAATAAATCATTTTTTGGGTTTGGCAGTTATAAACATAAAACTCACAATTTATGTCAAGGAAGAAGATGGGAGAGAAAACGTGAAGTGCAATGATTCACAGTTTACCCAATTTTAATTACTTTCTGAGAGATTCCTATGTTCATGGCATATATTATACAATTTTCTTTTCAGTTCAGATCAATAAAAATACTTGCCTGTCACAAACATTTGCCTGAATAAATGCTGTATGTTTTTGGCAGACAAGTCTTAAGTAAGTTAAATGTTTGTTGAAGGAAGTGAACTTGAATTAATTAGTTCTAAGTAACGAGTTAAGTCTGTGAGGGATCAGAACATAATAATTATCAATATTTCATTATATAAGGCTTGAAAACATAGAAATACATACAAATGTAAAACTAAGCAACAATGAAAATTGGTCTACTTACTTTATTATTGAACACAAATTTTTAACTTAAAGTTAATAAAAGAGAGTTTTAGGAAATGTCATCTAGGGCCACTGGATACCTAGAGGTGGCACACAAAAAAATAATGGGACACGTCATTTTTTGGGAAACTGTGATGTAAAATATTTCTCTCGCATATAAATAGTCTGCCAAAAATGAACATTCTTTCTATGTAAGCATTCCTTTTAGAATGCATTCTTCAGAACTTAAAGATCGTCTCTATTTAATACACGCCTCTCAGTATGATATTTAAAACCCCTATTCCACACAGATTATTATCTATAATAATTAATCCTAGATTGAATAGTATAAATATAAAAACAAAGTCCTCACCCTTCAGCAATATGCAATTTATCTAGAGATTGATAAAGTCCTAAAATTCTAAGCAGATCTGATTTACCCTTTTCTCCTATTGATACTGTCTCAATAAAAAGGCTATCAACATAGCGAATCAGTGTTTCACCAACTTTTTCAAATGCCTGCAAAATAATATAAAGATATCAAATTTTAAAATTTCAAATATTTTAATTTAATAAGAACTCTATAAAGCCACGTATGGCTTAATGTGGAGAATCTTTTAAACAAATAAAAATATATACATTGTTTATATATATATATATATATATATATATATATAAATGCTGTTTCATGGTTGCTATTAACTACAACTAGGTTGCTAATAATAATAATGATATGAAATGGGTTTATAGAGAAGATTGAGCAATATGAATATTTATTAAAAAAACAAACAAAAAAAAAAACATTACAATAATAAATTTAAAAGAAATTGAGAAATTCCATTGATAACAGTCTATGGCAGTCAACCTATAACTCAAAAGAATATGCAACCTATAACTTTGGTTGTATAATCTTTTGAAAGTGTGTAAAGTTTGCCTATAAGTTAGTTAAATTATCCCTCCTCAGTTTTCATGCTGGTCAAATTTTGTTAGAATCGTTTGAGTTGCATGGGTAGGACATAGAGAGAAACCAATGAATATTGGACACGCTTAGCTTACACTACTACAGGGAAAACAAATTTTAGTCTTAGAGTTCCAGATTGATATAATTAGCTAAAAGTAGTTGCTTAATGTAGGTAGGATGAAAGAATTGGCTACGCTTCCACAATAACAATTTATTAAAACGGCAGAGCGCTTTCGATGCACTGCATCATCGTTAGTGCCCTGTTGACACAAAAAAACAATAATTACTATTCGGGATTTGGGGTGGCTGGTGGAGGTCCATCATCAACGGAAGGATCAAAAGGTCGAACACACCTCTACTCTTAATGCTTCATTTATTAAAGACAGAGTACTTTCGTTGCGAACCGTCCCATCTTCAGTCTCTCTATACTCTCTCTTACTATCTCTATTAAAATATTTTAGATAAGGGGTAAACTCGATAACACATAACAATAAAAACTATCTTTCTTAGAACTAAATACCATATAAAACTTTTCATACATCAACATACAATTTGTATGTTGATGTATGAAATTGTAATTTGTATGTTGATGTATGAAAAGTTTTATATGTTATTTAGTTCTAAGAAAGATAGTTTTTATTGTTATATGTTATCAAGTTTACCCCTTATCTAAAATATTTTAATAGAGATTGAGAGATATTTTAGTAGTAATTATTGTTTTTGTGTGTCAACAGGGCACTGACGATGAAGCACTGCATCAATCTGTACATGTAAGTTTTATAAAGCGGTATTATTAAAAAAGCATTAAAAGTGAATAGTTTGTTTCCAAACCTACAGACTTTGAAAACCCAAAAATTTAATATTGTTATAACCATTGGCTTTTGTAGTTATCAGCAACTTCAGAGACTCATTCTTCCATATCCGTGTAACTGAGTTGTTCATACAGCTCAATTTTACCATCAGCATGCAGAGTGAAACGTAGCACCCTTAACTCAAATACATAAAATAAAGCTGAAATAACAAATGCTGAGTATATTGAAAAACAATGAAAACTTTTGAGCTGACAGACTTGTGACATAAACCCTGTAAAAGAATAGAATTATTTAAAAATAAATCTTCCCAAACAGCATGGTAAATGTTAACAATGTCCAGAAATGTTGACAATTGTCTAGAAATATACACTTTTTTCTTATAAAATCCTATATAATTATTGGTATCCTTATTCTGGAGGCTTTATTAATAATTTGTTTCATCAAGTCAATATAGTTATTGTAAGATGTTTGATAAGGCAATATAATGCAATGATAGCAACAGTTTTCTTTTAACTTTAATGCAAGATTGCTCACATTCATATCATCAAGATATTGTTCAATATATTTTTTTTCAATAAAAGAAAAAAAAAAGGGTTTGATTTAGCCAGTTCAAATATGATAAATAAATAAAATTAAATCAGGTGGATAACAAAGAACTGGTTCCAGGTTGATTCACACAGAAACATTTCATTACTTACTAGTAAAATACATACTATAATATTCTGGTAATCTCTGTTTTTTGGCTAACTTACTTTATTATCAGCTTCAGATAAATCCTTTTTACATCTTGAAACGTGGAATTCTATTTGGTTATATTCAGAAATCAAACGTTCCAACATATGCATTTCCAGCTTTCCATTACTTTCAGAAGGGTGTAACAACATTTTTAGTTTTTTTAATGAAGTATGAACTCTATTTAAACTCCTAAGACTCCGTTTGCGTTCCCTTAACTCACGCATATAACTGAGTTGATTTGAAATTTCAGTAGCTGCTCCATCTAAGCTTTGACGGACCTCCTGTAAAGTGCAATCTCAATGAGAAACAGAATAAAACATTAATAGTGATGAGAATATGTTTATTTACCAGTAATTCTTCCCGTAACTGGCCCAAAGGTAGCTGAATGTCATTTATAGCTTTATCTAAGCCTATTAAATTACTAGATAGATTAACAAAGTCTGCATAATCTTTATTGATAAGATCAATCATAGCAGAGCGAAGAACCTTCAAGTATATACCCAAGTCATCTCTCATAGTTTCCAGGGTTGCTTTGTTTCGATGATCTTGAAGAAACTGATCAACAGAAAAAGATTCCTACAAATTGAAAAGTAAATATTAGAAGATAATTTGGTTGGTAACATTAAAAAATAACAAAGTGAAAAGGAAAATTAAATAGAGACCAGAATTGTTATTTTTTTCGAAGTGATATAATAATCCAAAATAAAACATCAAATTAAAACTAATAACTCACTCTAATAAATGAAGAAGTGTCAAAGCACAAGTCAGGAGGCCCTTTCGGGACCGGATTGTCATTGTAAAATGACATTGTTAATGCCCGGATAACACTTGGCGTTAACTCTAAAATACTAAAGTATTTTCAATAAAATACATTTCAAAATGTAACCTCGCCCTGAAGCTACACGATTCATAACAATTAACCACGTCATTTCGCTTCAGCTGTTGGAACCTACCCCAGTAGCAGTGATAGTTCCAGTCACGGTGAACGGATGGTACCTGTGACTCGAAATGGGAACAGCGATTTCACTAACAGTGAATATATGAATTCATCCTTCCTGGGGTGGGAAATGACTCATGGGTTCAAAAATAATGTTTGCTCAGGATACGAGGCCACACCAAATTTCTCTTGGCTTGATATCACCGAGTACTGCGGTTTTTAGTGAATTACCTCATTAGGTCGCAATGCAAGACCCCTTGTAGCCTAGGCTCAAGGTAACTTTTCATTTTAAAAGTCTATTACGCTGCGTAGACTAAAGAGATTTCGCACGTGCTAGAATGATATACTGGTCATATAATCTCTATTATTCCCTTATTAAGAAGCCTGTGTATACAGAACCTAAAAGGCACGCTCGACATTTTTAGTGACTCACTTGTAAAAATCAGACTAAATGAACATAAACTATAGGTGAATTTGATTAGTGGGTGTTAGGTGTCCATAAAGTTGAAAAAAGTCCGTCACGCAGGGGCAGCGTAAACTAAGCAGATTTCCCACGTAAAGTTATACAGTAGAGAAATCTCCATACGAGAGCCAAACAGTTACGGCAAAGGGCCGAACTAGCTTTTGGCGGGAAACTGTCATCCGTTATCGGCCCACAATGAATAAAAATGCAAATATCTCGGTTAATATTCAAGATAGAGAATAAATGTATAGAACAATATTTATAGTAAATTTAATTTACAATAAGATTGGTTCTATACAATTTTTTGATCCGACATATGGTAACGGGGATCTTTCGAATTTTCGAAAATCCCCCCCTCCCACTAGTCCGATTTCAGCCATTAACGAACTTGATCTGTGTTTTTGCATAAAACGTTTAAATATCGAGTTTGGTAACGATCAAACAAAAATTGCGATCGCTAGAGCGTTAACAGATATATATATATATATACTAGCTCAGATATCCGGCTTCGCCCGGGAATTCATTTGAGGCTGGATGGTGATGGTATATTTATGGCAAGGCTTTACTTTGCACAATATATTGGCATTTACCCGTTCCTAATACCCGTTGTTAGCATTTGTTAATAATGAAATTATTTTTCTATGTAAGACTTCACTGTCCTCCATATTGTCATATTTCCCGTTTCCTGTGCATTACGCATAGATTTCAATTATTAAGGAGTAACTATTAACATACATTTGAATTAATTTTTCCCGGTGAGGTACCTAGTAGTTCATATTGAAAAGAATTGTTGAGCAAATTTCTCTAAATAACAAAATAAACAACTTTTGTTATGTGCATATTTGCCGAAACCCCAATACGAAACGAAATATCACTATTTTTAATTTCAGGCCTCCTTTATAACCCCCACTCCTGCCCGTCCCTAGAAATGTTAGTATGGCTTATTATAAGGAAGGCGTTAGTGCTAATACACATACCGAGTGTTTTATTTAGTTCGGTTGAGTCTTTTGTGCCAAATAAAATTGTTCACTTCCGCTATAGGTTTTAGCGTATATCTCGTTTATAATTCGGTATACAACAAAAGTGTATATAACAAAAGTTACTCCAAATAACAAAATAAACAACTTTTGTTATGTGCATAATTGCCGAAAAACGAATAGAAAACGAAATACCGCTATTTTTAAATTCAGGCCTCCCTTACAACCCCCACTCCTACCCGTCCCTAGAAATGTTGGTATGGCTTATTATAATGAAAGCGTTAGTGTTAATACACATACCGAGTTTTATTTAATTCGGTTGGGTCATTTGTCCCAAATAAAATTGTTCACTTCCGCTATAGGTTTTAGCGTATATCTCGTTTATAATTCGGTATACGAAAAAAGGGTATATAACAAAAGTTACTCTAAATAACAAAATAAACAACATTTGTTATGTGCTTAATTGCCGAAAAACCAATAGGAAACGAAATATCGCTATTTTTAATTTCAAGCTTCCCTTATAACCCCCACTCCTGTTCGTCTCAGAGGATATTAATATAGCCTAAAGTCTAAGTTGGGTTAGTAGTAATATACATACCAAGTTTCATAAAATTCGGTTCAGCCGTTTATGCGTGAAAAGGTAACAAACAAACAAACAAACAAACAGACACCAAAGAAACAAAATGCAGTTATGGTGTCTATGACATGTGAAACGAAAAGTTATCGTGAAATTTCGCGAAAAAAATCAATGTACAGACAGAGGTTACAATTTTATATATATATCTATATATATATAAAATTGTAACCTCTGTCTGTACATTGATTTTTTTTGCGAAATTTCACGATAACTTTTCGTTTCACATGTCATAGACACCATAACTGCATTTTGTTTCTTTCGTGTATGTTTGTTTGTTTGTTTGTTTGTTTGTTACCTTTTCACGCATAAACGGAATCTGAACGGAGTTTTATGAAACTTGGTATGTATATTACTACTAGCCCAACTTAGACTTTAGGCTATATTAATATTCTCTAAGACGAACAGGAGTGGGGGTTATAAGGGAGACCTGAAATTAAAAATAGCGATATTTCGTTTCCTATTGGTTTTTCGGCAAATATGCACATAACAAAAGTTGTTTATTTTGTAATTTAGAGTAACTTTTGTTATATGCACTTTTGCCGTATACGGAAGTATAAATGAGTTATACGCTAAAAGCTATAGCGGGAGTCCACAATTTTATTTGGGACAAAAGACTCAACCGAACTAAACCAAACTCGGTATGTGAATTAGCACTAACGCCTTCCTTATAATAAGCCATACTAACATTTCTAGGGACGTGCAGGAGTGGAAGGGAGGCCTGAAATTGATAATAGTGATATTTCGTTTCCTATTGCATTTACGGCAAATATGCACTTAACCAAAGTTGTTTATTTTGCTATTTAGAGAAACTTTTGTTATATGCACTTTTGCCTTATACGGAAGTATAAATGAGTTATACGCTAAAAACTATAGCGGGAGTCCACAATTTTATTTGGCACCAAAGACTCAACCGAATTAAACCAAACTCGGTATCTGAATTAGTACTAACGCCTTCATTATAATAAGCTATACTAACATTTCTTGGGACTGGCAGGAGTGGGGGTTATAAGGAAGGCCTGAAATTAATAATAGTGATATTTCGTTTCCTATTGCATTTTCGGTAAATATGCACATAACAAAAGTTGTTTATTTTGTTATTTAGAGAAACTTTTGTCATATGCACTTTTGCCGTATACGGAAGTATAAATGAGTTATACGCTAAAAACTATAGCGGGAGACCACAATTTTATTTGGCACCAAAGACTCAACCGACTTAAACCACACTCGGTAACAGAATCATTACTTAGTCTTTCATTATAATAAGCTATACTAACATTTCTTGGGACGGGCAGGAGTGGGGGTTATAAGGAAGGCCTGAAATTAATAATAGTGATATTTCGTTTCCTATTGCATTTTCGGTAAATATGCACATAACAAAAGTTGTTTATTTTGTTATTTAGAGAAACTTTTTTATATACACTATCATCGTATACCGAAGTATAAAGGCGTTATATGCTGAAAATTATAGCAGGAGACAACAATTTTATTTGGCACAAAAGACTCAACCGAACTAAATAAAACACTCAGTATGTATATTAAAACTAATGCCTTCCTTATAATAAGTCATACTAGCATTTCTAGGGACGGGCAGCAAGGGGGTTATAAGGAAGGCCTGAAATTAATAATAATGATTTCCTATTGGGGTTTCGGCAAATATGCACATAACAAAAGTTGTTTATTTTGTTATTTAGAGAAACTTTTGTTATATGCACTTCATTTCAATATGAACTACCAGGTACCTCTCCTGAAAAAATTAATTCAAATGTATGTCAATATTTTCTCCTTATTAATTCAAATCTATGCATAATGCACAGGAGACGGGAAATATGACAATATGCAGGACAGTGAAGTCTTACATAAAAAAATAATTTTATTATTAACAAATGCCAACAACGGGTATTAACCCTAAACACTGGAACGGGTAAATGTCAAAATATTGTGCAAAGTAAAGCCTTGCCAAAAATATACTTTCACCATTCAGCCTCAAATGAATAATAAAATAATACATTGAATCAATATTTTAAGGAAAACTATGGAGATACTGGAGCGGAAGGAGGTCGGAGCCTAAACAGTTAATTGAGTTTACGAATTTCCCGTCTGGCATTACTGGAAGTGGTTTCCAGTGTGATTCACTATTACGTACAAATATAATATTACGTGCTAAACTTTGCCTAAATTATATGAGCTCGGATTGGCTTTTGAAAGAAAATATGTTCATTATAGATGATATTTAATTGTAATAAATGCTACCCTTGATTATGGTTTGAATTATTGAAAAAAAGTGAGTCAAAAAGTGTAGAGGGATAGATTAGGAACACATTTTCATTTATCTTCAAAACTAAAATTTCTATTCTATTAATCCCCAGAAGTTACCCTTCAGGGTTGGCTATTTCGGAAAATCATTATGTCGTGGATGGAAGTGTAATTGTACACATTGAAGTCTTGCTATCAAAATACCATCATTAGTCAGTCAAGAATGATTTCCCGGGCATCGCCGGGTACCTTAGCTAGTATATATATATATATATATATATATATATATATATATATATATAATTTTGGACGGACTTCATTTTCGTCGATGGGATCGATGGACATTTGAAGAAAATTTTCGAAAATCGCGTCGTGAGTACGACCTCAATAACTGATTTCCCTCAAGGGAAATCTCCTAAAAGTAAAGATCAGACTAAATGAACATAAACTATAGGTGAATTTGATTAGTGGGTGTTAGGTGTCCATGAAGTTGAAAAAGTCCATCACGCAGGGGCAGCGTAAACTAAGCAGATTTCCCACGTGAAGTTTTACAATAGAGAAATTTCACGAGAGCCGAGCCATTGAAGGAAACGGCCGAACTAGCTTTTGGCGGGAAAGTAACTCTCGTCCGTTAGGCGCCCCGATTTAATAAAAATGTAAATATCTCGGTTAATATTCAAGATAGAGAAATAATGTAAATGACAATATTTATAGTAAATTTAATTTGCAATATGATTGGTTCTATACAATTTTTCGATCCGACGTATAGTAACGGAGATATTTCGAAGTTTCGAAAATCCTCCCCTCTAAACCCCCCTCCCACTGGTCCGATTTCAGCCGTTATTGAACTTGATCTTTCTTTTTACATAAAACGACTAAATATCGAGTTTGGTAACGGTTAAACAAAAATTGCGACCGCTAGAGCAGTAACAGACAATATATATATATATATATATATATATATATATATATATATATATATACAGTTTTGAACGGACCTCATTTTCGTCATCTACTAGGTAGGATCGATGGACATTTGAAGAAAAATTTCGAAAATTCCGTCATGAGTACAACCTTAATAGCTGATTTCCCTCAAGGGAAATCTGCTAAAATTGAACTGATATTAGCAGATTTCCCTTAAGGGTCGTACTCATGACGCGATTTTCGAAAAATTTCTTCAAATGTCCATCGACCCTTCCCAGGAGATGACGAAAATGAGGTTCATTCAAAATAATATAATAATAATAATCTGAAGAAAATCTGCTAAAAACACTTGACTGTTTTCTATATTCTATGAAATGCTCCATACTTCTTTAAATATCGTATTGTTAGGACGGTAGAAATATTTATTTTAATACTTCCATGTAAAGAAGGATAGGCGATCACTAGTATTTGTATTAGGAGTACCAATTTTTTTTTCACAAGAAAAGAAACATTTTCAATTATTTCTCCACAACTAACTAAAAAAATAATTGTACCGCGGTTTCTGCAATTGTTTTACTGTAAATTCCTATTGTCCCAGCGGGAATAGAACTCACCACTCTAGGTTTACCATGTGAGGTTAAGGCCAACGCTTTAACTCACATGGCTAACCTGAGCCCCAGGCTATTTTACATTAGTAGATTAAAAAATAAAATTGTAATATTTTGTGGTAAACTAAACATGTTGAAAAGCTAACTTGGCACGTCCATGGAATTCGAGTGGGGGGGGGGTGAAGCAAGAATTGCTTTAATACTCACGCTTTATGGGTGTAAAATTCTAAAAATGAGATAAGATTTTTTTCTAATAATTTGTGACCATACTTTCAAAAGTGATCTCATAAATAAAAGAAATCGAATTACTATATTTATTATTTCTTTATAAAGCATATTTTTTCTCATATATTCCAGTAAAAACATGTTTATACACAATAAATTAAATATTACATTTTCATTTCTTCTACCTTGAAAAATGTTTTACTTTACTTATTTTTGACATAGTTGTCAATTCCCCCTATTCCAGATCCTTCAGTGATTTCGAAATATCTGTGATAACTGGTTACAATACCGTTCCTGTCTCTTGGCTGTCACTGATTTAGATTGCATGTGTTGAGTTGGTTATCTCCAGCTGATTAGTTTCTGACTCTTAATTGTTTTGAATTATTATTTTATATTTTTATTTTGCTCAAGGATTTTTCGACGTAGTGATATTATTTTGTCTAGTTTCCAATTTTTGTTTGACGATTTCTTTACTTTTCAATCTGATGATCGCGCCTGCGTACTTCTTGCTCCCGATAATTTTGCCATCTTTCGACTTCTGTTGTAAACATTTAGTCAATAAAGATCAGTGAGATTTAGAAGTTAGTAGGTCTGTTTTAGTTTGTTTTTTTAATAAGTGCGATTAAAATGGCTGACAATGAACAGAAAGCGATGCAGTTTTTGGCCGAGGCCGAAAAGAAGTTAACGTCCAATAAAAGTTTCTTTGGATCACTTTTTGGGTGAGACACTTTATCAAGTTCGTCCATTTACTTTTAGTTTTCATGTATATATGTATTATTAAATGAGTTGCATTTTTCACTTTTTGTTTCTTTGTGTTTTAATGATGTCAACTAATCTTGGAAGTCAAATTCTGATAATCACTTTTCAATCTCAGTGGGGGCTCATCTCGGGTTGAAGAAGCAATAGAATGTTACCAAAGAGCAGCAAATATGTTCAAAATGGCCAAAAAGTGGGGTGCTGCAGGTAATGCTTTTTGTGAGGCTGCAGCTCTTTATTCAAAACTTGGGAGTCGGCATGATGCTGCTACAAACTATGTTGATGCTGCTAATTGTTATAAGAAATCTGACCCTAATGGTATACCAATTTTCCCTAGAAATTCTTTGAGATCTTATGCTGTTTTGCATAGCAAATGTGACATATAATCGTGTATAACTTTCAGAGGGTGTTAACTGCTTACTGAAAGCTATAGAAATTTACACTGACATGGGAAGGTTTACGATGGCTGCGAAGCATCACCAGACCATAGCTGAAATGTATGAGACTGAAGCAGTAGACCTCGAACGTGCTGTTCAACATTACGAACAAGCAGCTGATTATTTTAAAGGAGAAGAAAGTAACTCAGCAGCCAACAAGTGTATGCTTAAAGTTGCCCAGTATGCTGCACAGTTAGAGAATTATGACAAAGCCATTCAAATATATGAGCAAGTAAGCTTCAACTTCCTATTTTTAGCACAATAATATTAATTTTCATATTGATATTTATGAGTATTTAGTATTTTGTTCTTTATTACATTTATTTTCTTTTAGTGGTGCCATACATCAGGCAACTTAACAACTATATTACTTTTAGTACTTTACAAATATATTTCTTTGTTAATGGAAAGTTACATGACTCATAAATAATGCTATATTTTCCCTTTGTTCTTTGGAATCGATTAAGTCATTTTCTTTGTTTTAATAAATTCAAAGAAATTTTGATATACTAAAAGGAAATATAGTTAGTTGCTAATTTTTAGTTTCATTATTTTTTGAAGTTTGGATCAATTGAATTAGGGCAGTGTTACTATGGTTTCACTTCCCCTTATGCCAGTCATTATTTCCCAATTACCATTACAGTACTTTTAGCTAATTAAAGTGTTCTATCCTCATGGTCATATTGTAAATATAGTACTTTAAATTAAGGCAGAATTAAAGGTTAATGATTTTAATTAATTTGAATGATTTATGAATTAATTTTATTTTTAAAAAAACACATTTTAACTTCTTTTGGGATTATTATTATTTTTTAAAGGGACAATTTTCCTTCCTTTATTTATGTTTTATTTTATTTATCACTTTTTTCCAGCGATTTTATATTTTATTTAATCCTTATTATATGTTAATTTTTTTTTATTATTTAAAATTAGTCCATGCAAATGAGGACAATATAACAGTTTCAGACTTTTGGCATTTTATATTTGATATTTAATATATATTTTTCATGAATAAGTGGTTTTAGCTAAGATATATTGGCATGGAAGTTATAAGGAACCATTTTATTCAGTTCAGAAGTATTTTTTAATAATATTATGAATAACTTGGCAATATGAGTTAAAGCCTTTATTCACTTGGTAAACCTAGTTGTGAGTTTGATTTCCCGCCTGGGCAATAAATATTTATTTAGTGACGAGCTAAAAACTAACTAAATATAATCCTTACTCCCAACTTGGTTTTGAAAAGGGTGGTAACCTTTCGATAAACCATCCCATTTAGTTAAAGTATGATAAATTAGGCATTAATAAACATTTTTTTAAAGAGAAACTAGCTACATAATGTCTTTAATTTTTGCACTTTCTTCAATAATAATTGGAATAGCCATTGTTTTGAATACTAATTCATTGCAATATTCTTTTTTTTTTTTTATAATAACTAATTTATTTAATAAAATATGTATTTTTATTTTTTATTTGTATAGAACAGTTTGAAAGAAAAGTTTAACTACATTTTAGTCTATTGGATTGGCAATATAAAGTCAAGAATGTTAGTTACGTAAACTTTCTGTATCAGAGTTTTGTTGGAATTTAGTCAAATTGAAATTTAATTTGAGTGTTACATTTTCTATTTCTTTTAAAATGATTTTTGACTTATGTATTATTTTCTATTTAATGTGAGTACTTTGAATTTGCGGTATAGGGTCTTATAATGAAGTTGACTTATATTCAAAATGAAAGAAAATCCAATTTTTTACTTGTATTGTTTATGCAACATTGATGAACAGAGCTGTGAAAACCAAATGTTCTTTATTATATTTCCATAATCACGGATAAATAATTCATCAAATTATGTTTTAATATTTTTTATTTATTACTGCAGACATTTTAATGTCTTTACCTTTGGCATAACTCTTCTTTCATGGGTGGGCTATTAACCGCCCATGAAAAACGAGTTATGCCATGCAAGTGGGAAAATATGGGGCCCCAAAATTTTTTCTGCTAGTGACGAAAGTCCAAAGTTTGTTACTAATTCTTTAATCTTCTTTAACTTCTCAGTTGACTCACAATACTGAGTAGTCACTCCGAAGACCAGTAGAAGTTTAATTTTGTGTGACTAGGAATTGTATAGCTAATGAAAATTTAGCAGACCCCTCCTGGGACAGAATCACTATGCTTTCTAGTCACAAATTCGCTATCTCATCACTGAGTGAGCCTTTAGTTATACTTGGTGTGACAATTAAATAACCGGAGTGGTCATAAAAATAAGTTTTATTGAAAAGATTATAGAAATTCCTTTTACTCCTCATCAACGTATCCCCCTTCCCTATAAATACAACACTGCGATTGATTTTTCCACTCTTCAAAGCAGTGCCTGCAGGCCAATTGGATATCACCTTTTTCAGTATGTCTGCTGTTTTGCAGATTTCCCTTAGTGGAAATCAGTTATTGCAGTTGTACTGATGACATGATTGTTTTAAAATTTCTTCAAATATCCAATGATCCTACCTAGGAGATGACGGAAATGAGGTCGTTACAAGTAAGTGTATGTTAATGCTTTAGTGGTCACAATTTTTGTTTGATCATTACCAAACTTATTGAAACATTTTCTGTAAAACTAAAGATCACATTTGTTATTGGATGAAATAGGGACTGTGGGGGGGGGGGTTTAGGAGGACATTTCGAAAGATGAAAATATCTTCTTTATTACATATCAGATTGAAAGATTGTATAGAACCAATCTTATGTCAATTTTATGCCCAATTTAAAAACGAATTTTTTAAAATTATCGATGCCCCACAATTTTTGTTCTATACTTTTTTTGAGTAAATATAAAGTTAGTTATTCATACATTCTTGCTTTCAGCCTTCAGTAAACTTCTACTTCAACTAATTTGATTTTCATTAAGAATGTTCATACCAGCACTTGGGAAATTGCTTAGTTTATGCAGCATCTGCATGATGAACTATTAGCCTTCGCCTCTTCAATAGACTGAAAATGTGTTTCCTTCATTGCACATTTCATTTTTGGAAACAGTTTGAAATCACATTGCGCAGATTGCAATGCAGTTGACGCTTGAGCAGAGGAATGCATTTGTCTGCCAAGAACTGTTTCAAAAAGAGTGCATTTTATGCCATTTGTTGTCTTGCTGGCAAATCCACATGTTGTTGCTCCACAGATCTGGCTTTTTCTTATTCAGTCTTTCCCTAAGCTTTCTCAGGACCTCAATGTAGTACTGTTTTCACCAGTTCTTGATGTCGCAAGTCGACCAGGAGCATCATCTTTAGAAACCCCTCTACCTTCGAAAAATGATTTGTACCTTTCAAAAATTTGACTATGTGACATGTAATTATCTCCAAACACCTTCTTTAACAACTTAAAACATTCAGTTGTTGTTTTTTTAATTTTCAGTGTGTGTATGCAAAGGTTAATCAAAGTTTAATTTTGAACATAAATAGCTTTTGGTAAATCAAATAAAGGGTTAGCATATAAATGATACTGTTGTCATACCTTTCGGTGAAGACCGTCATCACTGAATGATGATCGAGTACAGCTGGCAAGCGCTTTCGATGCCAAGCTTAATATAGCTTTTAATTAAAATTAATTAATCATCATGACTATTATTTATTCTAGTATGAGATGGCATACATGTTGCTTGACAGAAATCTTACAAATTATTATAACAGTAGGGTAGACACAACAAAATCTAAGGAGTTAATTGATTACAGTAGTGGATTGGGCTATTGGAAATGAACCAATGATGAAAAAAGGACTTTCACCTGGCAGGAAATAACCATTACTTCATCCCATTTGGATGACATATGCCTGTTGAAGGACAAATATGAATTCTAGACTTTTTTTAAAAAAAATAACATTGAAAAAATGTCATAATATAGTGTTAAAAGTATCTTGTTACATAAGTTTGCAATGTTTATTCCCCTTGTTAAAGTATTGTTTACTGTTGTTTAACCTTTTATAGGTCTCTAAATATTTAGTTATATTTTAGGCTGAAGATTCCCATTGGTTGGCTTAACGAGTCACTAACTAATACATTACTTTGAAAATGGAAGATTATGTATGCAATAAAGCAACTTCTTTTACTGAGATGATTGCCTGAGACCTGCTACATTATTTGTCTATAATTATCTGCTTAATTTTAAGTCATATTAAATTTACATTGTTTCTTTTAGGTTGCTTCATCTTCTCTGGACAGTTCATTACTGAAATATAGTGCTAAGGAGTACTTTTTCAGGGCTGCTCTCTGTCATTTATGTGTTGATGTCCTCAATGCCCAACAAGCTATGGAACGATATGTTGATCTCTACCCCACATTTCAAGATTCACGAGAATACAAACTTTTAAAGGTACTCTTCTTTAATCATGCCGATGATTAATTTACATTTATTTTTATATAGTTAAATTATTTTTTAATGTATGTGAGATACATACTAATAGGTTCGATTAGACACCATCAAAATAGATTATATATTCTTGAGATCTCGATATTTACTTAATCATTACCATACTCAATATTTATAATTATTTAATAGTCAAAATTGGGTCAGCAGTTGTAGATTAAAATAAAAAAAATTGAAATATCTCTTTAATTGTGAGTTGGAACTAGAAATGGTATATAATCAATCTTATTAACCATATAATATCCTAAAATATTTTGTCTCTCTCATTTTGATATTAAGCGAGCTATATTCATTTTTCCTTTTCAGCCTTAAGTTAATTCCCAATCTTATTTATTTTCACTTATATCAACAATTTCATCATTAATCATCTCATGCCCAACTTAAATGTCAAGTTGAGGTTATTTAGACTTCTTATTAGTGGAGAAAAAGGAAATTGAATTTGAGGTGACCACATTGATCTACCATTCCAGCACTTCGGAAATCTGTTTAGTTCATGCTGCACCTTCTTGAAAAAATTTTCTTCTGAGTTTATTACCATTCTCTATGTCTAGTATAGAGTAATTTCTTAAAAATGTTATCGATTATATTCATTACCTTTCGAAATGATTCTATGACTTAGACCTGCCAAACAAGGTGTTTACAGTTCCGCACTTTTGCCTCATACTGCCTTATCCTAGCTTGACTGTTGTATGCTAGATAAAACTTGTGATTATTTTTTATATTAGTAAACCATTCAGAAATGTTCAAATTAATTATTCTTGTTTCTATTCTAGGTTTTAATTGATCACATTGAAGAGCAAAATGCTGATGGCTTTACCGAAGCAGTCAAGGATTATGATTCAATTTCACGACTTGATCAATGGTACACGACTATTTTGCTCCGCATCAAGAAACAGGTTAATGATAATCCAGACCTTCGCTGAATTATACCCAATTATTATTCAAATGTGCATTCAAAACTCTTCAAAAAACCTCCGTTTGCCCAGCTAGCAAGTTGCATGCAATATTTAGAAATAATGCAGTATTTTCTATTGAAATTGATGGGTTATATTTTTTTCATCTTATTTCTAAATAATTAACAACTGGCTTCAAAGTTTATTTTAGCACATATTTGAAACTTGCAGGTTTTAATGTTCTTCCTATTTACTGATTTAAGGTGAACACTTTATCCTTGCACCCAGTACACTCATTACTGAACTATTTTTCTGTAGCTTGATCAACCTTTTGTATTCTGAAATTGTTGAAATTTTTCATTTAACTTTATAAAAGACTAGTGATGAAACGGTTTTTTTTTTTATTAACATTTATTGTTTATTTTCATGGAATTAAGACTTATCTAAAATAATATTTTTTCTTATTTCCTCGTATTAGTTATCTGTCACAAAAGTATATATAAAATAGAAAAATTTATTAAAAAAAAAATGCAGTCCTTTTTGTAGCATCTAATATATATATGTATTACATTCACATTCCTATGACAAGAAAAGGAAATTTCTTTTTCTTATAACAATGTGCAAATTTGGAAAAATCTCCAACTCATTGTTTATATGTTTGTGTAAATAACACAGTATAAAAATAAAACCTTACTAATAACATTTTTTGTAAAATTGTTATCTGAGAAATGTTTTCTTAAATTTGTACTAGATTTAATTGAGTAATGTAGCAACGTTACTACAATTGGGCTTGTTACCTACGACATTAGGGTAAGTTACTTATTAAATGAGTTCTCTGTGGCTGTCTTGTGTACATTTCATAGTACTCCACCCATGATTTTTATTTGAATAGTATTAATTTCTTTATTAGCTTGTACAAAAGAAAGGCATCTGTTTAAATCTGTTGTTGAGTTTGTTTGTTTTAACAAGAGATCTGTGTGAAGGTTGTATATGTATGTGTATATTTTTATTTGTCTTGAAATGGTCCTATTTATAGAATTATTTTTTGTATAATAAGTTGTTTTTGTATATAGTATATATATATATATTGAAAAATTATTTATAATATATTGTTTAATTTAATTTAAGGCTTTCTATTGTTGCCTTTTGCCTACATAAATAATTTCTGTTCAGAACTTGTGATTTAATTTAATTTAGTTACATGGTAATTATGAATCATAAATGTTTAAATAAAGAATATTGTTTTGGTTATATAGTGTTTTATGATTTATTGAACTTTTTTTTTGTTAATTTCTCGTCTAAAAACATATTTCCTTGGAATGACTGTTTTTTTTATTTTCATGAGTACATGTGAGTCTTGGAGGTTGACAAGATTTAAAAAAATGGATAGGCTCTAGGGAAGAAGGATATATTATCATATTTTAAACCACCTTTGTTTCCCTTAGGTTTTGGGTATTTGCTTAAAAGAGAGATTTGAAAAATGTAAATTGTAAGACGCGAATGTGATTTTAGAAACAGGGGTTGGGGAAGGTTCAAAACAAGAAACACGGTCAATTATTCCTATATTGAAGAATCGTATAGAAACTTGTCAACAAAATTTAATTAATTCTAAAAATTTAAACAAATATCCATGAGATTAGAACATATAATTTGTCTAGGTTACTGAATTTTCATTTTAGCGGAATTTTCAAAATTTTTCTTCAAATGTCCATCGATCCTACCTAGTAGATGACGAAAATGAGGTCCGTTCAAAACTGTATATATATATATATATATATATATATATATATATATATATATATATATTTCTATTTTTGAGGCTACATCGCTGGGAAGTATCGTCATTATGAGGATTTCGGCTATCTGCTATAAAACTCCAAAACATATATTAATTGAAGTAGCCATTAAAATCAAATTAATGCCTGACGAAGATGGACGTATTTCCATTGAAAATTTGCAAAACAAAAATTCCAACCGCTGGAGCAGATAGCCGAAATCCTCATAATATATATATATATATATATATATATATATATATATATATATATATATATATATATATAATGTCTGTTTCCGCTCTAGCGGTCGCAATTTTTGTTTAATTGTTACTAAACTTGATATTTAGTCGTTTTATGTAAAAAGAAAGATCTAGTTCGTTAGCGGCTGAAATCGGACCAGTGGGAGGGGGGGGGGGTTTAGAGGGGAGGATTTTTGAAAATTCGAAATATCTTCGTTACTATACGTCCGATCGAAAAATTGTACAGAATAAATCTTATTGCAAATTAAATTTACTATAAATATTGTTATATACATTTTTTCTCTATCTTGAATATTAACCGAGATATTTGCATTTTTATTAAATCTGGGTGCCTAACGGAAGAGTTGCTTTCCCGCCAAAAGCTAGTTCGGCCGTTTCCTTGACTGGCTCGGCTCTCGTGAAATTTCTCTATTGTAAAACTTCACGTGGGAAATCTGCTTAGTTTATGCAGCCCCTGCGAGACAGACTTTTTATTTCTGGTTTCAAAGTTTTTTCTTACCAGTTCAGATATAAAAATCTGTCTATAACTAGCTTCTATTTGACACAATAATTTGTTTTGCTTGAAGAATTCAGAATTATCAGACATCATTAACAACCGAAATATAAATCAGAGACCTACAAAAATGATTTTATATATATATATATATATATATATATATATATATATATATATATATATATATATAAAATTGTAACCTCTGTCTGTACATTGATTTTTTTCGTGAAATTTCATGATAACTTTTCGTTTCACATGTCATTGACACCATAACTACATTTTGTTTCTTTTGTGTCTGTTTGTTTGTTTATTTGTTACCTTTTCACGCATAAACGGCTGAACCGAATTTTATGAAACTTGGTATGTATATTACTACTAGCCCAACTTTAGGCTATATTAATATTCTCTAAGACGAACAGGAGTGGGGGTTATAAGGGAGGCCTGAAATTAAAAATAGCGATATTTCGTTTCCTATTGCTTTTTCAGCAAATATGCACATAACAAAAGTTGTTTATTTTGTAATTTAGAGTAACTTTTGTTATATGCACTTTTGCCGTATACGGAAGTATAAATGAGTTATACGCTAAAAACTATAGCGGGAGTCCACAATTTTATTTGGCACAAAAGACTCAACCGAACTAAACCAAACTCGCTATGTGAATTAATACTAACGATTTCCTTATAATAAGCCATACTAACATTTCTAGGGAAGGGCAGGAGTGGGGGTTATAAGGGAGGCCTGAAATTAAAAATAGCGATATTTTGTTTCCTATTGCTTTTTCAGCAAATACGCACATAACAAAAGTTGTTTATTTTGTTATTTAGAGTAACTTTTGTTATATGCACTTTTGCCGTATACAGAAGCATAAATGAGTTATACACTATAAACTAAAGCGGGAGTCCACAATTTTATTTGGCACTAAAGACTCAACCGAACTAAACCAAACTCGGTATGTGAATTAGTACTAACGCCCTCATTATAATAAGCCATACTAACATTTCTAGGGACGGGCAGGAGTGGGGGTTATAAGGAAGGCCTGAAATTAATAATAGTGATATTTCGTTTCCTATTGCATTTTCGGCAAATATGCACATAACAAAAGTTGTTTATTTTGTTATTTAGAGAATTTTTTTTTTATATACACTATCATCGTATACCGAAGTATAAAGGCATTATACGCTTAAAATTATAGCGGGAGACAACAATTTTATTTGGCACAAAAGACTCAACCGAACTAAATAAAACACTCAGTATGTGTATTAGCACTAACGCCTTCCTTATAATAAGCCATACTAACATTTCTAGGGATGGGCAGGAGTGGGGGTTATAAGGGAGGGCTGAAATTAATAATAATGATTTCCTATTGGGGTTTCGGCACATAACAAAAGTTGTTTATTTTGTTATTTAGAGAAATTTGCTCAACACTTCTTTTCAATATGAACTACCAGGTACCTCACCTGAAAAAATTAATTCAAATGTATGTCAATATTTTCTCCTTAATAATTCAAATCTATGCATAATGCACAGGAGACGGGAAATATGACAATATGCAGGACAGTAAAGTCTTACATAAAAAATTAATTTTATTATTAACAAATGCCAACAACAGGTATTAACCCTAAACACTGAAACGGGTAAATGTCAAAATATTGTGCAAAGTAAAGCCTTGCCAAAAATATACCATCACCATTCAGCCTCAAATGACTTCCCGAGCGAAGCCGGGTATCTGAGCTAGTATATATATATATATATAATTGTGTAATGTTTTCGACCAGGTCATGGATATGGTGAGGTTTGTGGTCAATGTTGAGGAAGGGGGTTTAGCTCTATACCAATATTTCAGGAATTTTATTTTCTCTTTTTCAGGGCTGTAAAACAAGGACTACTTTATGTATAATGCACATTGTTATTTAGCTACAGTGTATCATTGCAACCAGTGTTACTGACATAACCACAAGTGCAATATCAAATGTATCATAGTAGTTAAGTAATTCTAGCCTTGGTAAGTACAAATAACATAAACAGTACTCTGTTACTCTGTCAAATAACAGTGTGCTATATATATATATATATATATATATATATATATATATATATAGTATAGTATATGCTATTACATTGCTAAAACCCCCAAAAATTTATGTTCCCCATAGAAAACATATAGACAAGAAGCCAATTATTGTCCATATGTCCAATAGCCAATTATTTCATCATCCTGTCATTGTGAACATTTCTACTATAGAGCTTTGCTGGTTGCCTATTATTTTACCTACTGGTTTTCTACAATAAGTTTATATTTGTGTTATAATGACATGTATCATATATTTGTTTGAGACAGTTGTGTCTTATCCCTAGAATTATGATATATATATATATATATATATATATACCCAAATGACATATATGATATGCCCAAATGACAGGCCTGTCTGTTGCTTCCCTTTAAAATGTTAATAATAAGAGAAATCTTCCTAAAAGAACCATAGATTTATGATAGTTTTATTTAGTACAACTGTTAGTAGATTTATTTATATAAAACACTATTTCATTTGCAATTGTCAATATGATATCCAGATCAATCCAGGGGAAATGATCCTATAAATTGGTAGTTGTATAACTTACCTTTGAATATGAATATTGCTGGAAGCAGTGAAAGTTGAAAGGACATTCTTCTGCAGAAAAGTCTTAAGAAATTATTTAAGAGCTAATGAGATGTCTTAATTCATGATATTGGTATACTCTATAAAAGAAGTTGACGTGCTGTGACTATGAAATTAGCTTGGTTTATGAGCAAATTCCTCAAGTGTTGGTGTGATACAAGATGATGTTATAGTGTGTCATACCAGTATAGAGGAAAGTCTGTCACACAGAGGCTGCATAAACTAAGCAGATTTCCCACGTAAAGTTATACAATAGAGAAATCTCCATACGAGTGCCGAACTAGCTTTCGGCAGGAATGAATAGAAGCGACCATAGCTAGTCTGTTACACTTAATAAAAATGCAAATATCTCGGTTAATATTCAAGATAGAGAATAAATATATATAACAATATTTATAGTAACTTTAATTTGCAATAAAATTGGCTCTATACAATTTTTTGATCAGACGTATAGTAATGGAGATATTTTGAATTTTCGAAATTCCTCCTCCAACTGGTCCAATTTCAGCCATTAACGAACTTGATCTTTCTTTTTACATAAAACGATTAAATACCGAGTTTGGTGACGACTAAACAAAAATTATGACCGCTAGAGTAGCAACAGACAAATATATATATATATATATATATATATATATATATATATATATATATATATATATATAAAAAATAGTGTCATGAGTACGACCTCAATAGCTGATTTCCCTTCAGGGAAATCTGCTAAAAGGATTTCTCCCTTTCTAAGTGCCCTGTTTCACAGACTTCAATCATAAGTTGGACCTGAGATATATAGTAATGCTGTAGCTTAAAGTAAATTGTGCGTGAATGGGTGTGGGTATGTTGCAGGAGGAAACAGAAAATACGAGGGTCGTCCAGAAAATAAGTTCCGTTTTGGTCTGTAGGAGTGGTTTTTGCCAAATCCGGCAACACCGCTCGAAAGAGCAGAGGTGGGGGACCTCAGTCGGTCAATTACCAACATCAGGGCAGGTAGTTGAAATGGAGCCCTCCATGTCACGTCCCGCCACCTCGATCCCCGTTCCCTCTCGAGTTGTTTTGCGCTGAGTGATTCAATTTCTTTATGCACAGGGTTTCAAATCAGTTCAAATTCACGAACAGCTCATTTCTGTTTATGGAGAAGGTGTAATGAGTGAGTCAATGGTGAGGAGATGGGTACGTGAATTTAAGTCGGGAAGACATTCACTTGAGGATGAAAGTGGGAGAGGCAGACCCTCAGTTGTGACGGGCGAAATTGTCGCAGAAATCGACTCAAGAAATTGAATCACTCCGCGCAAAACAACTCGAGAGGGAACGGGGATCGAGGTGACGGGACGTGACATGGAGGGCTCCATTTCAACTACCTGCCCTTGGTAATTGACCGACTGAGGTCCCCTGCCTCTCCTCTTTTGAGCGGTGTTGCCAGATTTGGCAAAAACCATTCCTACCGCCCTACAGACCAAAACGGAACTTATTTTCTGGACGACCCTCGTATACATATAACTGGTAATACTCCAGTTAGAGGAAAAATTATAGAACAAGAGTTTTAGAATATTAAATTTGCAATACCATTTCCTATATAACATTTTTAATCTGACTCACAATAATGAAGATACTCCAATTTTTTTTTATTTTCTCGCCTCCTATCTACTCCTTGCCTTATTTTGGTTATTAACGAACTCAAATATTGTGTTTGGTAATGATCAAACTAAAATTTTCTCTTCTAGAGTAATAACAGAAATAAATATAAAAATGATCGTACCTCATTTTCATCATACCAAGATTAATGTAGCATGTAAAGAAACTTTTTGAAAATTGTATAATGAGTGCAATCTTCAATAGCTGATTTCCCTTAACGAAAGTCTGATAAAAATAAAACAGCATTTGACAGTGATGTTGCCTGGTGAAATCCTTATCTTTACTCCGCTAGAAAAGGATAAGCAAATAGGATAACCTGTGTACATTGGCCTTTAGTTGTAAAAAGTGAATGTTTAATTTAATATATTTATATTTTGAGATAATTATGAAATTTGACCACTCCTTCCTAATATTTGGTAAAAATATATTCCCTAAACTAATGTTCCATTCGGAGTAAACCATGTGCACAGACACCATTCGATATCATTGAATTTAGTATCAGTTATTGTCAAAGTGTAAGTATACATCCGTTTTTTTTTCTTTCATTCAAAGCTGCTTACAGCAGTGTTTATTGAAATAAAGTAGTATGAGTCCTTAAGATATAACAAACCCTGTGCTTATAGAGAATCGAAAATTCCTATCAAAATGCTGTCTTAATTCCTTAGGGTGAGAACCCAGAGAGTGGTCTAAGGCTCCTCTTCCTAGCCAAATTGCATTTTTAGCTGAATTCCTTAACTTAAACCTTAAATGAAATCTGCTAAAAATGCAATTTCAAGTGTTCATCGATCCATCCCTGGAATTGGATTTAAAACTATATAAATAAATAATTATGTCTTTCAACACTCTATTATTTTTTCATCGTTACCAAATTCAATACTTGAAAGTTTTATGTAAAACTAAAGATATAGTTTGTTAATGGCTGATATCTATGAAGGGGGGGGGGTATTTTGAAAATAAAATTTAAAATATCTCTGTTATTGTGTGTGTATACAAATATCGAAAAAGTGTGTATAATGATTTTTATTTTAAATTGAATTTCCTATGAATTTTGTTTTTATACATTTTTTATCTTGAATATTATCCAAGCTATTTCCATTTTTTAATTTTTAGCGTTCAGTGAACCCCTACTCCTACTCAAATATTAACAATAAGTTGTTATATCATGAACCACTTTATTCGAAGCTTAAACACCAAATATTGTTTTCATCGAATTTTCACTGTGTGTGTGAGATAAATGCAAATACGTTGTGTGATTACATCAGTTAATTCTTAACTCAAAAATGTTCGTTTAATCTATACTCGATATATAACCATTTGATGCAACACAAATTTAAAAATCAGTTTTTTGCACTCTTCTTATTTTTATATTCCTGATGAAAATGTCAATGAATATGTGTTTTGGCTTCAAAGTAAGCTCTCACTTCTGATTAAAAAACTAGTTATGAGAATTATGAAAATTTAATGAAAATCATTGAAGCGTTTCTGATGCAAATTCTGACTATTGTTAACACTTTGTTGGCCTTGACTATATATAGTCATTTGGAATTTTAGTGCCCCACAGGCCATGGACATGTATACATGTTTAAAAAAAAAAACCTGCCTACTGCAAATATCTATATTTCTGGCAAAAACATGTTTTTGCACATTTAACCATCTATAGAAATATAGATATTGCCAAAAGTTAATTACCTTCTGCTGTTCTGTTCATATTCATAATTAAAGACTGATAGACCCAAGAGAAAATCAGTGGGAGTGGGGAGATTGGTGAGCCAGTGAGGTGACTTGCCATTGGAAGTGGGTTGCACCACCATTTCTAGTGGAATAGCTTGGTGTCTTAATAGTTAATTTTAAATCACAGATTTCAAATTGTTCAAGTTCACCATTTTTGAGGAGCAGAAACCTAGGTTTTGAAACCCTACCATGAAATATTGAGAAGGATTGCATACAGAGGGAATAATGGTTCGGTGACCATGCAAACTCCACTGGAATGAACAGACCTATATTGTAGCAAGGTGTAGTTCCTCTCCATTATCAAGATTGTTCATTAAGTACTCATTTATGCAAACCGTGATCATATCTTGTTTGGGGAATAATATTAGAAGTAACTTTTTACACTATGAGACAATTTAATTAAATTTTACCATAAAACATTAAGTTAACTTAATTAATTATATTGGAATTACTCAAATAGTTTCCCTCTCATAGGTTTGATTATATTATAAGCTGCTACCACCATGAGGTTGCCCTGGAAAAAACATGGAGTATTCTTGTCACCCCTACTCTCATGAAACTACTGATTTCTACTAGGTTCCAAAATGAATACACATTTTCCTTAGAAATCTCAAAAAAGAACATATCAAATATTTTCTGTTTTTTTTTTCCTCAACCCCACTCCTATAATTTCTTACTTCTCATTTTGCTAAAATAATAATACAATGAAAAATAAGTAAATCATACAACTAAACTCAGCTAGCCTTCCTGATTAAGTGAATTATATGTTAAAACCAATGTTGGTGTCTTAGATAGCTTTGATGTAACTAAAGCAAGGAGGCTCATTATCACTGCATCCTCAAAGTGAAATCTGAAGAATAAAAGTAATCCTGGTGATACCTTATACACAGCAAATTATATATTCTGGAGGTGTTTTGATTATTGGTAGACACATCACAGCATTGTTAATACTGTATAAGAATTATACTTTAGAAGGATACATAGTTTATGAGATTGTCTTGGCAAATCAGAGTCTGGTCAGAGTGGCTTTTTTTTTAGGAAGTACATATTTCCAAGTGTTATTTAAGTATCAAGGAGGATTAGTAACTGAGAGCAATAATGGGCGATGATCTCTGCACTGAGCTTTTGTGTGCTAACGATGTTTTTTAGGTTTAACAACCTCTTTTAAAACACAAAGTTGTATATCTTTAGCTTTGTGTTTGTACCTTTGATCATATATAACAGTAAAAATGGCCTCTTCCTGAAGGAAAACAGAATTGTTCTGGTGTGTGAAAGAAGATCCTGTGGTTAAGAAACATTAGGATCTTTGAGAGGCAGTCCAATGTTCTTACAGGTATTATATGGTACCAAATAGGAATAGAATTAGCCCCAGGGAAAGATAACAAAGTAATCGAGGAAGATTTGGAGAGAGTGGTTCTAAAATCGGAGAGTCCTGTTTGAGAACCTCAAGTTACGAAGTGCCAAGAATTGTCAGTGCCTAGTAAATAAGTAATCTGTTAAATGTAGTCGGGGCAAGAACTTGCTATTTGATATTTTTTTGGAAATATACTTTGTAGAGTTTGTAGCACTCAGCTAAAAATCCTATTAACACTTAGTTTTTAATTTGTTGAACAAATTTTTAAAAAAATATTAATAATAATAATTTAGTTTATTTCTTGCATGGAACTGATTCATTTCTGTTTTTAATGCTTGGATTTCATTAATAAAAATAAATTATTGGAAATAATTAAAAAAATACCACCTATTGTAATAAGGGGTTTATTATTAAGAATGACGACAATAAACCTTGTTGGTTAAGTGTTGGCTTGACCAACATTCAGAGAATTTACTCTTTCCTCATGGCCAGTGGATGAAAGAATGCTGATATTTTTACATCAACATTGTCTGTTTTGATCTTTAGTGCTTTTCACATGGCTAACCTAAGCCATGTGAGTTAAGACATTGGTCTTAATGAACTTGGTTAGCCTAGAGTCTTAAATTTGATTCCCACTTAGGCAATAGAAGGATTTTATGGAGTGATTTTATTGGAGCCTGTTGATAACCCATCCCGATTAGCTGTATTAGCATTAAATGGATATAAATAAACAATAACATAGTTCTTTTCAAGTAGCATATTTAATAACCATAAGGCCTTGAGCTCTTTGCATGAAGGCTTATCTTTTCAATCACCAATCTAATAAAGCACTTTTAGAAGTGGCATATCTTTTGATATGCATTTTGCTTTTAGAAGATTATATCAGTTTAGAATTTGGAGAAGGAATTGTCTCCCTTGATCTAAAATATTTTAAAAATGATTCTAATGAAAAATTATCTTTAATCCACAATGCTGAATGGAAAATGAGATATTTTCTAGTAACAATTTTATTTCATTAATTTTTATTTTACAATATTTTCTAGTTTACATTACAAAATGTATACCACTTTTTTATTTTTCCTTGAATCATTCTCTGATTACTCCTAGGAAGTTTTAGAAAGTTTAATATTATTCGAGTTCTAGAAAATGGAGAAGTTGCTGCCTCCTAACATTTTTTTTTTTAAATGTCTAGAAAAAGTATATATATACAACAATTTAATTTTGTTTTTAAAACATACAGATATGTTTAGCTGCAGTGGCTAGTACAGGAACAAAAAGGAGGAAAGACTTGGTGGAGAGATGAGGAAGCGGGAAACTACGAGATCTCTCAGATATCGCCAATACTAACATGGCATATAGTACTCTGGGTTTTGGAATCAGCGCCTAGAAGAGTTTATGATGAAAAGTAGGTTAACCTTTTTTTAAACTGTTGGAATGGTTTTAGGCCAGCTGGAGATGTATTGATAATAAAGTCTGTCGAGCAATTTTAATGTGTTATACTTAAATTGTATCTTAAACCATTTTCAGACTGGATCTGACACTTAAAACGTTTACAAAAATTTCTTTAATATAAATTTAGAAGCTTCTTTTTTGGAGTTATTGTTAGAAAACATTTATCTGGAGTTTTTAACTCCTAGTATTCATTTTGGAATGCCTGTAAAACATTTCCTTTAGATATTCAATAACAAGATTATTTGTAAATTAATGAATAGGGGGGATAGCTGATCAAAAATATTTGACGACCTGGTTGAGATTATATGCAGTTGAAGCAGAAAAATAAATGCCTCAACCAATCCAAAAAACTGGTCCTTCTGTCTGTTTCACCCATTTATTTGTCTCTTGCATTTTTGAGGTTACAAAACATCAACTCCATAAGAGTTTTCAGAGCAGGATTCTAGTTTCTGCTTACCAGAATATCTGTTATAACTTTTTCAACAGCATTTCTGACAAATATAATTTCTCTTTTGTGTTATTATTATTTTTTTAAATTGATTGGTCTGAGGATGTGGTATCCTTCCATAATCTTGTGAAGATCTAGAAGTAGATCGAGAGGAAGTAAATGTAGTTAAAATTTACGAGCCTTTATTACAGACTTAGGTTCTTAGTAATTTAAAGACTTTGGATTGGATAAAAATGTTAGTTCGTCATAGGCTCAAGTTTATTACTATAACAAAAAATCTCTCTGTTTTAGAATTAACTATTTTTATTCAAGAAAAATTGTTTGAACTGGTCTGGACTCTAATATGGGCATCCAGCCTTAGTAGATTACTCTACTAAGCCACTGATTCATTCGATAATCAATTGAAACATTATTTCTAAGTGTCAATGTCGTCAAGCAGCTCAAGATGTCTACATTAGCCTTCATAGAAATCAGTGGTTTTGTTAGAAGAGCAGAGGGGCAAAGTAGGAATTAAATCTACATCTCAATTTTATTCTAAATCAATAGGACTATTGTCCCATCTTAACACCAATGTGACAACTGATATTAAAGGTGCCTGAGTGATATAATATTAGTGAAAAATATTGTTATATTTTTTAAAAGTTTATGTAAATAAAAATGTCTCTCTGAGACTAAGTTGTCAAAAGTTCTTGTAATAAACCTGTTTCTTTTATTTCAATATCCATATTATTATGTACCTTGACTATACACCTTGTTACAGAGTGAGTTTACTTTTGATAATTTAGATGTCATTCTGTTTATAATCTGCTTAGTTTTTATTTTCTCGTACAAAGTATAGGAAATATTGTAATCACAAATATTTTGGCTCTCATATTTCAATGGAAATATCTATTTTGACCCTCTTTGAATTCAACTTCACTAGTTTCAGCATAACTAAAAATGACTAGTCTTAGAATGTTGATATGTTTTATATTTAAGGCTGTTTTATTTCTAATTTGTGCACCTATGCTTTTAAATGAAATTGAGCAGGAATGAGGACAAAATAAAAAATTGAAAATTTCGATGTACTTTATATAGACAAAAGATTTGTACATGGGCCTTTTTAGTTCATCATAAAAAATAAGTATATGTATTATGTGACATTTTTTATGTGACACATTGGAATAGAGACATAATATGTCCTTTTCTAAAGAAATATTTTGAATGAAGGGAAGCAAAACACTTTGTATATTTTATTTAATAGGAGTATAAGGAAGTTATATGGTGTTCACATCAGATTTTGTGAATTATAAGTGTTTTAACAAATTAATAAAGTTCATTCAAACATTAGTTAACAAAAAAAATGTGACTATGATTTCTGTTTAATTTTATATCTAATGCTGTTCTTCATTGTTTCCACATACTCTCAAATAGTATTATTTCTCACTATTAGAGTGACTCCAAAATTGTAATTCATTTTCAGTATTTATAAATACTCATTTTGACTTTTTAAACTTTAAGGCTTTTCCTTTCTCAATATTTAACTACTTGTGATTTTATTGACAGTTCTAATGGAGGGAGATCACCTTTAAGTTTGATATCAAGCCACAGCTTTCAGAATATTTACACTATTGTTCTATCATTATAATTATTAAAGGCAGTTTGATTCTTGTTCGCCTGATAATTTACCTTGATGATTGTCAAAGTTTAATAAGATTAGGTCTGAGAGTATGCACGACATAGCCATTGTTAGGCTATTCTAATTACTCTGTATAATACTAATTATAGGGTTTAATTAGTTTAATCATAATTGACAATACAGACTGGAGTGGCTTTACCACCTCAGGCTCTGGGTGGGGGGGGGGGGCTTGCATGGCATTTCATTTTAGTCTCAGATCACTTAACTTACTTTTATTGTTAATTTTTCTTCTCATTTTTGATGACCAAAAGCATTTTAGATTTTATGCCTCTTTTAAATCATTTTCTTTCTTGAAAATCTGGTATTGCAATTGATTTTATTTCAATGAAAATTTTGTAAACAGAAGTGGAAACACTAATTTGAGCGTTTCTCTGCCATATTAGTAGCAATGAACACCCCCTGTTATAATTTTATTTCCACTACTATTGGATATAAATTTCTAAAAATTCCATGTGTAATGGAATTTCATTAATTAACTTGAGAAATTATAATTTTTCTCTGCATCCTTATGGGTTTATTACTTTCTTTTGGGGTGGTGGGCAATGTTGAAAATATTTTGTCACTTATAGTTTCTTTATATATTTCATTTTATGAAAATTGTAGAAAATTAAATGTTAAAGAAGAGAGGGTCTATTTTGTACATGTTTTGTTTTTCTAGAATTTAGCATTTATATAATTCACAGCGTCAGTCAAATTTGGTAGGTTGACTTCCAAATTTTAATTTAAGTATAATGCTCATGCTTGGATTACAGATACCAAAATCACATTTTTAATATTTATGTTTGTACAGCAACAACTTAATTGAAATTAGAAAAGGATTGTTCCGTGTCAGCTAAAAAAGGTTTCTTAATTCTTCGTATAGAAAATTTTATTGGAAGTGCTTACAGTTTCGGGCACCATTGGTCCCCTTCTTCAGAGCTGAATAATGAACAAAACAAAAGAAGTGAACTAATTTGTGAACAATTATGGAAAAAGAAATCATACTATTCTCTTTTATATGTACAAAGGCCTTAATAAAATTCTCTATAAGAAGAATTAAGAAACCATTCTTTAGCCGACACCAAACAATCCTCTACTAGCTTGCTATATCCAACGGCTAACAATAGAACTAATGTTAATTGAAATTAAATATTTATTTTAATTTTGGTTCTAGTACTGTTTTGAACCATCTACTATTTTCATCATTGCTCAAACTTTCTTGATCTGTAGAGTAAACAAATCAGTTTTCAGGTATAATTGTGCAATAGAGATATGTTAACTATAATTAGTTCTTGACGTTCCTCTACCCTATATTTGGGGCCATTAATTTGAGAGGACCATTTCAACCTTTTGTAAAGCCCCACTTCTATTGATCCAATTTTCTCTTTAAGTACCATAGTCAATAAACATTTCATGCCCACCAAACATTTTAAAACCTGCTCATATAGGCTTCTTACTATAGGAGAAATAAAGAAAAAATGGTGATATGAGATCATTAGGGTTTTATGTTCCAGCACTTACAAAAACTGCTTAGTTCACAAAGCTTCTACTTGACAGGCTTTTTAATCTTACAAGGACATATATCATAAGGGGCTTATAATAATCAGCTTTTAAGGTTGTACTATGATTTGATATCCAAACAAAATGTCTATATTCCTATTGTTCCTACCTAGTAGATGCTAAAAATAAGACCCATTCACACTTAAATATACTTTATTCCTGTTTATCTACTTGCTTGGTAATGCTTGCTCTAGCACTCAGAATTGAGGTTGTACTCATGCCGCGGTATTCAAAAAGTTTTCTCAAATATCCATCAATCCTACCTAGAAGATGACGAAAACGTTTTTCCAGCAGGGGCCGCGTAAACTAAGCAGATTTCTCACATTCTGGTATAATACACTAGTGAGTAGGAGAGGGGGTTTTCTGAAACTCGAAAAATATAAAATCCAAATATCTCGGTTAAAATTCTTGACACAGAAACTATGTACAAAACAACATTTATAGATCTTCCAATTTGCAATAAACTTAGTTGTATACAATTTTTCGATCCGACATAACCTCCCCTCCCCTGCCCCCTCCCACTGGTTATTGGATTTCAGCCATTAATGAACTTGATCTTTCTTTTTACACAAAATGATTAAATACTAAGTTTGGTAACAATTGAACAAAAATTGTGACTGCTAGAGCTTTAACAGGCATATATATAAGTTTGAACAGACCTCATTTTCGTCACCCGCTGGGCACGATTGATGGACATTTGAAGAAATTGTTTATATGTATATTTGTCTGTTAATGCTCTAGCTGTTGTAGTTTTTGTTTGATCGTTACCAAACTGGATATCTAAATGTTTTATTTGAAAATAAAGATCAAGTTGATTAACGGCTGAAATGAGAAGGGGGGTTTAGAGGGTTGAATTTTGGAAATTCAAAATATCTTTGATCTAAAAATTGTATAGAGTCAATCTTATTGCAAATTTAATGTTTCACTCAAGATAGTGTGATGTTGTTACATACGTTTTTCCCCTATCTTGATTATCAGAGGTATTTGCATTTTCTAGTTTTCAGTCTTCAGTAAACCCCCAATCCTACTTTCAACAATAAGCTGTTATATAATGAAGCACTTTATTTGAAGCTTAAATACCAAATATTGTTCTCATTGAATTTTTACGTTTTGAGATAAATACAAAGACATGAGGCATGTGGAAAATCTGCTTAGTTAAAGCACAAGTCCCCTACACTTAAGCTGCCTTTGAGATGTAGGTTATAGCTTACTACCATGTACTTGCAGGTACTTACCCAGTTTATATTTACTTCCAATGCACCATGTACTTACCCATTTTTCTTGGTTTACTTGCAAGCCTATCTCTTTTGCCACTGATCTCATTAACTCGGAGGGAGACAGCATATCTTCTTCTTTTTTTTCCTGAGGTCAGGTACATCATCTGCATATGCGAGGAGTTTATGCATCTTGCCTGTATGTTTTCCACATTCACCTTAGAAGCTTCACATATTACCTTCTTTTAGGTTAAACTGGACTGCATAGAGACAAGCTATCAACTTGTATGAATCCTGACAATTTCGAATACTTCAAAACCAACATCCAGCAGCGGGATACATATACTCACCCTTATAAGACAGACAATTTTTCCTAGAAGCTCCAGTTCCATTATTACTTTCCAAAGACTTCTTCCATCAGCAGAATTTGAAAGCAATAAATGGATTATTTAGTGCTTCTGTTATCCAGTATTTATATTTTCATGGAAACCATTATTATATCATTAAGTTTTGGGGTAACAACAATTCTAATCAAAAATTTGTTATACCTATATCTCAGGCAAAATAAATGAATGGCAGCACTTATACTGTTCATATTACAAGCCATTTGTATTATTGATGAATACACGGGTTGACTTTGTGTATCCAATCTTAATATTTCCAAATGAAACCATTTCTATTTTAACTCGTCAACGACGGGTAACATGGCTAGCATGGAACCCATGTGGAGCCATAAATTCTTTAAGATATTTTTTGTTTCCTTTTTATGAATGTGAAACTCACTTTTGCAACTGATTTGTGAATGGTCTTGACAGAGCTAGAGAAGATATATATGAGATCAGTATTTGTGGATGATAATTTGATTGAATTTACTAAATCACAAAAATTGATTTCTATATGCAAGTTCCATTTCAGTTTCATAATGTTTTAAACTACAGAAGTAAAAGTTGGATAATAATTTACCAGTGCCAATATTCATTCCTTAAGAGCAAGCTTTTGTCAGCGCGGAGCTTGAACTGATCAACAGTACTATAAATAATTGATAAAATTCATTCAATCAATAGGGTTGAGATTCGATCCCATAAAAATTGCAGTGCTTAAATTTTTCAAATATATCATTGGTCAGATGAATTAATAGTTTTATAATATTACACCTTTAATTGTTGATTTCTATACAGTGAGAATTAGTTGGCATTTCCCCCAAACTCTAGGGGTTTGGAAACCAAAGAAACTATGTAAAAAATAAGACAAAATTTAAAAAAATATTATTGAATAATAATTGGTATTTTATCTTGGGAATAGATTTACTTGATAAAACAAGCATCGTAAACTTTTCATTAGAATTTTAGGCACCAAAGGTCATATCATTTCATGGTAGTCTCTACCATGGAATCCATACACTATTACTGCAGTGCAATCTACATAATAAAAAATTGTCCCTTAGTACAATTTTCGTGTGACTGTCACACTAGCAAGTCTAAATAAACTGCTTTTGCTTTATTGATTTACTGTGTAGTAATCTTTAAATTATTCTTACATATTTTAGTTTTTTTAATTAACTAGGAATTATAAATTCAAGGATCAGTGTATGCTTAACAGTACAATTGCAATATTTTATTGCAGAGCAAACTTTTAATCTGTTTCCACAACTTTTTCAGACCCTATAGAAGAATCAGATACCTATCAGATTGCCTGCTTGTTGAGTGTTGACTACAAAAGACCTGGAATCAGGCTAAAAGTTGTCTGAAATAAAATATTACAACAAATTGGTAAAGATTTATTGAAATTTCAAATATGGATTCATGACGACAGCCTCGTCCGGGACTCAGTACATTTTTAAATCAAAGGAAACACTATATATGAAATAAACCCTCATTATATATGGTAATCTTATTTTAAAGTTGCAATTTGTGCAAAAATAATATGATGGGATGCCTTACCCTATACAAATGTATCTTCCAAAATCTTTTGTTATGAAATATTCATACATTATTAATAATTTCTGTATTTCTTGAAAACACTGGAAAATTAAAAGTGAATACCTTCTAATTCTATTTGTTCTATTCTATAGAGATAAATGGGAAGGGGAAAATAGGTGAATAAATTTAAGGAAATGTTTTACTTTGAGTCACCATACAAACCTCCTTATTGACAATCTTTCTTATATACTTCAAATTTAAAAAAAAGGATTTTGATTAATTGATTTGACATTATTTTATGTTGAAAAATTATCTCTTTATTTTAATCTAATTAAAAGTCTTAAATCTAAAACAAAACTTAAGACATATGTTTTAAATTCTATTTATACAAACTCAACAAGAAATAAAATATTTAATTAGTCAAAAACAATATGTATATGCAATAATATTTGGTTGGTTACACATTTTACTCTACTTACAATGAGAGCGTATTTCACCTTTTAGTTGAAGAAAGTTAGTCTTTATTCCCAAAAGTGCAGCATACAGAGATTGCTACATCAAATCTACAACAAAATAAATAGCTCTAAAAAAACAAAACATCTTCATGAACCTATATCTGATGTTGGCTACACATTTAATACTTATGTCTTTCATTAATTATTTTGGTGTTTTTCTAAATATGGATTATGATATGTTTGCAAATATATATATATGTATATGCATATATAGGAAAGATATGCACAAAAATTATGAAACAGCAAATATAGTGCGAAAATACACAACTTTTAATAGTTACATTTAAAATACACTTGAAGATATGTATCTATAAATTATTACTATAATATTTAAAAGAAGGGAAACAGAAAGCATGCCCAAGATATCATTCAGTGTCAGGCCGTTATCTAGAATTCGTTTTGTTCCGCTTTCTGCTTCCCTTCACTCTAATCTGATATGTTTTAATGATATGCGTTAATCTAACTTTGAAATAGACTGAATATTGATCCCTTGAGCTAAGTCATTTTTATCTTGAACTTATACTAAAATACATTTTTTTTCCACACACACATATAATATATTAGTCAACATTCAAAGCTTATACAATTTAGACGCAAAGTTTAAGCACATAATTAAGCATCACACACAACTGCAATAAGAAGAATCAAACATTCCCTTCTTCTTAAAAAAATTCATTTTTAAGAATATAGTTTTACATAGTGGTGTTTGGACTCTGAGTATAATATACAGTATTTTTACAAATTGACCTTTTTATTTTTTATTTTTTTGTAATATCTAAAACTGCTAGAAAATCATGAATTCTGTCTATGAATGTTGAAGCAAAAACTGTTCAAGTGGCATTTATTCAAGCTTCGAAACGTTATCCCCTATCTCACTATTCATTAAGACCACAGCCTGTTTCAATTGTTTCTTATAAAATAATCTTTCAGGATAAAAATATAATTTGTACTAATATAGTTGTGCACTATACCGGGTATTCTACATTACTAATTGGATTCTAACAATAATTATAAAAAATGTTTATAAATTTATACAATAAATGCAATGGAACATACTCAAATTAAATTTTCTTCATTTATTTCTGATTTTTAAGTATACATAATACAAGGGAAAAATAATATTTATAATTTGATAGACTTAAAGTGGCTCAAATGTTGCATAATGAACAATAAGATAAATAGAGTATTTTGTGTAGTGTGTTGGCAATTATGTTGAATGAGTTTCTGAAGTCTATCAAATGAAGTTTTCTTGATTTTAGGACGGAGTATTGTTCCACATTTAATGTTTTCTAGTACACTTTTTCGTTCATCATTTATGTTTTCATAGCTATGAATAAAATAGCTATTCACTATATTAAAACAATTGTAACAACAGAGTTCTAACTATCAATAAAGGATTACCGTTCCTCTACTTTATGACTCTAGCACTGGTATGTTTTACATGTAATACGAAGAGATGGATAAAATACTTGTATAATTTGCTGAAAGGGAGCTAATAATTATTTGGTAACAATAAGCTCAAATAATATACTTCCAAACTACACTAAAAAGCGTACTTCACAAAACTACATTATCTTACTGAGTATACCTAGCTCATGGGATCTCTTACTAAAATTTTTAAAGAACATTCAGAAGGATCACCTCATTGATATGTATTGTTATATTGATATGTTAGAGATAAAATTGATATGACTCCAAGGTAATTATTAATTAGGATTCCTTAAATCACGTTCTAGTAAACTACAGAGAAATAATTTAACTTAATGTTTAGAAGAACAATAGATCCATTTTATCTTTCTTTTCAACTCTCTCTTTGAGAAGGGAGGGATTTTATTTGGAAGAAGGATGGTTTGGGGCTAGAGAGAGAGAGAGAGAGAGAGGATTGGGGGGGGGGAGGAAGCTTTTATTTACATTGTTACGGTTAATTGGCAAAATAATTCAAGTGACTGGAAATCGTTGTTGATAAGGAGGCGGCTGTCTGAAGAGGTTTAACCATCTAATCGAGGAATCCAGTGTTGACAAGTTTCTCAAGGAAAAATTTAACATCTCCCAACTCCGAGTCTTTGATGCCCAAGCTCTTCAGCATTCCAAGATCACCATTTTCAACAGCCATGAACACGGAACGGAGGTGCTCTAGATCAGATCTCATCAGGTGTAGTGCAGCACCAAAGTCTTCAATAGTTTGTGATTCTGTTATTAAAAAAGAAGAAGAATAGAAATAAATATTAGAAAATTTAACTCTTAACCATGTTACTCATTGTCTGTTATCTGCTCAGTTAAGCATTTGATATACAAGTAGCGTACACCTCAGAATGTAGTTAACTGTGAACATTACTTGTAATAAATGTGTTGTAAATGTTGAAAAAAAAAAAGATCCAATTTTCCTGAAACTGACACCAATTCTATAAAATAACAGTTGATTATTACAACTATTGTTATTTTTCAATGTAACAACTAAGCCTTTAAATTTATTATTTTTTGAACAGGGAAGCTACTGAGATGAATATCACTAGAACATATTGTAGTTTTTATTCTTCTCCATGGCAAAATCAAAAGATTAAAACATCGGGAAGAAGTGCTTGAATATATATTGAATTTAATATTCCACTTGATGCAAAAAAAGTCCAAGAATTACTGAAAGTTGCTTTATCTGACTTATGTTAAGCATGAGAGTACAAGTACGAGTATGATTATGAAAGGTACATGTTTCATGTACTACCAGTTTTGCCCAAATAGAATGAGATCAATAAAAAACTTGACTAAGAAAAAAAAAGGAAACCAGATTTTAATGGGCGATTTACATGGAAGAGATAGAATGTTTGATCAGTTCCGTAAAATATACTTTAGGGTCTGTGTTATTCGATTATTATAGAATACAGAATCACCTGCTTATGAAGCATTATTATTTATTTGAAAAAAAAAACAAAAAAAACATTTGTAAACAAAATACAGATATCAAACATGTAAATAATTTTTATGTTTAAATAAATAAATAAATATATATATATATATATATATATATATATATATATATATACACACACACACACACACACACACACACATATATTAAATTAAAATAATAAGTGAACATTTTCCTGCTATTTTTGTAGCGATATTTTTCCATTTTTTGTTAATGGATGTTTCAGGAATAAATGACTCAACATGATTCCTTTTATAATTCATGACATGACTTCACTAGAAGAAGGCAGTAGGACAAAGATGTAGAGTACTTGCACGGTATTAAAGTATGCAAAAATGCTTCCTGATGAGGCATCAAAAAGATGTGAAATCAGTAAAATAATAAAGAATGAAGACCTTGTTCATTGATCTTCTGTTCCAAACCCTGAAGAAATATTGGCTGGGGAGTTCTAAATTTTAACAATAAAATTTTATTGTGTTCAAACTATTTTGAAAAAAAAAAAATCCTGTGCATTGAACTGAGATCCATTTATAGTTTTGTGGTCCACATGGTAAACTGTTCTACTATTAAGGTTTGAGAAATAGTAAAATTAAGATACCCATATTTTAAAATTAATAGAATAAATAGTATTATGACTAAACAGATTATGAAGTTTTATTTGTACATTAATGAATAGTGATTACCTGATAGAGTAATTGCAACCTTATCGACTCCTCCTAATGGTGCTAGTGCATCCCTCGCCTTGCTTCCAAATAGCTTCTCAAGGTAATTGGGTCCATGGCTGGCGAGGAGAGACTGAAGAAAGGATGAGGTCTCCTCAACAGGTGGCCGCTTCGCTGTAGACACACCTCAAAGCTATACAATCAACCCTGATGCTCCCTATCTGGATAGACTCTGCTAAGGTTCTCATTTGAAGTGATCAAGCGTATAATTTATTCTGAACAGGCGAATATAGTGAAATAATTTTCCAATAGAACAGTTAAACAGTATCTAGATAGTACTGTTGAAGAAAGTGAACTCAGATAGCATTTGTAATATAGGGCTTATTGGTGAGTAATAATTAATTCTATACAATTTTGTTTGAAGGAGTTTATAGTTGACAAGACATAGTTAAATAAGATTATTTATCTTATATATTTATGTTATTGAACTAAAACTAAAAATAGAAATGAAAACTTTTAATTCAATGGTTTACTAAGAGCCAAGGTCTGCCACTTAGCTTTGGTGGTAGGAGGTTGAGTGGCCGTCACGACACATTCCCTAAAATATTGATAGATCCCATTTCTTTATTTGAATAGCTAATTAATTGACTCATGTTCCTGAGTGGGCACCTGGGGAGGGGATAGGGTCTAAACTCAAAAGCTTGCATTTTTTGTTGGAATAAATAATATAAGATTTTAAAAATATACTTATGTAACTGTATTGAAACCACCCCTAGCTACAAAAATATGCATGTTAAAAATTAAGTTTTCTGTTTATAAATCATTATTATGGAGTAATGTACAATCAGATTTTATTTCAAACTAACAATCTTCTTTCTAGAAGCATCAGAGTAGAGTATAAATAAGCAATCAATATAAATACAAAAATAAAAATGTTGAAAAAAATAATATCCATTACTATTTTTAATTAAAGTAGTAAAGTCCTGTTATGATCCAAGGAGCAATAAAATTAATATCCATGTCCAGAATCTTAAATTATTATAAAATAAATAACTCTAAATAGAACTCTGAAAATTGATGTTTCATAAAGCCTGCGTTTATGTTCTTCTTATCCATTCCTTCCAAATCAACAAACCTTTTTTCCTATAAAGAATCAGAAACTGTTCATTGCTTAGAAAGACAAGAGCATTACTTTCTGTAAATATGGATTTATTAAATAAGAACAATTAATTAACTGTGGTTTCAATTACTTTCTTCACTTTCTGTACTATTTTCACCTGTTTTTGGCTGAAGCTATCAGCCAACGAGCCCCCCTCCCCCCTCACTGCCCTGTCCTTATTGTCACATGCTCGGAGGTACATGGTAGACTTTAGGTCAGTGCAGTCACTACAGAAGAGGGCCTACCGCTGCAGACGCTCACAGGCCACCTGGACCGCCCCTACACCGCTATACACTAGTCCAGGAGGTCCGCCGGTCAATACTATCTAACATTCCCGACATTCTGTAATGGGAAGCAACAACGTTCTCAGGAGTCGCCCTTAGGACCTTGGACAGGTCCTGAATAACTACGCCACCATTGTGCCCGGCCTGCCGGAGATTGAACCCTACGCAAGGAACAAGCTGCAGCTGAAGGGGAGGCGAGACCTATAGTGGACAGCGACATAGTGCGGAACAAATCGCCAATCGGAACTTTGGAGTCTGTGAGTGGAGTATCGCCAACTGAATGAAGAACACACGGATGAGCCGATCGCAGAAAGTGGTTGCTTCATAGTCTCATAGATCGACATCGCGGAACCCCACGAGCACTGGCGAGTCACGACCTAGAGGATCCTGCATCAGTTGGAGCCCAGGATTCAGACACAGATGGATGGTCTCATGTGCATTATCATCAACAAGAGCCACTTCATCTCGATTGCCCGAGACATTCAGCAAGCAAACTTCAGGATGAGGAGAGCCAGGCACCAGCAAGGAAACGAGTAACGATCCCCCACCAACAACGACGACATCAATCATGTTGCCCTACCGAGAAAATATCCAGGTTCTTTTTTTTTATTTGTCCCATTTTCACTTGAAGTACCACAGTTGTTAAAAATATCTTGTCCAGCAAACTATTATAACTCTTGTTTACATATGCATCTTTCTTCAGGAGAAATAGCGAATAGATATTGAGATAAGATCATTCAGTACGCAGGAAATCTGCTTAGTTTAGTACTTCCAGGACGGTCATTTATATTATATTTCAAATGAATCGTACGCTATCTCTTTGGAATGTTAGTAAAATGACCCTGCATTTAGAGTCAATTCCCAAACAATAAATGGTCGATTTTTTTAAATATTGGACTAACAAGATTTAAGATAAACATCAAAGGATCAAATGTGGTAGTTAGAATGCAAATCAACTCAGAAGAAACCCCTCATTCTTCCGTCGAAACTTACTCTCCCATTCATTTTTGTTAGTTTTTTAAATTCCTTTTATAGGTTATTATTTAATTTTGGTAAATTTGATGGGAGCAAATGGGGGGGGGGTAGAGAAAATTCGATTTTCGAAACAGTTCTGGACCTAGACGTTCTACAGTAATTATGAGCCCACCTGTGAATCTCACATTGCTCAATGATTTAGTTTCCCTTGACAAAAACAGAAGTTAAGTCAGATCTTCTTCCTAACAAATATTTACTTCTTAAGTGATAATTACATCAGCCTTATCCAAAAGAGGATAACTCAATCTAAAAGTTAGTCTCATTCACTTACTGTTATAGGATCATGGGTTATGTTTGGTTAACCCACCATCAAGTAAAATCCCGTATTGGGAATCTAATCCAAATACCTTATGAAGAAAAAGAAAAAAAAAACATACCCAAAAGAAAAATATCTTAACACACACACTCTCTCTCTACTTTTTGACATTTAATTTCTAGGTGAAGGTGGCACCAGGTTAAAATAAGTTTTTTTCTTGATGTTCTTTGAACCACTAGATTTTACTTAGAGCGTTTCCAGCATTCATTGTTGACTCCTTTTTAAGAGGCCGTTAGGTAGGTCTGATTAACCTCCTGACTATAATTGTGCAAAGATCCATGTGGATTTCTTACAATCTCTTTTGATGAAGGTCTTCAATAATTCTAATAATTATAATTATAAATAATTATTATTCATTATTTAACTACTAATTATACTTATTATTATTTAACTATAATTAATAATTACTTTAATACTATTACTTAATTATTATTAACTTAGGAAATGTCTTTGAATGACTTGGTCTTCATTATAAATAATTCTTATGAAGAAAAAAATTGTTCTTTCATAATGCTGGATCATTTCTATTTTATTTTCTCTCTATATTGTGACCGCCTTAGCTAAAAATTAATTAATTAATTTCATTTTTCCAAGTCCCTCGGAGAAAAATTAAGAGGTCTTAAATAAATAAGTCTTTAGCTAATTTAAAAGCGTGGTTGGAGGGAGAGAGAGCGTAGGCGGGGAGATCATTAAAGGTTAATGCGACCCCACCTGGGGTGGAAAAAATGAATAGCCCTAAATGTCAGGAGGATAATGGAGACCCGAACCCCTCCGTTTAACAATAAACCCGGATAATGTACTTTTAACAGCAGCCCCCTAATTTATGGCTTGGGAAAATATCCCTGGGGACGCTCCTGCAGGGGAAATGTTCTACTTTTACAGGGAATTTCATGGGTTATGGAAATAGGGTTTTATTAAAGTAAGTTATGGAGGTCTGGCACAATACTACTTATTATTGCAAAGTAGTGCTTGAAGATTTTGATCGTGTTACATCGTGTTACCAGGTATGAGTTGATAAAGGGCTTTCATTACAAATCAAAGTCTAAGGGTTTAGGAATCCAATTTTCAGAAACGAAATGTCAGATTGAGCATCTACTTGAATAAGGGTGAAGCATTTGGCCTTTAATGCGACTACAGTAACATCTGTTTGTTTATAAGGGCTGACAAAGCCGGTGGAGAGATATTGACATAAGCGTATAGCGCTAAATTATAACTGATAACTGATGATGCTTCACAAAACTCTGGGAGAGGGAGGGAGACGGTCACATAGATTCAGTTAACATTCCACTGTAACAGACGGTGAGGGGCAATTTTCCACTTTTTAAACCTAGCACGAAGGAATTTCTGGAAGCAGAGAATCGCTCCATCTCATGATATATTGACTTATAGTCAACATCAGGTGGTAGTTGCAAGGATTTACTAAAGACTGGAAAATAAGTCCGGTTGACTGGCACTGCGTAAACTAAGTATATTTACCATGTGCAGCTATGACACTCTACAAGTCTCACATTATGTTCTTAAATAAATACAAATCCGATGAGTATAACTGGGGGTTTACAAATGGCTGACAACAAGAAAATACGAATAACTTTCATAATATATGAGCTACGATTAAATGTATAGACCAACAAGTGTAGATCATCAATATTTCAGCAATATGGGTTCTATAAAATATTTCGATCCTACCATTATTAAGGGAGATATTCTGACTCCTCTCCTATTCCTGGCCCGATCTCAGCCATTAACGAATATGAATATTAGAGTTAAATTAAATGGTTTAATATTGTATGGAGATCATCGAATAACAATTTACGTATTTGAAATTGGATTAGTGGTTCATGATATATCAGCTTATCGTTAGAAATACATGAGCACAAGTGAAGGTTTACTGATAATTCAAAACTATAAAATGCAAATATTTTGGGTAATAAGATAGAGAAAAGGAATATATATATATATATATATATATATATATATATATATATATATATATATATATATATTTACATATGTGTTATATAACAACATTTTAGCAGATTTCCCTTCAGGGAAATCAGCTAGTGAGGTTGTACTCATGACGGAATGTTCGACTTTTTTTTTTAAATGTCCCTCGATCCTACTCAGTAGAGGTCGAAAATGAGGTCCGTTCAAAACTGTATATATATATATATATATATATATATATATATATATATATATATATATATATATTTGTCTGTTACCGCTCTAGCGGTCGCAATTTTTGTTTGATCGTTACGAAACTCGAAATTTAGTCGTTTTATGTAAAAAGAAAGATCAAGTTCGTTAACGGCTGAAATCGGACCAGTGGGAGGGGGGGGTTAGAGGGGAGGATTTTCGAAAATTCGAAAAATCTGAGTGATTGAGATAGTAATTATTTTGATTAATTTCAAATTACTCCACTAACTATAATAAATAGTTTCCAATAAAATTAATATTTTATATTCAGATATATTTCTTTAATTGTTTGTTTTTCCGGTCTATCTATCGATACTGCACTACAAGGTTGGCTAACCTGTTTGTTTACAATCCAGCCGTATTACGTTTTAGGGACTATTAACTTATATTGTAAATTTACTGAAAGATTTCTCATTGCCGTTTGTAATTATTCACTAATATTCACGGAAATGTTACCTGTATGTATATTTATCTATTATAAACCTTCGCTGGCTAACCTGCTTGTTCCTTAATCATATGAAAATCTGATAACCGTCTGAATCGTATTTTACCCCCCCGCCCCCCTTTCTATTTTCTTCCCGGATTCCTAAATTTGGAATGGTTGTGATTAAAATTATTCTGGTCTATTATTAATTACAGTACTAGATATAATAAATAGTTATATGAATAAAATTTATAACTTATATTCAAATATATTTCCGTAATTGCTTTTATTTCCGGTAAAAGCTGGCTAACCTGATTGTTTAGAACTCAGACTGTTTGCTATCAGGAAGGTTCTTCCATTTGACTTGACCTTTATTTGTTTACTTAATATTCACAGCAGTATTAAGTCTTACAAATAATGGATATTCTGTGGTACTATTTAGTGTTGGTGTAATAAGTGTTCAGAGCGCTGCTATCATTAACGGTAAGTCCATCTTTTGTGTTCTTGTTGTTTTTTGAGATTGAATTGTTTTTAATTTAATCTCGGAGCCTAACGGACGAGAGTTACTTTCCCGCCAAAAGCTAGTTCGGCCGTTTCTTTGACTAGCTCGGCTCTCGTGAAATTTCTCAATTGTAAAACTTCACGTGGGAAATCTGCTTAGTTTACGCAGCCCCTGCGTGACGGACTTTTTTATACATTTATAGAACATTAAATTTTCAATAAGATTTGTTTTATAACATTTTTAGATCCGACGTGTAACAATGAAAATATTTTGTATTCCTCCCTATAACTCCCTCTTCCCTCCACTATTCCCATTTCAGCCTTTAAGAACTAGATCTTTATTTTTGTATAAAATGTTTAAATATCAAGTCTAGTGGCGATCAAACAAAAATTTTGACATATTGAGCGTTAACAGACACACACACACACACAAATATATATATATATATATATATTTATATATATATATATATATTTGTATTTTTTGAGTGTTGAGAAGAACCTCAGTTCATTTTTTCGTTCCCAGTAATAAGAGATGTTTTGAATTTTTAATTTATTATCTATCCCCCTTAACTCAATGGCCGACTTCAGCCATTAACAAACATACATATATGTAGAAATATATATGTGACTCCCCACTCGTTTATGTTTATTATGTTACTCGATTAGAGGTTATGATGAATTCTGTGGAATAGACTATGATCATTGAAGAATAACGATTTACATGCTTAATTAAAGCATGCTTAATTCTGTGTATTTTTGACTTACTGCTGAATAATATATTGCCAGTGACAGATTAAGGTGACAAAAAAAAGTGTTGACGAACTATAAGGGTCCTAGGTAAAACAGACACGACAAATTGTTATGTTCTACTGTAAATTATTATTCGTCCAAATAATAAACATCTACAAATATTTCCGCAGTAAGGACTAATTCTCTCCATTGAAATCATGGCAATATAAAGGAATACTTCTAGGTATACCCTTTTTAATGTTTTTGTGTCAGTGAAAAGTAATTTTAACAAATTTACAATAGGATGATGGAGTATTTCTGCCATTAAAACAAAAATAATAGACCTATAACGAATTATCAATGGTCAATTAACAATTATTTATAACTAGATTAAGATTGGACTGTACAGTCTTTTTTTAATTTTCATTGTGAGATGAAATTTTATTTATTGAGGCTGTTCATTTGCTGAGGTAGATTTATAAAAGACAATCTGTGATTATTTGCTGTGAAAGTCAAGAGGCTTATTGAGAAATATTGTTGTGCGCAGTGTGGGGTAGAAACACATCAATATTAGTTACCAGAATCATAAACTCTAATCTAGCCTGGTTCTCAACCTCTAAATGGATGGTTTCCGACAGAGAAATTCTAATATTTTTCGAACTAAGGAAAATTTAACATTGTGTAAATACCTCTTACCTTTGATGTTAGAAGGTCCTCTAAACATTTTTCAATTGTATTTTAATGCTTAAAAATTTTCCAAGTGGTATCTCTGTTAGAGAATGTCATCAACATGGAACTATAAATATTGGTGGACTTCTAGCATCTTTCCATTAAGGGGCGCGGTGACGCTATTTATGAACAATAACTTCAATTCTCCATGGATTCTATCTAGAATCGATTACACACACACACACACACACATATATATATATATATATATATATATATATATATATATATATATATGACGTATAGGGCTATAATGACAGAATCGTTAAATTATTGTTAAACTAGACTAGTTGAACTCTTCGTCTAGAACTAAAGATCAGCTTCGTTAAGGGCTGAGTCTGGACAAGGAGGAGTAGGAGTTCAAAATCTAAAATTCATTCAAAATACCTCTGTTATTATATCTAGGATAGAAATATTTGGTGTAACCTGTCTTGTTGTAGAAGTAATGTCCTACAAGTGTGTTTTAAGAATTGAAATCTAATTCGATTATTAACTGTGTTAATTATATTTTTCCGTCTCGAGTCTTATTAAAGCCTTTTTAAGTATATTAAATCACCAGTCCTGTTTTTACGATCGCAAAACGTACGGCTATTTTAACTCTGAACATCCCATGTCTAGCTTTTTCTTCATATATTCATTATTAAGGGATCGGACATGGCCGAGCGACTTACGTAATCGATCGTTATACTAAACGGTGAATAGTTGGTGAGATTCGATCACTAGCGTGTAATATTCCAGCAAATTGAAAATCTGCTTAGTTTAGCAGCACTGTGAATGACAGGCTTTGTATCCCTACATCCATTCATTGAGTAGCCCTGATGCTGTCATTAGCGACGTAGCTCTGAAGATGGAAACATGAGCTTTTGAAAACGCTTAGCGTTAAATAAATATTTGGGAAGGAGAAAGATTTTTTTTTGAAATGTATCTACCTTTAATTGGTGTCCTAAACTTCTGATGTATCAAAATGCTTTTTATTTAGCTGTAAAATATATTCAGTTTTGTAACCATATTGGGCGATCTTTAGAGAGGCTTAAAAACGGACTTGGATGGTATGCCAACTTGGATTTTGATATTTTGACTATTTTCAGGGATAACGTTTACAACAAACCATGGGGAATCTGCTTAATAGAGCTCTAAAAATAGAGAGAACTGAATTCTTCATTTTTGTCTCCGTTTTTCAAATAAAGCATTATCAACAGAAGTACATATAAGAATGTATGTGTTATTTGTAATATAATCTATCTAATACCCAGTCCCCTCAAACCGTCAAAATCCTCACGGAGTGCGTATATCAATCACATCCCGAACATAAATTCAGTATCTTAGCACGACTAGGGGTAGCCATAAATCAGCTTTTCAAGCATGTAATACATTGTAAAACGAAGTCATCCCTCAAGCAGACAGTGTGCCCCTATAAGCCCAAGAGCAAATTCAGTGGAAGAAAAATGGCTGTCCAGCTCATGGTCTCTTTCAACGACTTCTTTATCATATATATACATGTATTGTATATATGAACGAGTTTTTATACCTAGGAAGCAACATCGTGCATCATGTTAACCATGAAGTTCAAAGACAAATGAGTATTTTAACTAATACGCATATAACAATTTAAGTAATAAGCGTCGAACAATTTTTATTGGAGAGAAAGTTGGACTATTTACAAAAGGAATATAATAGTTTAAAAGCAACTGAAATGTGGATTTGACGTAGACCCACCTGGGCAAGGTAAACCCAAAACATTCTACGTGGAAGCTCTAAATTAGATAAGTGAAAGTAAAAGTCTTATCATTGCCATAGAAAAAATGAGGATGAAGCATGTCATAACGCTTAATGACTTCATCAAAAATATGTTTGAAGGTAAGGCTTTTGGGCACAGGGGGTGAGGGAGGCCTAGAAAATCATTTTTTGAAGACATCATTCATCTTATGGGTTTCGGTAAGTATATTAATACGGAAAGAACTGCTTCCGAAAGAACTCAATGGTTTCAACTAGGTGTAGCCTTTAGATCACGATGATATATATATAAAGAAAAAAGTAAATCAAAACGAACCTACATAGAACAATTACGGCAAACTATGAAATAGCGTTGTTTATGTTTAAAACGAGAAAATTGTGTGGAGAAAACTAATATATACAACCATAGAGAGATTTAAGACAACAGGACGAAACTACACTGGAAAAATTACTTTTGTTTTGAGAGGATTAAACTACTGAATTTGAATCTAATATGTTTTAACGAATAATTATAGAAGAAATTCTAATGAATACAAATATATTTAATTGGAGAGGCTCATGTTAGCCATGTGAGTCTAAGGCGTTGATCTTATAGCACTTAAATCGAGGGTTCGATAGCCCATTGGACAATACGAATTTATTTACTGAAGAGCTAACTAAAAAAAATCCTTAGTTCCGCCATGAGTAGAATAGGATAGTAACTTGGAGATATCCCGTTCCAAGAATTGATTATGATACCACGTTATCTGTGTGTCATTCCACTTGTGGGAAGTTTACGAGCCCGAGTTGACGGATTTTATTAGAAGAGGAATGCAATTTCTCCCCCTCTCCCCTCTGTGGCTCATTAAATATGAATATGATGTAGTTTGTAGATTGGATATACTTTTTTTTTTTTTTTAAATATGGATGAAATTCAGGGGAGGGAAGTGGAGGGGAGTGATGAGCCAGCTGCTGCTGGCAATAAACTCTTTTATGATCTTCATAAGTTTTGCCTTCTGCCATTTAATCCAGCCATACTCCCGGCCTTATTTTTTATATTTCAAACGAGTTTTGACAGTTATGGCGATATTAACTCAGCGGCGTTTCACACTTTTCAAATAAACTGTTTTGTGTTTATTCTTGGACTGAAAATTAAGGTTATATTTGCCCACGCCGTTTATGCTCAGGCAATTTTCGTAGCCAAATTATTGGACTTAAATCAACAATACACAATTACGGCTTTTTTTCATTGAAATTCAACAGTATATGAGTAAATAATTAACAATTTATATATAATTTACTAAATCCGGCGCTCCAAGAAATCAATGAAAAAGGGTTGTTGTTACATTAAGTAGACGTTATTTCAAAATTTAAAATTGCATTCTATTTTGACGGAAGTTCGTTAATAAAAATGTAATGCATACAATATTGAATATTGAAACACAATAGCTCACCTTTTTAGAAAAATAGTAACTACAATATATGTAGTTTTAGAGCATATTAGGCTATAAGTAGGTGTGAGGGGGTTGGCCAAATATCTCCATACCTATTTATCTGATGAAAAAAATGGTATAGGTCATTATTTGTCGATATTTTTATGTTTTAGCTTGCCTAATGGTTATAAATTTGGCAATCTATTTTTTAAATCACTTTGTTAGTCTCGAGATGAAGTTTAACATTGTCCTAGAATTTTTTATGTGGGAAGCCTCTGAGTTATCAGTATTAATCACGAAAAAAGCTTGCAATATAGCAATTGCTGGCAGATTCAGGCCAAATATTGTTGGTAAGCTACAGGTAAGGTCGCTAGATCAGGTAATGAAAGAGGAGAGTGTATGGTTACTTCTTGAGAGTCTAGACTAAAGATACCTGTTGAGTGTACTTTTGAACGTGTCGTTGGTTTGAATTAATAGCAGAAATAAAAATTAACCGCACCAACATTATAAGCTATATTAAAGCTAATGATGTCCGTGGAGAACAGAGGTGTTTTAAAGAAGTTTGTTGTGGTCGTTGATCCGAGATTATTCATTACTTTATTAGCTATTGGTATTCTCAATAGGAATGGTTTTTTTTCCACTGACACCACTAAACTTATAAAATTCGTTTTTACTTAGAATGCTCTTATCTTACATTTGCAATTATTACATAAAATTTATTATAAAAAATAGAATGATATATTTGTTTTTCCCTTTATTTCTACCTGCTGTGCAGAGCCTCGAATCTTCATCATATCCATCGAGACAATCTGGAGCCCCGTCGCAGAGGTACTGTATGGAGATGCAAGCACCGTCCCCAGGGCACTTGAATGGCTCGTACGGGTGGCACGCATCACCTGCAAATAGGTAACAGTTATTATTAATTTTTTAATTTAATTCGGGCACTGTTTACACAATTATCAAGAATAATCGTAGATTATTTAATAATTTTGAAGTAAAGTTCAACATTGTTCAGGCATGCGTACATTGTCGCTAGTAAAACTGTTTAAAAGTTAAATAAAAAAATACGTTCATTCCTTAAAATTCGACAGTTTAATTAAATTAAATTAAGCAATGACTAAATCATTATAATAATTACTTATGTTTCAAAAATGGATTGAATCTATAATGCATGATTTAAGGTTATTGTTTTTAAATTTACTCAAACAACCGAACATTTCCGTAACAAAAAAAAATCGTTGAATTGATTTCTCTCAAATGGAGCCTTAATTCATCTACTTTGAAGTCACGTCTTTGAATCGAGTTAGTATACTCGCAATGTTCAGTTGTTTTAGCGAAGTCCTTATGAAAATGTTCTATAGAAACGAAAATTGGTTATAGAAATGATTGATATGAAATTATTTTCCCTACGAAATATAGGAAAAGATGACAGAAATTAACTCTGAAGGAGTATTTATATGCCGTCAATTACACGTAAAAGTGCCCCCATTTGTCCCAGTTTTTTCTTGAAAGCCTTCAGAAAATGTGTTCAACTTTCTCTGGAGTTTAATAAGTTTTATAAATTTAAATTACTGTTAAAAAGTCCTCCTGTGACCATAGTTTAAATTAATAAGTGAACTCCATTTATCCCATGAGAAAGTTCTGCAAATTTTCAAAAGCTTCTCCTGTAAAATTAGAGAAAATGAGCAGTCACTTTAGCTTCTTAATTGGCAATATTGTCTTTACTCAGAGTTTGTTGTACTTGCCTTGTTCGTCGGAATGAGAATAACGAAAAAATGAGAGATTTTTTATTGAGTCATACTTCATTAATAATAATTTTTAACAGTGAATGAAATGTTCATTAGAGGAAGATACCTTTATTATTGATGGCCTATAGGTAAATCAGAGGCACAACGGTCAATGCTGTCGAATCAAATGGTGGGTTGGTTCCGCAAATATATATGATACTCTTGTCAAATCTATTGGACCTGGCTTACCTGGGAAGCGCTTTTCAAGCTTGTCCAAAGTTGTACTGAGTACTTGTATAAATATAGTCCATTTTGGTGGTCTAGGACTGCTCCGATACATCCGGGAAGCTTCTCTTCAATATTGGTACATTGCAAAGAAGCTAAACCCAATAAGTAATGCCACTTAAATTAATCAGCTATACGGCTAAATCATCGGACTGTGTCCAACAACTGGGGATTCTAGAATAGCTGAAAATGAGCCAAGCACTTAAAAAATTAAACAAATATTGATGAGAAAAGTCATTTAACGAATGCTCAAATTCTCAGTGGCAAGGAATTGGCGTAGAATATTTTAAGAGCTCCTCAAAAGTAAACAATAGCTAACACGACGAACAAATTTTAACAGCTTCTGAATAAGCAAAAACTTTCAAAATGAATATTAACTACTCTCGTCTTGAATGAAGGACAGTTGGACTCTTTAGCCGAGAAAGCTCTTGTATTGGTCAGCTGCCAACACAACATCTTATTGATTGTCAAAGCAACGTGAAACTTGCAATAATGGATCTTCTTAGTAGAAAGGCTACAAGTGTTTTGTATAAGTCTATGGCTTCAGCAATGACGGCTCTCAAAGGTTTGGAGATATAAATGCTTTCAAATACAATAGCTAACAAGCTTGTATAATAGACCATACTGTGATGAATCGATGAAAGTCGATGGAGGAAAGTAAGCCATTTATGAAGGATGCATCGACTACTTTGATGAAAAGTATGGAGAGACCTCCGATAGTCCCAGGGCTGCAATCAGGCTCCAGACGAATCACGCCAAAGGAAACTCAAAACAAATTGATCTTTGACAGCAGCTTACCACTCGTTGAGTCTATCAAAATCATAAATAGGTGTAATAGAACTCCTAATTATAGGGTAATAGAAGATAATTGGTTTTAGATTAGCTATTCTGTGCCAATTTCCACATTGGTTAAGTCTTTCACAAGTTTTTTATTCTTCTGCTCTGTTTTAGTTCTATAGTGACTTCGGAGAATAAGAATAATTTTAAATCTGAGTACAGTAAATACTCAGAAGGGCGGGGCGTTTTGTACTTTTTAAAATAATAAAGAGCGTTTAGTGGGACCTGAAGATCTTTTTATTTGCCTTAAATAATGTAACATTTAATTTTTAAAAAGTTAGACTAGGAAAAAAAAAACCCTTTTAACTGCTACTCAACGATCAAATCGTGTAATTCAGCACTGTTCGCAACACTGAAAGTTAGGTAGTAAGTCGGGTCAGGTTTATAAGTTGAAGGAAAAGGGGAACTTGCTGATAGTTGCCCAGTTGATGATGTTGACGTGGGAATAGAGGCGAGCGACCTCTATATGTGTGTGAGGTTAACTTTGCCAACTCCTTACCTAATATACGGAGTTAGAAGTCTAACCTCCTCCCTTCTATTGAGACTAACTTGTCAGCGCTGTACGAGTCACGCTCAGGCGAACATTATTACATTCAGGTGGATTTCTAGCTCTCATAATTGCTTCGTGCTACGGTTTTATTTGAGCAGATTGCCCTTAAGGGAGAACTGCTATTGAGGTAGGGCTCAAGAAACAATTTTTTTTAAAATGTTTTTCCATATTCTCATTTATGTAAATGATGAAAAACGAGGTCCATTCGAATATATGTAAAATAGATGGCATAAATATTAAGACTGAAATTGATTCAGGCGGAGAAGGGTCTAAACCCGAGAAAAAATGAGTTATTATAAATTTCTCCAATATAATATGTCGGATCGAATAATGTTATTCAATAAATATAGTTGTCAAAGTGAATAATAATAATAATAAAGTCGAACATTGACAATCGTTATTTTAAATTTTTCGCTTCAGCCTTCTGTAAATCCCACTGGTTCAGTAACAGTTTTTTCTTTCAGGCATTATCTTTTAGTATCCATTCTGAATTTCAAGTGTCGTTAATGTAAGGTATTCAGTACTTGAGCTTGTTGTTATTATATCATATTATTCTTGTTATTTTTTTAAAGCTTAATTGACCTTCACCTGCATAATGTCCTACCTCTTCCAATAATTAAAGATTAGATTAGAATTGGGGTTAGGCGCTCAACTACTAGGTTATTAGCACCGAATACGTATAGAAAATTCGCTTACAGCAACACGATTTACTTAATTTGGTGAAGAAATTAAACTTTTTACAGGAGTTGTAAAATAGATGCAGCTTGTTGCTCACATTGTGCTGTAATAAAGGAGAATGGCGTAGTATGAGAAGTCCTGAACGAAATTGTGAATATCCTTTATTACAGAAAAAATTATTGGGGAAAAAAAAACACTTTTATAGAAGCATTATTTAATAGTAGTAATGATTAAAAAAAATACTTACTGTACAATTTTGTTTCCGTAATATGGGTACGTTACGTGTAAATTATAAAAGACAGCAGGCAAGTTGTAGTTGTCTTAGAGTTTTTGGAGTCCCTGATTTTCCAAGGGTGCTCACAAGGAAATACAGTGTCTACCCCCTCATCCTTTTAATATGATTACCTAACAGTAATGACATGAAGAAAAAGTATTCGAGGTGCGGGAAATGAGGACCCACAAGATGCCATAATTTTTAGAGAACTATCCCTCAGTAGCCTGCACACAATGATTAATGATTGGCATGAACAAGTGTGTATTTTCTAATAAGCTAAACAGTATCTGAAACACCGCTTGATTTATCTCAAATCTATAAAAAAGACCACTAGAATACTGATCTCATAAAAAAACGGGGAATAAAAGCAGGAGAAAAAATAATTTTATATTCATGTTTCAGAGTTTCAAATCGTTAGAAATCATCACATTGTTGAACAAGCAGAAATACATTCACATAAACACTCGTTTGACCGATACATTTTAAAAATAAAATAAAAGTATTTAAGTTAGAAATACTGTTTATATACAGGTTATATACACTATATACACTGAATGTCACAGTGTAGTCATAATAGTGCTTTTACTAAATCATTAAAAACTCAGATAACTCTTTTATACTTGAGTACATTTTATTCAAACACTTCTTTTGCAGGAAATTACGAAAATTGTTTGTACACCGAATAGATTTATTAAAAATCGTTACTATAATACTCAAATCGCCGTGGGATACACTGTGGTAGTAACTGAGTTTATTAGGGAAAGTTTTTTCTTTGCTAGCTGAGGCGTGGAAATGATTTTTCTTGAGCCAAGTTTGTTGTTTCTTATTTAATTAAGTAGGTTTTCCCTCTTTTCCCTCTCCTTCTTCCTTCCTTCGCAAAGTGGTTTCTCCCTTAAGTGGATTTTCTGCCGTTTCCCGCCAGCTATTTAATAAATTAACTGACTCCCAAGGGAGGGGACCACATACAATTCCTTGTAGTGCTGTCGTATTACTTAGTTTGAATGTCTGACTTATCTAGGATTTCTACTCCATGAGCATGAAGTTGAAAACAGATTAAAAAAATTAATGTTGAATAAGGTTTATATATATACTTCAACTTTTTATAACTGGAAAGGTTTTTTCAAGTAATTATTTGAATAAATTTATTATCACCATGAGATTCCTGGTCAACAACCCTTTTTTTAGTCTTTCTAGAAAGCCATAAAAATATTATTACAAACGTATTTGAATTACCTGTATAAAGGAAATTCTCAGCAACTGCTTTACTCTGTTTCTGCCATGTGATGTCAACCCTGCCATCCATTTTTCCATTTTTTGTTTTGATAGTAAATTCCGTTCCTTAGCTGTCATTTGGGGGCATACTGAATTCGCAGCAAAGTTAATTATTGCTTCTGCTGGCTCACGTTGACCGATTTCAACATTTTTGTTTATGATCTTTTCACTGTCGGATAGACGAAGTACACTCACAAGAACTCACCCATCGACGTAGATTTTAATGAGGGCTTTAGCTGTTATGATATTGTCTTTGAGTTCTTTGGTTCTACTACCCACAACCGGTTATCCACACAAACTTTCTACACACGTGCCCATTCTAAGGTTTCTGCCTGAGGTGGTAATTTTTGGCGTCCGTAATTTGTGGAATAGCCTCCTTACTGTGCTCTTGCTCTCATATACAACATCCAAGGGTATTTCTACCTTGCGCCACATCATAATTTGCTGACCCATGTGCAAATTAATACCGTGGGCTATCATGAAGTCTGCACTGAAGATAACTTCATCCACTACGTCAGTGACAACAAATAATTGATCAGCGCTAATGTTTGCGATAGCTTTTCCATAGATATGCTTTAGCGGTCTCTTAGCTGCAAGATACGGCTTCAGCAAAGGACGATTTCTAAATAGCACACACCGCATATTTAACATGTGGATCCAGTATACCATTCAAATGCTTCAATCTTAAACTGATCCAGGAACGGATGATTTTCACATGGGTATGCCAGGTGCACCAGGCGTTCAATTTCCTTGGCGAAATATTGCATAGCCTCACTAGGTTTCTGCACTCTGCACCGTAGTTCCATCCTGTATAGTTCTCGCTTGTGGCCGCCACCGTACTTCCGCTGTAATGCTATAGTTATATACTCATAATTATTTCTACAACCAAACGGTAAACTTTTCTGTCATGCTGAACTGCTCTGAAATGAGTCTCACCGGACCCTCTCGAACTCATAGACTGTCTATTTGAAATTGTAGCTCACGTATTTCTTCGTCCATCTTCCTTTCTATGCTGGACATTTTCTCTTCGACATTAACTTAATGCCGTAGAGTAACTCGCTGACTCTCAGCTCTATGGCTTCCACTCGTTTCCTCATGGTCCCTGATATTTCTTGGAGCTTTTGGTTTATTGATCTAGAAGCTTCTTGAAAATTTTCCTAAAGTCTCTAGCAGTTCATCTCTCGCATTAGTTTTAGCAGTTTCCTGATTTTTTTTTTCTTGTTTCTCGCTATTAGCTCTAGAAGCTTCCAAGAGTTTCTCGTTATTATCTGCCATTTTTTCCATCTTTCAATTAGCGGCCAAAATTACATTTAGGTCCAAATTGCTCCTTGTGATAGGGGTGCGTACAGCGATATCTTCGTTATTCCTAAACTCATATGTACTACATGAATGCAAAAAAGCGATTAATTCTTTGGAATTCATCTAATAACCGTCTTTGAAGTTCAGCCTTATTTTCTGATGTTGGCAGATCCGATTTACTCAGCTCCTTTTTCAATTGTTCCACTTACCACCTGGTCCGATTTCATCCATTCTTTTTACATGAAATGCTTAAATATGGAGTTTATTAACGGTAACATAAAAATTACGACAGGGAAAGTATATATACACACACTCACATGCTCTAATATTCGTCAAATGACTAGGATCGATGTATAGTTTAGTTCCAAAACTTACGTTTTGAGTACCAGCAAATCTGGAAAAAGGAGATAAAGTCAAAGTTTTGACCTTCGGCTAATCCCTACAGTTCTGCGGTTGGTGAATATGTATCACTACCGAGCCTTTACAAATTAATGTTAATCCTATTGACATGTTGATAATGCTGTGTGCCATTTCACCCCGTCTTATCCAGGCGTAATTATTAATCTATTTGCGGTCATGCACAGTCAATACCATGGGGCAGGTTATCACGTACTAGATTACTCCAGTTAGCCTCATGAATGTTTGGGTATCTCTGATTGGTAACATAACTGCTGACCAGGACACGTATATTAGGCAACGTGATATCCACCATCTTACTTCGTACAATTCTGTATTACTAGTTCGATTTATTTTACTTGAAAGTACTCATTTAAGGAAGCATAATCAAGCATTTTGATCACCTAAATGTCATGATCCTTTAGTGAAATCTGGATATATTCACAAATTTCAAGATTTGTAAATAGACTCTCATTTAAATATTTGAAATTAAACAATGCTTTAGTATTTTTTCTTAAACACCTATTTGGTGCTGTCATATTACTGGAGTTCAAACACATAAAAAGCTCTGGAGCACAGCTTGTTTCAGTTATGTTTAATTCAATCATTTGAACATAATTTATGAAATAAAAAAAAATGTGAGTGAGAAAACAGTTTATGACAATTGCATAATTGTGAATATTTTTGTTTTATTTAATTCATTATTTGTAAGTAACTTTTTCTATAAAAAGCATTTGTCGTGTAATAGCTGTTATAGAATCTTTAAAAATTAAAATTTCGGCATTTTTAATTTCTTTTTCGCTCAAGCCCAATCCAATCCAAATCAATAAGTTGTTGGGGGTGTTTTAACTATATATTTCTCTTTCTCCAAAATTTGCTTTGAGAATCCCATCTAACATCTGTTTTATATGTTCAGTTCAAGAGTCGTTTATGTTCGATTTTCCTAGCCAATATCAGCTTGCTACACTTGACTTTATTCAAAATTTACAGTTAAATCTGACAAGATTAATTTAACCTAACGAGTTTAATTTTCTATCTTTTTAATTATAATCCTGTCTTTGCGTCTTACTTTTTCTGATTCTGATAATCAATTGACATCGAGAACTTACCAGTCATTTAAATAAAAGAGGTATTGGTCAAATATGAAATCGCCAGTATCTCACTATCTAAAAAAAAAGTCCGTCACACAGGTGCTCAGTACCCTTAGCAGATTTCTCACGTGCTACATGTATGATATTCAGATGATATTCCTAATGAGAAACCTTTACAAAAAAACTTGAAGTGTAGGCCGAATATAACGTGTTTTAAGATTAACTAAAGGTTTAAAACAAAAAACAAATGCAAATAGCCCATTAATATTTGACTTGGAGAAACATGTGTAGAAAAAATATTAATAAAATAGTGTTTCATTTTTAAAATGTTTGAGTCTATAACATTTTTCGATCTGCTGGATAATAACGGAGAGGCAGATGATTTTGTATTTTATCCCTTTTCTCTCATTCTTCTTGATCTGATTATGGGCAGCAACCATATAACTTGTGATTTATTTTTTGTGAAGCTTATTGAGAATGATATCATCAGACTGATACCCTATACACTAACGTTAATTGATAATGTGAAATCGCCAACTTATCCACGTACGTCATATAATACAGTGCCAATACAAAAAATAACTGATATTTAAGCTCGAAATGAGAATAACGTATTTTAATATAAGCCAAAAAACTTAAGGCTGGACGCTGAAAAATATAGAGAATAATTGGTCTAGAATATGATATTCTACAATTGATTTGTTATATAATATTGTTCTGGTTATATAATAAGGGAGATATTTGGAATTTTTAAAACAAAAACCCTGTTCTATACTCCCTCTACTCCTTTTCCGGTTTAACTTATACATTAAGTTTTCATAAAGACAATATATATATATATATATATATATATATATATATATATATATAATGATTTACCTTTATGTAATTCAGATAATATAAATATGTTTTCTTTAAAATTTACTTTTCAACATTGAAAAGGCGTTTAAAGTAATTAATTTATTATTAATCAAATTAAATAATTTGATTCATGTCTTTCTGTCACCGCTTTGTCTTATCCTGAATCTGATATATCAAGTACATAAAATATTTTCAGGTATTTGCTTTATGGATAGGCTTTCGGGCGGTAAGTGAATGTATTGTATGTGTATGGTGCATGGCTATTTGTCAAGACAGCAGTGCCTTGCGGGACTACTGTTATGGTATTCGGTCTACTTTGCCTTCATGTATCTTTCATTTGAATTACTCTGATCCCCTTGTGCTCGAGTTTTCATGGAGGAATGTAAAATTAAATTCTTTCTTCTCGTTTAATTCACTTATCAATGTGAAAGAAACCTGGATGTGAAGGGATTAGAAAAATAACAAGTTCCTAAAATTGCTGGAACAGTTTTGGTGTCTTCCACGCAGCGGTTGCGTAAACTAAGCCGATTTGACTGCTGTAATGGCATCCTTTTGTCATCTCACATACTATTCTCTATTGGCCCAATAAGTTGTTGGAGGGGACGTTTTTCTGAATAGAGGAACATACAAATAAATAGGTCCCGATTTCTGTTTGTGAGATCTAATTATGTAGAAAAGTCAGCAGCTCTATTGACTGTGAAGGAGGTGAGTTCAACACAGTGGAATCAAGCATATGCAACTTGGAGGCTCCGTGTCAGAAATTAGAAGATCTCAATTCGAAATGTATTTCCAGAAATAAGAATAAAACATGAATGATTACAGAGCTTTTTTGCCCAATAAAAAATATTTTAAAACGATGTCATTGAGGGAATTGATAATGATGGGCATTCTGGTCCTGAAAGGCCTGTAGCGCCGACATTAGTGCTAATGTTTTGTTCTTGGTGTATTCCGCTGAATAAAAATACAGTTTCTTTCGTAATATAAGTCATAAATGCATTAGTCCTTAGTGCTTTTGTCAGAGTAAATGATCATCGGACAAGTAAAGTTTCATGTCTTACAAATTTTGGCAAAACCTTAAAAATGCTTCGATAATTACCCCTAGATTGGCGCAGGAGAACAAACCTCGAGCTAAAAGACATATACAAGGTCTTGGACGCCTTATAGTATGTTATTAAGTTTTTCCGGCTACGATGGGCAGGCCAAGTCAGAAGGATGAGTCCTGAAGAAATCCCATCTTAAGTCCTGCTGTCGAAGCACATATTTGGGAATTCAGAATGTTGGATGTTCTAGGACACCATTGGAAGATTGTGTTGCTTCCGAGGCACTAGCTATATTTGACACTCGCAACTGGAAGGCAGCAGCAAATAACAGAGATAACTGCGCGATCAATAAGACCATGACTAAATGGGTTGTAGAGCCGAAAAAAGAAATAACTTCTAGATTTATAATTTTACCAATAATTGGTGCGAATATTTACTCGGCATTGAAACTGAGCACATAAAAAGTACTAAAGATGGTGGATTGAGTGCATTCCATTAAATTTGTAAGTAATTTACGAAGGAAAACAACATTTTCTTGGAAAATTTTCCCAATTCAAAATGTACTTCCAGCAAAAGTCTCATAAATAAGAATAAAACACAGACATTTTTACCCAATAAAAAAAAAATACTTCAAAACGATATCATTCAACCAAAAGCAGTTAATGAAGAAAAACATAAAGAGTGTAACATCTCCGTTGTTCAGCTTTAGCGGTGATTCAATATAATGTGCGTTACACTTAACTGTTAAGTTATCGATTTTAGTCCTTGTTTGTAAAGCCAAGGCCACAGTAGCCAGAGGAGCCCCTAGTTAATCATACATGACATAAAGGTGACGTTACCTACATTACTATTACGCGATAACATATTACTATGTTGCGTGGACATAATACTGCTATTTGTAATCTGCAGAGCAAGCTGCTTAAATGTATTTCTTAGTGCCTCATAGTTCCATTAAAAAATAGCGATTAATAAACTGTTTAAAACAGGGTAAGAAAGTTTATAAACCTGAATGATAACTCTGATTGAAGTACAAAATGTTGTATAACGTTTATTGCTGACACTCTAGCTCAATTAAATAAGATTGAATAAAAAGTCTCAGTAACAATCGGCATTAATTTAAAAAAATAAAGAATATACTTAGCAAAGACAACAGATTTTTTCTGCGTTTGGTAGGCCGTGTAAGGTAGTATCATCTTTATCTGAAAGTAATTTTGAGTGGGCGTAATAATGTTTCTGGTAGTGTTTCGTGTGTTTTAGCAGATTTCCCTAAAGGGAAATGAGCTATTGAGGCCGTACTCATGACGCGATTTTCGAAAAATTTCTTCAAATATCCAACTACCCTACCTAGGAGATGACGAAAATGAGTTCACATTTTTATATATAATTTTATCTGTTGACGCTCTAGCGGTCGTAATTTTTGTTTGATCGTTACCGAACTCAATACTCAATCGTATTATGCAAAAATAAAGGTCAAGTTCGTTATTGGCTGAAATCGGACCAGTGGGAGTGGGAAGTTAAGAGGAGGGATTTTCGAAAATTCGAAATATCTCTGTTACTAACGTCATATCGAAAACTTGTATAGAAAGAATCTCGTTGCAAATTAAATGTACTATAAATGTTCTATATACACTTATTCTCTAACTTGAATAGTAACCGAGATATTTGCATTTTTCATATTCGGCTATCTGTTCGTGAGATTCCGCTGAAAGAGGGTTCAACCGTTTCCGTAACTGGCTCTCCTGAAATTCGTGTGGAGACTCTGGTGTAAGCTTCTACTTTGGGAGATGTCTGTCTATTCGCTCAGCTCTGAGTGGTTGGCAGACATGTTTGTTTACAATTCAGACGCTTTCCGTTGGGAGCTTATTAAAATTTACTGAAACATTTCTCACTACCGTTTGTATTTATTCACGGTGGTAAGTGTTAGCAGTATGCAGATTTCTCTATTGTAAACCTTTGTGTAGGAAATCTGCTTATTTTAAGCAGCCCCTAGGTGACGGACTTTTGAAATCGATAAACCAATAACTTAAAATAGTGAAAGATGTATAATCTATTACACATATCCTTAGAGAAGATACTCTTTCGTTGTCATATGTGAAATATTTGGCATGTTGACTTACAGATGAGTTTTTATGTCCGAGTCAGGAAGGATAGTTTCATTATTGTAGTGGCGAAAGAAGAAAGTTAGGAAGTACAAGGCAAGACTACAATGTTGAAGCGTCATCTTGTTAGTAGCTAGCTGTCTTTGTTGTTAGGTTCTCTCGGACCTTTTCACGTCAATTCCACATCCTCCATCCCCTTATCTCTACTCACTCTCTCTCTGTCTCTCTCTACAATGGATCCCACTGCTCTCCAGCTAAATTGGTATCAATTTGCTTGAGTGGTTTTCTCGATTATAAGAGTATTACTGCATAGGTATCTCGCGGAATGACGCGGAACGGCTAACATTTCAAGATCACTAAAGTTTAGGGAGGCGAAGAGGTGCGTTCTGTCCTAAGGAGATAATCTCTTCAACTTTGGTGAGTGGAGACGTAATTTCGAGGTGATTTCGAGTGTTACGACTGTAAGTTTACTATCTCTCTGAGACTTCAAGGCAGATAATCGCTGCTCTGCTCACTTCAATAAACTTCGAGAGCTTAGGAGGTGAATAGCTTAATTTAGAACTCACTTTCAACTATTATGCTAACATCTAGGCGTGAACGTTTTATTATTTAGAGATTTTATTTTAAGATGTTTAAAAACTAATATGGAGTGTAATTAATGCAAGTTCTTAACAAGGATAAGTGTAAAAAAAGTTAATTCCTTCTATTCTAAGACCATCTAATTCTCTCTATTTCAAGGTACTGTGGATGCTATGACTCATCAACATTTTTCTGCTAAAGGTGGTTGCTGCTACGGCTGTCACTTTACTTGCCAGACTGTCACCAAGGGAATTACTGAAGGTCCCATACCTTGAAGTACTATGCAGTTCCCCTACAGTTGAAGTACTATTTAGGCCCGCCTTGAATCATATAGAGCACTCAGAAAAACGCCAAGCTTCAAAAGTAATATGCTGTGGTTAAACAAACTTTGCGTGAAGGTGTTTGACCTTTTTTTTTCTTCTAACCGGCGACAATAATCCTTCAGCAGCTAGCTCAAAGTTTAATATATTTTATTACTTTTAAATTTTAGAATATTTTTTGACCATGTACCTCTGGATCCTTTCCTTCAAACCACCACTATTTAAGAGCTATAGCTATATGAACAAGCCCAACTAGAGTAAATGAAATGATAATTAATTTAAAAAAAAAAATATGATAAGCTCTGGTGAGCTCATATTAGCGAGGGCATAAAATGGGCAAAGTACAAATGCGTATTTAAGAAATAAAAAATATTGTAGAAAAGCAGTCTTAATCTGAAGCATTTATCCTGAGAGACTAGACGCTGAAGGGTGAGGGAAAGAAAAGGGATGAAGAATGAGACATAAATTCCGCCTGGGTAGGTTAGAGCAGAAAACAAAGATAATTCGTGCACCTGAGAAAATACAACTTGATTCATCAAGGGCAGTGAATCCGGCAGAACGAGAGAGAAAGTACCGGGCATCAACACCGAAAACACAGAATCGGTCGCTCATTGAGGTGCAATAGCAACAGAGGCTAGATAATACTTCTCTCGTCACTAGTAGGGGAATGAGATAGTCCTAGAATGGGTTCCTAAATTGGTAACACGCTCCAAATTCAAAGCATATACGCGTATTGCCTCTCACAATTAATTTTCCTATATATTAATAATAATAAAAAATATTTCAATTAGAAAAAATAATGAACAGCGATATCTGGAGATATGGTTTGAAATGGCGCCTAGAGAGAGAATAATTCTCTGTTTTGGATCACAACTGTTTGGTCGGAAAGAAGATTAAAGCTACGATTAGAATCCTTCAGTAATAAAGTAAAAAAAGGTAATACATACAATGGCTTTAGGAGTATATAGTGTATGCTGGCGACGTGTTGATTACTGTTAGAAGCATGGGTCCATTGGTGGATTGATGTTGGGGAAGAATTCAAAATACTATTTCAAAAATCTTGATATGAAATATAAGTGAAAAAATATATAGGAAAGTCTAGGTAGTCCTAGGATACTGGTGGTCCAGTCCATTTGAAAGTGTTCACTTATACTTGTTAAAGCATATTCAAGTACCTAGATAATGATAGTCTTAGACAGTAAACGCCAGGAAGGAGAAATAGTGGCCGGAATAGATGGCAGAGATCAAATGGATTTATGCACGCCAGTTAGTGATAGTTGGAGGACTTGGGAGACTGTAGACTCATAATTATTTTGTTATACAACTCAAGATGACAATATCTTAGTCTCAGGGCTCACACAATCATTACTGATTTAGAATCAAAATTAAATTATTTATTAATTTATACTTTTTGCTACTATTGGGACGGATTATCTACAGGTTACCAGTCATTCTAAGGATTTTATTTAGTGAGTCCGTCACTAAATAAATCTCCTATTGCCTGGAATCGAACTCGCCACTCAAGATTGGCCATGTGAGTTAATAGCTAACGCTTTAACTCACATGACCAACATGAGCCCCAATTTAGAATAATAAATTAGCTCTCTCTTTTTCAATTTTTATAAAAAGACCATTTATTTGGAATTAATCATATGAGAGCTGATTTAGAATAATAAATTTCATAAAAAATAAAGAATAAAAACGCCTGAAGAATTTGTAAAATTATTTTTCAATTAGAAATAAAAGAAGGAAATTTTAATTTAATTTCTTTTTAATTATACAAGGAAGAGAGAAAAATACTGTAATTGAGAGATCTTCTTAATTTATTATAATTAATTTATGATAATGGATTCAACTAGCTCTGAGTTCTCAACGAACTAACAATTTAGTAATCACTGCACGACCTCTCTCAAAACTTCTTCGTAAGTTATAATTCTATTTGAATAATTATTGCTTTTAGTCAAAGTTTTGTTCACAGTCGTTATTAAAGCATTCATTAGTAATAAGGTTAATTGGAGGAATTTTTTATATTTGATAATTTACATAAATGAATTTGATGTAGATGAAATGACACTGATGACAATATGTTATTAAAATTATTAATTGACTTAGTAAATGTCCAGAGACACCACTGTTTAATAAACTCCATAATGTGGCAATTTATCTTTACTTTTAAAATTATTTCATTGTCCACAAAATAAATGTTTGGGTTCAGAGATGACAAAAAAAAGCCCGTTACGCAGGGGCTGCGTAAACTAAGCAGATTTCCCACGTGAAGTTATACAATAGAGAAATTTCACGAGAGCCGAGCAGTTAAGGAAACGGCCGAACTAGCTTTTGGCGGGAGTCACTCGTCCAGATTTAGTAAAAATGCAAATATCTCAGTTAATATTCAAGATAGAGAATAAATGTATGTAACAATATTTATAGTAAATTTAATTTGCAATAAGATTGATTCTGTACAATGTTTCGATCCGACGTATAGTAACGGAGATATTTGGAATTTTCGAAAATCCTCCCGTTTAAACTCCCCCTCCCACCGGTCCGATTTCAGCCGTTAACGAACTTAGTCTTTCTTTTTACATAAAATGACTAAATATCGAGTTTGGTAACGATCAAACAAAAATTGCGACCGCTAGAGCGGTAACAGAAAAATATATATATATATATATATATATATATATATATATATATATATATATATATAGTTTAGAACGGACCTCATTTCAGTTATCTACTAGGTAGTGTCGATGGACATTTGATGAAAAATATCGAAAAATAAGTCATGAGTACAACCTCAATAAGGGAAATCCCTCAAGGGAAATCAGCTGCGTAAACTAAGCAGATTACAGACTTCATAAAAATGCAAATATCTCGGTTAATATTCAAGATAGAGAATAAATGTATATAACAATATTTATAGTAAATGTAATTTGCAATAAGATTGGTTCTTTACAATTTTTCGATCCGATGCATAATAACGGAGATATTTTGAATTATCGAAAATCCCCCCCCCCCTTTAAATCCCCCCTCCCTCTGGTCCGATTTCAGCCATTAACGAACTTGATCTGTCTTTTTACATAAAACGGTTAAATATCGAGTTTCATAACGATCAAACAAAAATTGCGACCGCTAGAGCGTTAACAGACAAATATATATATATATATATATATATATATATATATATATATATATATATATATATATATATATATATATAATTTTGAACGGACCTCATTTTCGTCATCTCCTGGGTAGGATCGATGGACATTTGAAGAAAATTTTCGAAAATCGCGTCATGAGTACGACCTCAATAGCTGATTTCCCTTAAGGGAAATTTGCTAAAAAACAACATATAGGGGAGAGTTGGGTAAAAGCGGGTAGTCGGGGGCAAACCGGGTACCTCCTCTTAGCCTTTGTGTGTCCTGCAGTCGGGCTGATAACGGAGCAACTACAATCCACCTTTGATGATGCAGCAGCGGCCATTACGCTAAATCGATAGTCGTGCTTGTTTTGTGTCAGTGACAATAATTCAATTTTCGTTATGATTTTGGAGGAAAAGGTTTTTGATTGCACTACGCTCCTATTCCAATTAGAATACAGCCATGTAGTTACCTTAATACAAGTTTTATTTAACTTTATTTTAGCACTAAGTAATTGTCTTTAGCGTTTGGTATGCCCGAATGACGCAATGATTTATTTAAACTTTACTTGTGGGGTAAATCCGGGTAGCAGCTATGCCAGGAATCTCGAAACATGAAAAGTATATTTTACCTAATTTTGTTTAATTATACTGTAAAAGCATGTATAATGACAAGAAATATGATAAATCTTGCAACTATGAATTTACTTTTTGAAATATATAATGGTTTTAAAATAGCTAAAAAGATGAATGTTGTTATTTGTTTATATTTTTACTTCCTTTTTTTGTATTGTTCCCAAAAGGGGGTTTGTTTTAATGCATCAAACAACATTTTATATTATCGAAAAATCATTAATTTGATTAAAAATCATTACATTTTTATTTTTTCAAAAGAAAAACATATGTACCCGGATTTACCCTACTAGTGGGGTAAAACCGGGCAAAATGACTTTTTACAAAAAAAGTAGGGTAAAACTTCCTTAAAATTTTAGATTATGTTTTTGAAACTGTAGTTTAAGTCTAGTTAAGTAGACTTTAATACAACAAAACTTTACTTATTTGAGGTAAACGTTTTCTGGAGGCCTTCAAACCTTAGCTACCCGGTTTTACCCCACTTTCCCCTAAATTACTATTAAGTATTTATTAGAATTTTGATCTATTTTTTCCCTTAATGAATTAAAGTTGAATAAGTATGAAGTTTGAAAAATAGGCTATTGGATTTGCTTTCGAGTTTATAAAAGAAGACAGATAAGACCCGATGCTTTTTTTAGTACGAAACAGCTCTTTGATTCTGTCAGTCAACCTTTTCTACTAACTTACAAACTATAGGCTGAAAACAAGGAACACAGGAAGAATCCTAATAATGATATCAAGAAATGTTTATTATCAAAAGGAAAGTAGGATTTGTCTTATCATAAATAACGTCTGAAAATAGTTTGTACGGTAAATCAAGCATCACCTTTTCTTTGATTTTGATTAGGGTGCCGGTTCATTTTGAAACAATGGGATACAGAGTTGGGTGGCTCAAGGTGAAGAAAGGAGGGCAGATCTGATAACCTCAAACTTAAACTTTGAATTTTGGCAAAATCTCAAGATTGGCTAATTATATCTATGTCTTTTAGAGATACGAAAAAAATGTCGTGGACAATTTTTTTAATTAATAAATTATGTTTTGTGACATTTTTTGTACCAATGTAGAGAAATGGAAATATCTTATTTGACTTTAAAATTTAATATTTTTAAATGGCGTGGAGCGAACAGTTTGTTTGTCTAATTTCATAGAAGTGAAAGGAGGTTATGTAGCATTTTAACCATTTTTTCAATAGAGCATTATATGTTCAATTCAATGGTTTTCGATCGTTTTATAAATCATGTTGAGAGTGTATATGATATTTAACTTGTTTTGAGCTCAGGGCAATGGTATTTAAATTATTCTCGTCCATTGTGTATTTATGAATTTTCTTAGATAGGGAGAACAGTTCGCAATAAGTGAATACAAATTTAAAACTTTTTTAATTATTGTTTAATGTGTTTATATGTCAGCAGAATAAAATAAAGAAAAATAGGGAATGAAAAATATCAAGGAACATTCATTATTTTTGCATGATTCTCCCAGCATTTAGATTATTTAAAATAAATAAATATAATAATAATATTGCCAAGGCAGAGATTTGCCATTTTTGTAATTATAAACAACCTTTTATAAGTGATTTATTATTCTGAACAAAGATTGAAAAACGGTGAAAGCCCAAACACTTGTTGCCCGGTAGGTGCATTAGTGGGTCGTGTTTGCGCTCGGCACAATGAGAACAGCTCAGCGTTTGCCATTGTGTTGGGCAGAGAATTAGCTAACAATACGATATCGACCAGCTGTTTTGTCATGGCGGGAAATTAACGAGCTCCACTCACCCTTTCACGCCTCAAACACTAACCATTTGTTTTCTCTTTTGACGTCCTTATCTAATGTTATAAATTTATTGTATAACGATTTAATCGATTGAAAATACTTCAGCATGCAATATAATAATTTGTATCGGGCTTATCCATTGAACTATTTTGGTTAGATGAACGACCTTTCCTAGTAAACAAAAAATAAGTCATTGGTATATAACTTTTACATGGATATATTTTATAATTCAAGGAATCTTTTGTCATCTTCAGATCCTCAGAAACACTAAAAATAATAAAGTAGACAACGATTAAAATAATGAAAAAGCAATTAATTACGTCATGGTGAAAGATAAAAACAGAGATACAATATTATTTATTTAAACGTTTTTCCGAACGCGTTATTTTTTATAATGTGTTTGTCTTTTAGCTGTTTATATTGTTTCAAACAGTAGTTTAAATATATCTCAATACAATGGATACTCTGCCGGTAGTTCATTTATGTTATGTTGGATTTCTTTTTGTCAGTCTGTTCATTTGATTGTCAGAAGTTGACGCTGGTTTTCCATGTGATGTCTTAGCCAAGAATGAATGACCTATTGTAAAACGTATATGAAATTTTGAAACAGAAAGGCGTTTAATGGATTGTTCCTGTAAAATTGTCCTACATCCGCTGCCACTCACTGTAAACATAATCCCTCAATTGATAAGTGTTAATTCCTTGGTATTAGTTTGAGGCAATTTTTTTTATTTCTTTGAGATGCCCATGTGTATTATTGTGCCAGAGATAATAAAAGTGCCAGGGTGGCCAAGTAATATGTTTATATGAGTCGTTGATTTTCCCTGCTTCCCTTATTATTCTTATATGAAATTGCCATTTTTAAAGTGAGACTATAAATATAGCCCATTGTGTAAGAGAAGAAGTATTCAATTAAAATTTGGTAATGGCAAGAGCTAAATATTAAATACTTGAATATTTTTTTTAAATATAAAAATTGTTTACTTGATTTTTTAGTTTTTACATTGAATTATTGGGCTTTGATTTAATTGCTGTTACCTTACGCATACACACTGATATATTTTGTTGCAGTAGTAATTTTATAAAATATATATTTAAATATTAAGCGACTTATTGTAGCTTTAATATGAATCTTTGGTTTTTATTTTCAGCATGATATTGACATATCTTCTTTCTTTAAAAGGAATATATTTGAACGCTAAGTTTGGAAGTAAATGACTCGTCATATACAGAGAGTTCTGTTTCAAATGTTAGTGTATTTTTTATTTTGTAAATTGTGCTTCTGGTTCTTATTACATAAATCCAATTTCAAAGTCCTAATTACACTTTTGCCTTGCAAGTGGAATTTACTATTGCAAGAGACAATGAATTAAATCAATTTGCTTTCTCTTTATTTCCGCATCGGTTAGTCCAGAAGAAGGTATTTCGTTTGAAGGTTCAGTGGGTGTTAGCTTTCACAAAGGAATAGTTCTAGCTTAATGTCATTGGACTCCAGGCAAAGAGTTTTCTGAGGCAGAGACACAAAAGATAAAGCTTCGTTTCCTTTCTTTAATTATCTTTGTCAATTTATTTAAGTCTTCTTTCTAATGAATAACTCTTCATTATTATTAATTATATTTGATTTGTTAATTAGTTTTACCTAATTAGTTGGCAGCCTAATCATATTACAAAAAATATAAAATTAACAGGTTTGAATGAATAAATGGAATAGAATTATAATGTGGGGTGATATAAATATAAGGTATACTGATATTTTGTCATGAATATCTAACTAAAATACTTTAGTCTGCTATACCGCAAAATACATAAATGTCACACAAAATAATTTATAATTAGTAATAACTAGTTGGATTTTAGCAGCACTTGCGATGCTTGTGGTTTGATTTTAGTTATTCCATTTGAGTTTTATTTATTGGCTTCCTGCATTTCCTGAGTTTTATTTATCATAGAACTGTGTAATTAAAACTAAAATATTTTAAAATACCATCCATGCCAATCACCATCGCTGTGGGGAACAAACCAAATAAATAAAAAATAAAATACCATCCGGATATAATTAATTCTTCGTGGAAATAACATTAAATTTAAGAGGTGTGAAAACAATTCATGTATGAGATGTTACTTTTCGTAACTTTTCTGACCACAAGACTATGGAATTCATTCGTCGGAATTTTTGACACCCTATGAGACTTATAGCTAAAATAGTTTAATTAGACTTAGAGATTCAAGATAACTCAAAACAGTGACAAATGAATAAAAGGAAATAGGGTAGCTAGATGTGTCCAATCCAATGTTAGAACTGAGGGAAAAACTTACTTCACTCAAAAATTGAAAACCTATCTCATTTTTCACATCAATGAGATTTTAGGTAAGTATATTTTATAAAAACCTTTGAAGTTTATAAATAGCTTATATAATGTATAATAGCACCACAAATCCTGAAGATGCTGTTATACAACAACGAGTATATGATCTTCTAGGTTCGTTTGGGAAGGGACGTTGTAATATTTTGTGTGATACCTGGTACTTAAAATAAAAATATAAATGTATTAAATTTGAGAATAATTTATTCTGAAATTAATTTCTAGATACCCCGCAAGCCATTTTTAATTAAATTCTGAATTATTATTTTATAAGTACTTTGTCATATTATTTGGATTTTGCAACTATTTATTACTGCATTGTAAATTATAATCACCGAATTTCTACATTTCAAATGCCTACAGCATTAATTTATCCATTGCTTACATCGATTCAATTCAATAATAATAATTCATATTCAAAGACTAACTTATTGCAGAGCCTATGAACGAATAGACGATGTCTGTGGCGATGCATTTCAAAAAGTGAAGCATTGCTAGATGCACGGCATGGTCAAATACCAGTAGATGCTTACAGGATCAAAGGAAAACGTCATGCATGCAAGAGCAAAAGCCCAAAATATGTGTGAAAAGCATAAATTCCACATAGATGAAGGCAGTTCCAAATATCAAGCCGAAGTGAATACCACTGGAAGTTTGTATGGGCGAAGATGACAGATCATTGGATTCATAGTAAAATATTAGTTGCAAACCTGGCCGAAATATCAGGGGATGTTTGTCATGACCATGAATGAATATGTTGTTCATGAACAAGTGCCCGATCATTGGATTCAAAGTGAAATATCAAATGCAAACCTGGTCTAAATATCAGTGGATGTTTGTCGTAGCCCTGAATGAATATGTTGTTTATGAGCAAATACCCGATCATTGGACGCAAGGTGACATATCAGATCCAAAGCTGACCGAAATATCAGGGGATGTTTGTCATGGCCATGAATGAATATGTTGTTTATGAGCAAATACCCGATCATTGGATGCAAAATGAAGTATCAGATGCAAACCTAGCCGAAATATCAGGGGATGTTTGTCATGGCCATGAATGAATATGTTGTTTATGAGCAAATACCCGATCATTGGATGCAAAATGAAGTATCAGATGCAAACCTAGCCGAAATATCAGTGGATGTTTGTCGTAGCCCTGAATGAATATGTTGTTCACGAACAAGTGTTCGATCATTGGACGCAAAATGAAATATCAGATCCAAAGCTGACCGAAATATCAGTGGATGTTTGTCGTGGCCTTGAATGAGTATGTTGTTTATGAGCAAATATCCGATCATTGGATTAAAAGTGAAATATCAGATGCAAGCCTGGCCGAAATATCGTTGGATGTTTGTCGTGGCCCTGAATGAATATGTTGTTTATTAACAAGTGCCCGATTATAGGAGTCAAAGTGAAAAATCAGATGCAAGCATGTCCGAAATATCAGTAGATGGTTGTCGTAGCCCTGAATGAATATGTTGTTCATGAACAAGTGCCCGATCATTGGATGCAAAGTGAAATATCAGTGGATCATGGAAGGCTGAATTTTAAAAATGTATGTTATACCTTTCCTAAGATCATTGAAGGAGGTTATTTGCGTTTAGATGGAGCATTATCATGTAGATGAATAATTCATAAAAATATATTATATTATTTCATGGCCTTATTAAGCTGATGACTATTGGGTATTTAACATTTTGATCGGAAGCTACCTGTTAATTGCCCTATTTAAAGCCAATTACTCGTGAAATGAGAGGATTATTACTAATTGGAATCTCGTCTCAATGATTCTATTAAATTTATTAAAGGTATAATTTACTGAGCTCTTAATTAGTTTAAAATGTCAGCCATTGGATGGAATTTAGCCTCCTTTAACCTCTCTGCTTTTGGCTCAATTATTCGTAAAATAAGGGAATTGGTTTAGCCTAATTTCTGTTTGAAGCAACTAGTAATGAAGGAACTGAATCTTCTTATACTCCTCGTGATCAATTTATGCAATCTAATCACATTTTCTATCATGATTCTATTTTATTTTATTATTTTATGTTATTTTTTAATGCCTATTTAAGAAAGAAAATATGCCTTTATTCCTTGAATTTACTTTTTATACGATAAAGTATCAAATGAATTGATATATACCAAAGCTCTTTTTTCTGTTTGAAAAAACAAAAATTTTTTTTGTTTATTATTATTTACGTCCACTTTATGCTACTAGGCTATCTACATCCACTTTATCGGGACGGGTTATCTACAGGTTACCACCCTTTTCTAGCCAGGGTGGGCTCAAGGAGTTTATTTAATGAGTCCGTCACTAAATAAATTTCTACTGACCAGAACGGGAATTGAACCCGCCACTCTAGGCCTACCACACGAGATTAGGGCCAACGCGCTAACCCGCACGGCCAACCTGAGCCCCAAAAACAACAATTTCTACAGTTATTCACTATACATTTTGAGGTAGTTTATTCAGGCCGATGAAAGGTTTAAGTGATTCAATTGAAAATATATCAGGCGTTATTGAAATTTGTAGATGACTTTTTTTGTCAGGTTTTATCCACAATAGTTAAATACTGTAGGTAGCAAGTGTTTGACAAAATGTTGAAGTAACTTAATTGGTAAATGCGTTAAGAAATTCGCAGTAAATGGAACGTCTTTGATTTAATTTTATGTGTCATCCTTTATTTACTGCCTGTTATTGATAAAATGTGAATCCAACCATTTTTTTTTGGTTTGAATTAACTCAGCCAAGGACATATCTCTTTGGAGGCAGACAAAGTGTAACAAATGGTCCTTTGAGATTGTTCAAGCTGATGTCTCCAGCGAATAGTAAAACATGGAGTCATTTGTCACATAAAGTCTTTCTAGATTTTACAATGATAAATGAGGCAAAGGAAGGGCTATACATCACTACTCGTGTAAAATATCGAGGAAAGGTTTGACAAGCATTTTTTATTTTTTTTTAAAATTTATTTATTTAAACCGACTTTCTGGTACTTCTGGTTTAACCATCTTGAACTATAATTAAATTCTATACTTGTGGAATTGATTTACTTTCTTATTTACTAACCTTGAAGAATGCCAATATTTTCTTAATTTCTTGAAACTTTTAAATATTTAAAACCGAGTTACTCCTTCTACTTTAAAAGTCTTAAGCTGGGGGATTGGATTTGCAAGGGAGAGTTTATTCAGGGATGCTAATCGCGCCCTAAGGGAGGCCATGGCTCTCGTCCTTGACAAGCTAATATCGAATAGACAGGATAATCGATATAAATGGCTATATTGAATCTCATCCATCACTCTGATGAGGTCGATCTGAGTCAGACGGGCCACCGGAAAGAAATAAGGAAAAGCTGATGGAGGCGGGGTAAAAGGTTACCCGACCGGAAAACAATTTGCTATTTCTGTTTCGGAAGTTCAAGGAGAATGACGGGCAACATGCATAAACGAAATCATCAAAAGATGACCCGCCTTACAAACTCACCTTCATTATAATATTGATTCGAGATTGTTCATTCATCCGGTTTTTTTTTCTTTCGTGCTTCTTTGGTTCAATGAACTGAAAAATCCTATATCTGAAAATATATTTTATCAGTATTAGTCAACTTGATTTATTATCGTAAATTTCATTCTAATCGATGGCTTTATAAACGAAAATAAAAGTCATGTAGTGTCTCAGAGTGGAGATGCAATGTAGGAGCGGTACTTACAAACTCGATTGTGTCTATACCATCCAAATTCAGTTAGTTTGTTGTATGATGTTTATCCATTCCACCAGTTCGTTGCTTTGTTTGTATAAAGAAGGCGCGAACTTTGGTTAAAAAAAAAACAATACAAGTGCCTAGACTTATAAAAGTTTTCATATTCCAAAATCGATTTGGTGAAATAGTATTTAATAGTTGATATTATTGCTAGTAAATTGAGCCATGAATATAATCCTGGGGGAGCTTTATAAAAGCAAAAGAAACTTCTTGTATTTACGGAAAGCTTTGTACTGTCCTTGTTTCTAAAGTAAGCTTCAGAGTCATAAAGGAAACATTAGAAGTTATTAGGAGCACCATCTTGGAGGGGAAGTGGTTCTAAACTATAATTTTCCAATGCTAGTAAGGGCAACATTATACCTTAATTCAAGTCGGAATACTTGGTTACTTGGAATATAGTGGTTCAATATTTTCATTTGATTGTAGTAACAGGAAACTTGCTTCTCATATGAGTTGCAAGTCAACCCATGCTCCTTTTTATTACCGATATTTCACTTGTCCATTTTTAAACTGTTTTAGCTTCTATATTTACGGATGTCCTTCGGAAAATAGTTATTTCCATCACTAATAAGCAAAGTGTATCTTTTCTGTTCGAGGTCGAGTTTCACGTACGAGGCGAAGCCGAGTTCGGGAATAAGACCGAGTACAGAAAAGATACTTTGCGTACGTATGTTGAAAATGACTTTTCATTATACTGTACCTAAGTTGCAAAAAGTGGACGTTAATAAATAATAATATTCTTAAAAGGAAATAAGGTAAATATTTTAATATTTTTATTCTTATAAAAAAATCAGAAGATAAAGATATGAATTCTAAAATATGAAACATATGTTTATTAAATTGCAAAGGTTATTCAACAGATAAATAGAATAGGCAATAGACCTATAATTTAAAATTAATATTTATTGTGCAATTTTTAGTGTTACTTATATTAATACCTTTTTGTGGTATTGATTGCTTAATTATTGACAAATTTTTGTTCGTTGTGCATTCTACTACATCTTTTTCAACTCTTTGAATGATAGTATAATGAGGAATATTCCAATAACAGCTGTTACTTTTCTGTACTAGTAAAGAAAAGTATCACTTTGCGTACTCAAACGATTACACTGAAAACACATGTTATTTTAACAGTATAATGAAAACATTGTTTTTTGTATGTGGGCCATCTTGGTTTGCTATACTACTATTATAATAGGATAATACCAAGGAGGCTGTCCTTGGTTCATAGGTCACCTTCCTTGCCATACAACAAATTCAGGCAAAGCCGTGAGTTTTCCATCCCTTGCTGGATACACAGGACACAGGAGGAAGGACTCTTCTGCAGATCTTTCTTGCAGGTGATTTTTTTCGTACCCATTCTCCACTTCCTAAATATTGTTAACCAATTAGTTTCACAACGAAGTATGTCTAGTTTATCTCTTACATCTGGAGTTTAATTTTTCTGGAAAGGCTATTGTTGTTCTCCTGAAATATCTTACTTTCTGCTTGCAACTTTTTCCGTGAAATGCAGAAGAGTCAAACTGCCTGTTGTAGTCATTATATTAATCCGCTACATAGCTGGAACGGATCTTTCGAATAATACTGATCCTTTCATCTGAGTAATCTGATCAAGTGGCTTTCATGTTAAATATTTCGGCTGTACCCATGTTCTAGGAAGCTTGCGGAAGCGGTTCGGTGGCTGAGAAAGAGTGTCAAGAAAAATGACTTAGGTTATCCTGAATGTAAAAGAGGACGACCCAGATGTTGTGGACGATTTCAATCATTGTGAAATGTCATGATGAGGAAGAGTTGCTCCTAAAATGATGATGCCTGTAGAGGGGCAATACTGTAAGCACGTAATCCAAATTTTGGGGACACTCTTTTTAGCAGATTTCCCTTAGGGGAAATCAGCTATTGAGGTCGTACTCATGACGCGATTTTCGAAAAATTTCTTCAAATGTCCATCGATCCCACCCAGGAGATGACGAAAATGAGGCCCGTTCAAAATTATATATATGTATGTATATATATATATATATATATATATATATATTTGTCTGTTAACGCTCTAGCGGTCGCAATTTTTGTTTGATTGTTACGAAACTTGATATTTAACCGTTTTATGTAAAAAGACAGATCAAGTTCGTTAATGGCTGAAATCGGACTAGAGGGAGGGGGGGGGTTTAGAGGGGGGATTTTCGAAAATCGGATCGAAAAATTGTATAGAGCCAATCTTATTGCAAATTAAACTAAATATTGTTATATACATTTATTCTCTATCTTGAATTTTAATCGAGATATTTGCATTTTAATGAAGTCTGTAAGACATGTGGTCGGGTATAGTTCGGATTAGGTCGGCCATTTTCGTAACTACTCGGCTCAGGTGGAAGCTTCTTCTAACCTTACCTGTCGTTTCTAACCTTATCTTACCTTCCTTACTTTGTGAGATTTATGCAAATACTTTCTGTTCATCCGCCCACCCCCCCTTCTTTAGTTCTTCGACTACTATAATTTGAGTTATTAAAATATAAGTTATTCTTACAATTCAGAAGCCGTTTCAGTTGGGAATTTATTTTAATTAACTGAAAGATTTCTCATTACCGTTTGTATTTAATCACGGTGGTGTTGTGTTACCAGTATGCAGATTTCTCTATTGTAAAACTTCACATGGGAAATCTGCTTAGTTTACGCAGCCCCTGCGTGACGGACTTTTATTACAGCACATTATCAATATTACATAAATATTATTACTATAAAATGATCTTTCTAAAGGTCTTGCCCTGTTTATATAGATAGAATATAATGTTTGCATCATTTATAACGAAAGAAAAAAAGAAATTGACTTCAGTAATAATTTTGGAAAAAGGGGAAAAGTAAACATTTCTATGAGTGGAGGGGGAGGAAGGTTTTTTTTCTTTTACCTTATTTGCAGGGGATATATTCGAGAGAAACGCAGACAATGTGATTTCTCCGAAATTGAGTATTTCTGAAACTGTAAGGAAGAGGAACTGCTTACTTGCTAAAGTTCAGCGGAGCGTGCTTTTATTTCTCTTTCATGGAGCTAAGTTAAAACGAAATATATCCATATAGTGCAAACGGGGGGGGGGATTAAGAATTTCTTTTTCATTTTATCAGAGTTCAATCTATAGCTTTTTTTTTCCTTTATATGTTGTGGGATTCTCAATCACTTATGAGATTTTCTTCAATGTGTTGGAGTATACTTACATTCTAGAACTGATTTCATATTTTCTTTTCTATGATTTCTAAAGAAATCATTCTCCCATCGGCCATTTTTAGTTTAGTTAATGGGTCTTAATCAAATTTCTTTAAGGCTAATTTAAGATAGTTTCTTTGAACTTTAACAATAAGTGTTTTTCAATATTTTGTATTAATTCTTATGATAGAAGTATTATCCATTTAGAGAAGGTGAGTATGACATGTTATTTCTAATATGACAGTATATTTTATAGTATCAAAAGAATTTGAGCTATATTTTAAAAGAAAAACAAATTTATACTAAGACGGGACATAAGACTAAAAAAAAGGTCATCAATCGGATAAAAAAAAAATTGTTTCATGTAAGTAATTCTGGATTTTATTATTATTATTATTATTTATTAACGTCCACTTTTTGCAACTTAGGCTAATCGGGACGGGTCATCTACAGGTTACCACCCTTTTCTAGCCAGGATGGGATTTTAGGACGTTATTTAATGAATTTCATTAAATTCTGGATTTTAATCACTGACAAAATTATTTTATCAGCGTTACAAGTAACTAATGATTTTTGAAAAATTTAAAAATTGTACTAGTTATTATTATTGTTTGATATATTGCAGGCCTTGAAGATGCGTGTAAACAAAATTTTTCGACTAATAGATAAATAATTAAACATGATTGGAGACTATTAGCCAGCTTGGAAACATCCTTTCCCATTTATAGTTAAATAAGATCAATAAATTACTTAAAGCAACTGATTATCTAAAACTTCTAAAATACCTGAGACGTTTTCGTTTTTGGATGAAATGAGGGGATAAGGAAATAATAAACCGTGGTTCAAGGCTTGGAATGTTTTTTTTTCTTCATCGTGGTGAATAAGTGAACACTGATTTATAAGCATTGCGTTGGGATTCTGTAATAGTTTGTATTAGAGAGGAAAGCTGACATCAATTGTGATTAGGATGTGTAAGGTTATTGCAGGGGATATCAGATCCTGCGATGAGGGATGGAGGCGAGATAAGCCCTCATGAATCACACGTGAGCGCCGTACACGTGACGGACCTACTGACCCTCAAGGCATAGTGATGGTGCACGTGCCGACGGGGGGGGGGAGTCGCTTATCCTGTGGGGAGGGTTGTAGCTCATTGGAAGATTTATTTTGAGCTTGTCGTTTATGATGGTCTTATCCAATTAAGGATCACCTTTTTGCAATATATCCAAGGACTCCTGGATATTTGAAGTTACCCTTAAGGCCTTTCTAACTTATTTTCTTTTATTCAAGTTCTGGCTAAGCGCTAGTAAGTACTCTATTTCACTCGTCAATTAAAGTTTTTAATATAGTTGCTCATCGGAAACACAAATACAGCAGATATAAATTTCAACTACTTCTTACAGGCAGCACCTCTATCTCATCTCATCAACTGAATAAATAATACTTAGCGGCTTCAAAAAAAACAAACTTTATTAGTATAACCAATACTAGTTGCATTAAGGTAGGCTATTGAGGCAGTAATGAGAAATAGGTAGGATAGAACAAGGCAAGTAGTTCCTGAAGGTGCCTGAGTTGGCAACTGGGGTGTTGACTGGAACTATGGGAACGGAACTCCCGCCATAACTGATTTGATAACAGATTCAGCTTACTAGGTTATCAGCTGTATATTCAATGCTATTAATTGAATTTCGAAAGAATGTAGTGAAATCCTCTTTTATATATATACCTGCCTGTTCTTTTACTTAATTTATCAATTCCGAAAGACTCGATATTCTGGCTGGCTGGTGGAGTTTCATCATTTTCGGAAGGATTAGAAGTTCAAACCACCTCCACTCTTAATAAATCTTTAGTAATTGGAGAGTACTTTCTGGTTTGATTACCGCCTGGGAAGTAGACATTTATTTAGTGACGAAAAAAATACAATCCTCAGTCCCACCCTGGCTAGAAAAGGGTTGATAACCCCCAAAACAACAATAAATTCCTTAAATATACGAAATCATATATTCTAGAGGATATCCTATTCGCGGGCAATGAGAGTTTTGGCTTTTTCATCCATTCATCTGGCCTTTGTCTTGATTTACACATCAATTTGATAGTATTACACTCAAGCAAGTGCCATTTATTGGACTGAAAAATGATTGCCTTTTCCTTTTTTGATTTTCTTTTGGGTATGAGAATATGATAGTTTATATTTCTAGGCTGTTTCCACTAATGGTACCTCCTTCGTTTTAAAAATATTCTAGCCGATTCCTTCATCAGTTCAAGGTTCAATAGGAAGATCATGAGTTTCACGCAGGAATCCTTTATATCCTTTTCCTTCATCTTCAAGAGCATCTTTACTTCAGTCGATGACACCTTTGAAAACTCATATCTGTTTCTAGTTTCTCAATAGAGCTATAAAAATAAGAGTCACTCAGACAAGAACTGCGAAATCTAAGCAGGTTTCCTACTTGCCGGAATAAGAAACTCTAATGCTCTCATCTTACTATCTATTTAGTATTTCTGCCGTCGTAAGAAACCTATGTTATCAGGGATTAAAGTATTTTTTGGTATTGAGATGTTTAGTGAGTATGGTATTTAAAATAAATTTCGCTTGAGTAGAAGCGGGGGTTTACGAAACATGTATATAACAGTAGTTGAAGAACATACTTTTATACTTTTTGTTTAAACTTCTTAGTGTGCAGTTTACATATTGCATGTAATTTCAGTATTACTTTGGTTTTATTCTGTTCTTGATCTTTAAAAATGAATTATGTTATTATTAGACTTACAATAAGTATATATATATATATATATATTTACAATAAGTATAAGTAACTATAAGTAGCCTTATTATTATTTTGGTGTTTCAATATTTTCTAAAAAAGGTGATACAACAGTTGCTAATTTAACTAGATTATTATTTCAGTTACCTACACATTCATTTTTTTCATCGGTAAATAAATACTTATTATCCATGGATTTAGCATTAATATAGATTATATCACATAGATTATATCATAGAGTATGTAAGCGTGACATACCTAATTTTAAAATTACATTAAAATGTTCACCAAAACGTTATGTACAAGGTAAAACGCTATGTAGCACAAAGCACAACGTGTTCCCACTGATGTCATACTAGTGGGCGTGCCTGTTAATCTACCTGTTAATATTAAAATTTGCTGAGATGAAACATGTACAAAGATGTTTGACTGTTTTCAAAATCTGAGACAAAAAAAAACTCTCAGACATTATGCAACAATAAGAGAAATTCTCTTTTTACAGACTAGAGATATTATATCAATTTAACCGACTTGTTTTTATAGCAGAAAGAAAGAACATTTCCCTTCTTTTAGATTAAAACAATATAATTTGCATAGTCTACAGAGAGTCCTGGTGTTCTTCATCATAGATATTTTCATAATATTATTCTTTCTCCAGGAACACTCACAAATTTCCTCTAAAAACAAAGAAAAAGAAAGTGCAACTCCTTTGTAGGTCCGATTTGAAAAAGAAACACCGGTCCTATTGTGAAGGGAAACGCATTGAGCTACGTGACGAAAGTAGTTATAGCTATATATTGTGTAAAGGGTAGTGAATATAGGTCTTATATTATATTGGATTTCAGAGTAATAACCACATCACACCGAACTTGCATCTTACCGGTTGTCCTGGATTTACCGCTTTGAATACTTCAACTTGTAGAAGAAATGCATCCCTTTGTTTCTTTTTTTTAAGCAGATTACTCTTAAGAAAAAATCAGCTGTTGAGGTTGTACTCATGCCTTCAACCGATCCTCAATTTAAATACTTTAAACGAATTGGAATTCTTAACAATTATGGGACTAAGTATAGTAATTAAAACAAGTCTTCAAAATGTGAGCACACTAGTCATAAATATAAATATAAATTTATCAAATTAAAGATCAAAGATACCGCTTGTTTTATGTACCACAGGAATAGAAACATGGCTGGAGAAACGTATATTCCTTTCACCAGTCATATTAAGAGTGTAAGCCGGTCTATCAAAACGGAGATGAATGAAAGCTGAATCAATTGGAAGGGGTTTCCTAAGAGCATGATGAAGGACCAATGGATATTTCACCACTAGGCACGAAAAACACTCACAATTTCGGCGCTTACAAACAATATATATACATATATAATGTATCTACACACACACACACAAACACACACACACACATATAGATATATATATATATATATATATAAATAAATAACACACTCAAACATATATATATATATATATATATATATATTTGACACACACACGGTGTGAAATACTGAAAGTATAGTTCAATATCCATCTCATAAGCTACCATAGGCTACTCTGAATCCGACAAATAAATCGCGAGACCTGTATTGTTCGACACTAATTTTATGCTCTTTAAGGATCTTGGTAGAGGTGGAAGTACATATAATAATCAAATTATTGTAGACGAGAGCTATGAAAACGAATTAAAAGGTAATATTAACGGTATATATTATTAGTTTCCAGTGATAATGGAGCTTCTTAAGAATGTTATTTTTATGTTAGATTTTTTTCTCGTAAACTACGGTGCTAAAGATGTAATGAACTGCTTCTTATATTCCTCATGTTAAGCCATTTCTTTAGAAAGCAGGAAAATCGATCGTTGTAGAATGAACCGACTGAACTTTCTGTCAACAATTGTATAGGGAAAAGTAGCCACAATATTGAAAAGGATACAGAGAATAGAGAAGGAGAGGCCTTCACTTAATTCCATGCACCGGAAACCAAACTTAAACACACTCAACACAGAAACTCACACACTAACAATCCATTCACACTCATAAATAAGTTTGCCGTGCATAGACATTCAATGCAGTGTCGCGCAGACCGATTGCAGCAGAAAAGTTTCTATTTATTCAGTAATTATTGGAGAACGACTGCCAGTGTACATTGAAGAAAAAATATACGTTTGGAATTGATAAATTATTTCTGATGGACTTATTAATTCAGGAACGACCTCGCATGATAGGTTATACTTGTTGACCGTTTATATCAATTTAGTTTCATGGAACGATTCTTGGTAAACAGAACCAATTTAACTACCCAATCAAAATCCACTCCATACAGGCAATTTCACCCTTTTATTTTAAATTAACACGATAATGCGGAAATAAAAAGATATATTCTTTATAGGTCAAACTAATTATGATTATTTTCTCTGTTAGTGATTCATTTATTAAATTATTTTTTGAAAATTCGAAATATCTCCGTTACTATACGGCGGATCTAAAAATAGTATAGATCCAATCTTATAGCAAATTAAATGCCCTATAAATATTTTTATATTTATTTATTCTCTATCTTGAATATTAACCGATATATTTTTCTGTTTTCAGCCTTCAGCAAACCCCCACTTCTACTCATGTTACTTAAACATTACTCTGTTATGTAATAAACCACATTATTCGAACCTTAAATGCCATAAATTGTTTTCTAGAGACCTTTACTATTCAAGATAAATGCAAATATGTTATCGTGACCCCCCCCCCTCTTCTTAAGTTCTTGGAGTACTAAAATTTTGATTGATTGAGCTAAAAATTATTCCGATCCATTATAAATGACAGTACAGTAGATATAGTAAATAGTTTTCAATAAAATTATTATGTTATATCTTATATATTTCCGTAATTGTTTTTCTTTCCTGAGAGAAGTTGGCACACCTGTTTCTTTACGTTCAGGTGCCTCCCGTCTGGAGGTTTCTTATTTTCGTTTGTATTTATTGACTTGATGTTGACGGTGCTATTGTGTTACCAGTATGCAGATTTATCTATTGTTAAACATCACTAGGGAAATCTGCTTAGTTTACGCAGCCCCTGCGCGACGGACTTATTTTTTTACATTTACAATATGCGTTATAAAGACCTTAAATTTCACCCGGTTTAGGGGTTCTCATCAAGATATATATGGTGATTACTGATGAAGTAATCTACTAATGATTTCGGGTTTATTTTAGCAATTTTTAAATAAACCTCAGAGATTGATGGAATAGTGTCGGGATTCCAGGGAGTCTAGGAAGTAAGAATCTTAATATGGATAACTGGAACTTTTAAATAACGTTAATGGGGTGCGATCAATGCCAAACTAAAACATTTTTATGGCGAAATTATACACCCATTGAGAAGGCCTGTCGCGTTGTTATTCAGATTGAATGGAATCCAGTATAGCAAATTTAAAAGTGTACCTGGTGGTTCGAGAAGGAATGACAGGTTACGACATAATTGGCTAGATAACCTAATTGAAGACTTTCAGACGTTGGTGACTGCCATTTGAGAATCCTAGCTGATGACCTCAATAAATGGTTTAACACGACAGAGCCCCGGGGCTTGTATTTAATTTAGTACAAGCCATCTCTCCTTATATAAATAGAATAAAAAATAAAATAAGCAAAAGCAGAGTTTCCAATTTCAAATCGCAATTCATTAAAAAATAGTCTATATTCTCTTAAATTAAAGGAACGTATTTGCGGGGTTTATTTACAATGTAAATGTAAACTTTTTAACATTGAAGAAATGTATGTTTGTAATTTTCCATGACAAAGGTATTGATGAAGGTTATTATTTCGGAAGTTTACATACTCATTGTTTCCAAGTAGTATGTATGTATATGAAAGGTAAATTATAAATGAAAAGTAGCATGTGATTTATGGTGTTGGCCTTAACCCATACCGAACACGCAGAGTGTGCTCGATTTCAATAAGCTATAAAGAATTTATTTATTTTCGGACTGACGAAATGCAACCCACCCCAAGCAGCCATGCTAGCAAAATGTGGAAGTTAATAAATTAAAAGGAAATCACACTCTAACCAATCTTTTATGTTTTATTCAACTAATTTGATGTGAGTCAATATTTAATTACAAAATTAATTTGATTCATAGGAAAAATAGGCATGGTTTAATAATTAGAGTATACGGGATTGTATGAAGCAATAATGATAAAGATCACCTAACATATGTATGTATATATTTGTTTTTATGAAGATATTAAAGGGCTTTTATGTGGGCCATGTATAACAATTAGAACCCAACTCCGACCAATGGGAAACTCGTGAACATTAATTCCATGTTTTCCCAATTATGGTATCTCATTAATTATTACCCATGATAGGTTCATATTCAAACCAGCTGCGAGAAAGTAGGCTGGGTCCCACGAGCCCACAATAGTCGCATGGCGGCTCTATTTGACAGAAATAAATGAAAATTTTATCAATTAGCTTATATTATTCTTGATACTGTTTTTAAAAAGGTTCGTGTAAATCTTTGAGAATTTTATAGAGCCATTGTTATTCATTTATCGCGAGCGAATTTTGATGCGTGGATAAGTGTTTCCATGCGAATTCATTTCACGATGTACATCGTAGCAAGAGCAAGTAGGCAGAGCATGTTCCACCTGTTAATGCCTGAGGTTTGTATGACTGGATATGATGGTTAATTATTTAAAAAGTCGTTAACTTATTTTTCATGGAATGACCTCATCTTACCTTCTATTTTCTATTTCTTATTCAGTAAGATCTCTGAATAAAATATAATTCAAAATTAAGCTGGACATGAGATGTATAAGTTATTTATAACTATTCTCGATGTAGCAATTTACTTGTTTTCTAATCCTTCCATTCCTCCTGGTCATTCATTAACGAATCTAATTTTTAATTTCATATGAAACGTTGAAATATGGAGTTTCGCAACGATAGACGAAACAAATTGTGGGACTAGAGCGTTTACAGACAAAAATGAATTCAGGATTGGGCCAATGGACATTTGAAAACTTGCCTCACTCACTGATTTTTTTGAGAAAAACATGCAATTGTGGTAGCAATATGTTTTTACAAACTCCAGGTATACAGTAATTTTATTTTCAAATATTTCATAACAAATACTTTCTCAATACTTTTCTCGTCATTTAATTACGGAAAGTGGCATAACATGAAACTTGCTACATTTAATTTTAAACTAGAATCATCGTTTTGAAACAAAGATGCTTAATTATACAACTAAGTGGATTCAAAACTTCTTAAACATTAATTTAGTCCACCCCCACCCCCGAAATTAGCTTTTACGACACTAATAATATCAACTTACTAAAAAGGCGTATCCTGTCAAGCGAAATGTCATTATTTCTACCTGAGAAGTAGTGAATATTACATTATCTACTGTAGGCTTTTCATCTGAAGTTAGTTCAAAGGAGTCCTGCTCTATTTCCATATCAAACACTTATCTCTCTCGTTTATGCGCAATGCTAAATAACGTTACTGTATTCCTGAGAAGGTCCTATTTTAATTATTTACTTCCTCTGAAATCTTTGGATGCAGTTCATTGTGGACAGAGTACAAGCCAAAAGTGGGAGGAAACAAGCTAAATTAAATTTATAGTAATCGACTCATGAGTTCTGAATTCTTGAACTTCACCAAAGTTCAGTTATGGAGTTGTCCATAGTGAAACGAACTATTTCTCAGTTATTAAAATTTAATAATTTAAATACGAGTTCTTTATCAGTTCATCAGTGAATATTTGCAAAAGGTATATTATTTCAAATGTTTCCTTTTCTAAGTTACATATAAGTTTCGACAGAAATACAGTTTGTGTGTGTGTGTGTGTGTGTGTGTGTGTGTGTGTGTGTATGTGTTTGTATAAGTGTGTTTGTTCGTGTTTAAACTAAATATAGTATAACAATAAAAATATTTTGTCATGTGTTTTTTTTTCTTCATGCCGGTGTTTTTGATGACAACATATAAGTATAGCTAGATTAGCTGAGATTATAAATGTTGTAAAATTCCAAAATTATAATATTTTTAATTTTTTTGTGCTAGTAAACACCTCAATCGGGGAAGTAAATTGGCTGAAAACTGCAGAGTTGATAATCCTAGTTGCAATACTGAAGAAAGACCGTTGATAATATTTATTTCTGGCTTTGAAAAATGGAGAATATTTCTGTAATATCATTTAGCATGTTTTTTTTATTAAAAAATGAACATGCGCTTTTCATAATGGAAAATATATAAAATGACATATGTGGAAGATGCATATAATATATTTTTTTTCTATCGTACCAGTTTAAAAACTGTTTCATCCGTAGATGTAATCCATTTAAAATTTCATAATCAACCGATCAACCGAGTATATTCAAGGACGTGTAATTGCTATTTCACTGTGAAAGAGTCGCATTTATTACTGATCGGAAGATTTGTTACATTTAACGAATGTGTTTAGTCAATTTAACGACTTATTTACGAAATATTGAATTAATAATCAATATCCATAATTTTTGTTAGCATTTATTTGATTTCTGAAACAAATGGTCGTATATAGCACACGCAGTGTGTTTTCATTAAGTAACAGGTGTCTAAGAGACGATTAACTGGTATAAAAAATAAAACAATATCCAGAAGAACGCTATATGTTTAATTCTTGTTGACCTTTGCCAAAGAAAAAAAAAAGCGCTGGTGGTTCGGATTTAGTTTTGGCAATTTATCTTTAAATGTACTCTAAAGGGCAAATTGTTATTCATTAGCCATTTATATTCATCACTCATTACCAATTTAAATTAAAATATAAATTGTCCCCTGGGAATGCAATAAATGGGTAATTTTGCTGGAAGAGAGAATAGGAAACCTAGAATTGATTTGGCTAAGTCCAATGAATTAGGGAGGCAATCAGTTAAAGGGGTTAGAGCTTCCCCGCAATCAGGTCTCGCCTAGCAACTTACTCTGCCTCCAAATCAAACTCCTCCACAGCTCAACCTCATCTTCAACTAGTTAGTCTCAACAAATCTACTAATTATGAGGGAAGTTTTAAATTTATGAATAAATGGCAGTATGAGGTAAAATATGATGAAATGAGCATTTAAATCTTGTTCGGTTTCGAAAAACGTACAATGAGGCAGGAAACAAATTATAATTAATTTTCAAGCTGTAAATACAAGCAACTTGTGTGGGGTTTTATGGATGAACCATTTAAAAGTAAAATATTGGGTATTTCGATCAATGGAATGACACAGATGACGCCAGAGACGAAATGTGAACCGTATGTTTAATTTAAGCTAGAAATAATAAATGCTGATAGTATATGTTGCCAATAATAGTGGAATTGCAAAAAAGAGGGTTTCCAAAAGGCTAGGAATAAATGAAAAATACAAATAACTCCCTGGAATATTCGAGTAATAAACAAATGTAAAAAAAACTAAAACTTGAACCAATATATTAGGTCAAAGGATTTGTTATACACAAGGATTTGTTTTTGATGTGACGTTTAATTGTATTTTCCATTTTCTTTAAACCCTAACTTTTACCAATCGAGATCTTTAATTTTATGTAAGACGATTAAATATGTTTCCGCTGCAGCTGTATCTGAATCATTTTGTATTAGATATAAAGACTATGTTGTATATTCATCCTTTTGATTTCATATATGTTCGTAATAACTAAATTATATTAAAATTACGTTAGTATGTATCATATGAAAAAAGTTGTTGCTTGAACTGTAAATTGTCCAACCCGTTATTTAACATGTAGGTCAGTGTGAACGACTACAACACACTACAATCACCCAATGTTTATTGAAACCGACCGAAGATTAACAAGCTGCTACGTCTCTGGTGCTTGTTGTATAAGTTAGTTTGATTTGTGGAAATGCCATTGTAAAGTTTAGTTGTAGGGTTTGGCAAACTGACCTGTTTTAAGGTTGAGTAAATGGTTTATAGAAAACAGCTGTCTTTTAAATAGCTATACCATAAAGAAATAAACTATACCACGCAGTATTTATTTGCTCTAGATGTCCCAACTCCTCATTAAGAGTATAAATGCTACTAAAATAAACTTCAGTTACTTGCCATAAGCCACTTCTCTCGGCAAATGATGGCGTCGAATTTAGCCGATTGTTGTAGCTCTGAATATATTATTTAACGTTTATTATTATTTCTGCTTATGACAAGTATACCAAGCGTTTAGTGTGAAATAAATAAAAGATTGCCAGATAGACCAGGTGCTGTATAAACTAACCAGATATTCCACTTGCTGGAGACCTCATCACACCAACATTCCGCTATTTGTCGTTCAGTATGAAGCTTGTCTAACTGGGAATTGGGATTAAAGCAGACAGGAGATGCTTAGTGAAAATTGGATGAGTCGAAGTAGGATATTGAAGGCATAGTACCAAAAATATTAAAAAAGATCTCTGGAAATTCCAGAGAGAGAAAAATATAAATAGAGCAATAGTTTTAGAAAAATAAATGTGCTACAAGATAGGTCGTACTACAATTTCCGATATAACACAATTAATGATAATAGTTGTTTATTAGAATAGTTTTTACTCAGTTTTTCCTCCTTCCTATTTCAAATTCAGCCATTACCAAATATGATCTTTAGCTCTGCAAGCAATAATTATATACCAAGTTTAGTAGTGATCAAGTAAAACGTTTGTAATTTTGCCGATAATATTAATTGATGAGACATCGAAAATATTTGCATTTGTCGGGCATAATAATAGCCCAATGAAAACAATATTCGATATTTAAGCTCAAAATAGGACTTGTCAAGAAAAACTAGTTTATTGTTAATATGAGATAAGTAAAAGTGAGTTTTCACTAAAGCCGGAAAACAATAAAATACAATAACTTGCTTAAAATCAGAAATACGAAAAAACTATATTTAACAACATGTATACACAGTTACATTTATAAATAGATTGATTCTATAACATTACTCTACTATACTATAACTCTCTCTCTCTCTCTCTCTCTCTCTCTCTCTCTCTCTCTCTCTCTCTCCCTCTCTCTCTCTCTCTCCCTCTCTCCCCCTCTCTCCCTCTCTCCCCCTCTCTCCCTCTCTCCCTCTCTCCCTCTCTCTCTCTCTCTCTCTCTCTCTCTCTCTCTCTCTCTCTCTCTCTCTCTCTCTCTCTCTCTCTCTCTCTCTCTCTCTCTCCCTCTCTCCCTCTCTCCCTCTCTCTCTCTCTCTCTCTCTCTCTCTCTCTCTCTCTCTCTCTCTCTCTCTCTCTATCTCCTCTCACTATCTCTCTCTCCCTCTCTCCCTCTCTCCCTCTCTCCCTCTCTCTCTCTCTCTCTCTCTCTCTCTCTCTCTCTCTCTCTCTCTCTCTCTCTCTCTCTATATATATATATATATATATATATATATATATATATATATATATATATATTTGACCGGAAATCATTTTCATCGACTCCAGTGCATACTTAATTGATAATCATGAGTACGACCTTCAGGAGGAATGTTCTAAAAACATTTAATCTGTGAGAAATAGTGTACTTATAGTGTACGTAGTGATCCTCAGCTAGACCTTGGAGAATAGTTACATTAGAAAATTATTCATCGTGTTAAACAGTTAGTCATACAACGACTACGATCGACGATAATTTTATACCGTTTAAACACGTGGTAAGGAACACAAACACGGACTCTGTTGAAAGGCTGTAGATATACTAATATTTATAATAGAGTTGAGCCAGTAAACTACGTAGCTTCCTCAGTCACTAATTTGGTTTCCAAGTGAAAACAAACTGTCTTAAAGGGAACTTGGGTCTCTCGTCCCACCATTTTCTTGTTTATCCTTCCAGTAACTAGATTTCGCTCACGATCTGGAATCCTAATATCCTCTTTTACTCTAATATATAAGGAGATTAAACAATTTTCTCTCCAATTACTTATTCTTTTAATTATTAAGTTAATCCTCAAAAATAATATACAGGTAATTTTTTCGTGTGGTGGGGACAATCTAGTTTTATTCTCTTTATATATATATATATATATATATATATATATATATATATATATATATTAAAAAAAGAAAATGACACTACATTCTCCCCACGAAAAAAAATTAGGCGTATTATTTTGAATTATTTTGAGTATGTACACACACATATGCACACATTATAATAGATAAACGTGATATTAGGAGAAAATATCTCCTGTGCTAAAAGACTGCTTAGCTCATTGATTACTAACAAAATAATAAAAATTTAACAATATACGCCTTGAACGATGGATGATAAGATGAATCGGGCATACACATCTCATGAACTAACATGAAAAACCAACTTGTGTGTTGCTATTCAACTTTAACTTTAAATTTAATCTCGACTTCTTTTAAACTTGAACCCTACCTTTATATAATGTATGAAATATTTAGTATGTTGTTTTTGTGAATTACCAACAGCAAATAATATACAAAGCTATTTTAAGAATCTAAGGTAAGATAAATTTAACCGTCAATTTTTTTTATTTCATGTTATCAAACTTATCACACAATTTGTTTTTGCCTATTAATTCGACACTGGCCTTATAATTTTAATTTACTCATATAAAAAACCCCAGAATACGGTGCACCAGAACAAAGTTGCGGTGGTGTAGAGGTATTTCGAAGTACTGTACTCCAGAGTTCCAGTACTGCGGATAAGGGTACGTACGTGTGCTGGTGTTGGTGCATCAAGGTTTACTGGAATGGTGATCCATAGAGAAATTGATAATACAGTTCATGAAAGACTCTCTTAAACCATAAATTGTACAAAATAAATAGAATGGACAAAACTAAATATAAATTGTTAGTATATTTACAACACGGGGAAAAAAATAAAAAAAACAAAGAAAAAAAATAAATATAAAAGAAAAACTATAAATAGTTAAACTGGAAGGAGGCAAAATTTATATTCCACAGTGCTTTCATAATTGTGGATAATAGGTTTTATATTTCATCAAATAATCCATTATTTCTTAAATACTTAAAAACATCATCTATAAATTGGCTACTGTCGGCCAGTAGTTCCCATACATTTGTGGGCCATGGGCACTTTTTTCACTTGCGTGCAGTCAGTCAGTATGTGTTTTACAGTCAGCAATCTGTTGCAGTAGCGACATATAGGTTCATCTTCCCTGCTCATTAGATATAGATGTGTTAGTCTTGAGTGTCCTGTGCGTAGGGGTGTAAGTACAATTTCTTCTCTTCTAGAGTGTCTATTACTTGAAGTCCAGCTGAGCGTGTTTGATTTGATTTCTCTAAGTTTACTGTCAGTGTTATACCATAAATTATTCCAGTCATTAATTACGAGTTTTCTTATTTGAGAGAAAGCGTCTTGGTGTCAAATGTCCACCATTTGATCCTCTTTCTATTATCACTCTAAGAGTACTAAATAACTCATTAAATTTCTCCTGAGACGGTTCAGTCTGCACTACTCTAACTATATGCCAACTACACCACCTCTCTATTGTTAGCCTCGTTACATTTTCACCATAGTTCCTTCGGTGTTAGCATTCAGGGGGTTTTCACCCAAGGCATTGTTGGTCTTCAGTATAGCCATTTAGTGATGAAATATAAGTTTTTTATACAATGAATTATTTTGTTATTTTTAATTTAGATAGTTTATTGTTTTTAACTATTTCCTTCTGACTTTCGCAGGTATGTCTTTATTATTTTTAGTTATTACTTTTATATTATGTGATTTTCATTTACTTTTATTGCAACAAGCACAAACACGACTTACACAAATATACCCTTTAATGAACAAAAATACACCACTGAAACTGACCTGCGCAACACTACTTTACAAAACACTCATACTCCCTATATTAACATACGCATGCCCAGTCTGGCTGGGCATCAGCAACACACACAAAAAGAAACTACAGTCCTTCCAGAGCAAAGTACTTCGGATAGCGGCGAATGCTCCCTGGTTTGTTAGGAACAGCCAAATCCACAGGGAATTGGAGGTTGCTCCTATTTCAGTACATCTTCAACAGCTTGTAAGGAAGTATCATGGCAGACTCCCAATGTCAAGTGGAGCAACTCATTATAATTTAGGTGCAATGACTGAAGGACGACTACGTCCGAAGTTGTACCAAAATCTCTTAATTTTGTAAGAAATCTTGTATAATAACATCCATTTGTGTATAATACTTATGTATTGGTCCAAATAAAATTTTCCTTCCTTTATTTACTTTTATGTTAAATGTGTTCTTAACTTTCCTGCCCATGCTATGATTGTTATTCTTAGAGGTCTTGGAGTATTATATTACTAAAGAACACCGTGTCCAGCTTAAGTTTAAAGTCTAGTTTGTTCCGACGAAGGGGGAAATATGGTTTATAATGTTATAAGAAGTAATCAACTCGTTGTTCCTGCAAGTGACATATTTGTTTATTTTCCGCAGCCTCAACTGAAATATTATTTTGTTTGTCGGAGGGCATTTACAGTTGAATGCTTTCAGAGAGTCCACTTGATTTGACTTTATAATGAACTCCTAATTTATGGACCTCCCTTGAATACATTACAGAAATTAAGATTGACGTGCCGTTTTTAAACATTGAACAATGTTGACTCTCTTATACAGCCATACTTCAAATAGTAATATTCAAATGGTATTTATGGTTTCAAGTGATTTGGAAGTAATTGAAATGAATGGAAATGCCAAAATTGACGAGGGCCACATGGGTAATAGATGCTTTTACGATAGCGAATCAAATATACATAGGCGTTATTAGAAAACAAGAGGAAATCAAAATAATTACAATAGAATACTGAACAGCTGTATTTCTGTGGTGGAAGACAATTGGGCTCATCACACAACTCTTTGATAGTTTCAATATGCGGTATTTCTGCCATTGACCAACAAACGTGCAGTAATCACTTGCTTGATTACACAATGATTTTGAAATGTCTAGTAACAAAGTCTAGAAAAACGAATTTTCTACCAGATTTATGAACATTTCGTTCTTTCGTTTCCCCTTTCCGAAACCCAGCAAGTGAAGTATTTTTTTAAAGGAATTTCTTGAAAGGTATTCCGATCTTGGCCAGTGTAGTCCACTCATATATGTATTCCGTTTGAATATATGTGTAGACGTGTATGTATTATAGGTCGGTCTCGGCCGACAGTTGATGAGCTTCTACCGTAGTGTGATAGTATCACGACGCTTCTGATAAGGGCCTAGGGATGATAATGAGTTTGACTATGTTTAGATTTCGTCCGCGATTGCTGGTGAACTGGTGACTGCCTTCCAGGAACCAATGCAGTCAGTCACTTTACGGCAGATACTCATTCCTTGTCGATTTATTTTATTTATTTATTGGAGCTTCGCTGCTTCGGCGATGTTGCTCTAAACTAAAGGATTTGTAACTTTAAAAAAAACAATACAAACAAAAAAAATTAACAAAATTAAACAAAACAGAAATGGAACACAAAGCACAAAAAGAAAACAAAACAGATAAGGAACACAAAACGCAAAAGGAACACAGAACACAAAAGGAACACAGAACACAAAAGGAACACAACAAACAAAGGATTTACAAAACATAAAAGGATCAAAACACAGAGAGAAAACACAAAAAACAGAGATGATATCAAAACAGAAATGGGAAAGAAATAGGAACGCAACTCAAAACAGAACTGGAATAAAAAAAAATAGAACACAAAAGGCGAAATTAAACACAAAAACTGAATGAAACACAAAAACGGAACTAGAACTCAAAAATGTAAATGGAACTTAAAACCAAAATGGAACTCAAAAAGCATGAATGGAAATCAAAAAACAAATATTGAATACAGCAAAGATAAAAAATAAATGAGAAAGAGAACAAATAAAGACAACATTCAAAGCTAGGTGAAAACTGCAAATCAAAACTATTGATATTGGACAATAAAGAAATCATTAATAAAATATTTAAATATTAATTAAATAAATCAATAATTAAAATAAAATTGGTGTATAAAATGAATAAAAGAAATTTAAAATGATTAAGGTTTACATAAAACATAAGTTTTTACTAGTGACTATTTACATAAAACTCTGTACTCCCTAAAACACACTGGGGTGAGTGAAAACTCATACACCCACACAACACACACACACACACACACACACACACACACACACACACACACACACAAACACAACTGGCACGCGCACATGTATAGGAAATTATAACATTTATTTTAAAACGCAAACAGTAATTTTAAATGGATTATATTAGTTAAATTTTTGTGTATATGTTAATGTCTATTAAATGTTGTAGTATACTGGGTATGTATGGGCTACCTTCAGTGAGTAAGTCATGTAGATCGTGGGGTATCTGTAAATGATCTCGTCTCTTGCAGTCTGTCAGTATGTGTTTTATTGTAAGAGTCAAATTGCATACATTGCATTTGGGCTGCTCCCTTTTTTCCATTAAATAGTTATGAGTAATAAAGGAGTGACCTATGCAGAGCCTTGTTAAGTTGATCACTCTTGTCGAGTTGATCATACTGATCACGAATCGCCGAAAAAAATGTATATATATATTCACATTTCATTTGATGTTTACCTCTTTCCATGCTCAAGGGTGTAATGATGACTGGAGGGCTGAAGTGGCCCAGCTTTCGTTTTATTGTGGCAACAAATTGAAAACGCCATTTAGCTAATTTGATGACGCGTTCCGTAGAGTTTAGGATAGATCTGATGGGAGCGATATAAAAGATGTTTTTCGTTCTGTGAAATGATCAAGTCCAGTGAGATTTGCAAAGCCATTTCCAGTGCTATTTTTTCAGGAATGAATAAGCAAAGTTTCCCTTGAACCGTGGCTAAGGTCAGGAGATCTCTCGTTGGCATTCTGAAACAAGGGACCTTTTGCTGTAATGGCCCCGGCCCTTTGCATAAACTCTCGGACAAAGGCTACTACTTTCCAGTTTCCGGCTCGGCTCTCCCCGTTCAATCTAACTCTACAAAGACCGCATTTCGCCACTCGCAGTAGTTTCTAATAGTACCGTTTCTCCATTCTGTTCTGAAACTCTCTTTCCTCTCGGATTTCTGGAATTAGTACTTCAGCTCTATTCAAAAAGATTTTTAAAAAAACCGTTTGCTTTTGAATTTCCATTTAGGAAACAGTGTTTAGTGCTGCAAACTACTAATGTGCTGCGGTAAACTTAATAATTGCTGAAATGTGACAGGACTTTAGTTACGGGATACTTACAATAAACGAGAGGATGCATATCATTATGAATGAATTCGAAGGGAATCTAGAACTTTAAATTTTGTGTAAGACAGTTATTCTCTTAAAAACATTTCATACTTAATATGATCATTGAATAGAGGGTTAGCAAAATGCAAAAAAGGCCCCAAGGTATACAGTTTTCCATGAAATCAGTATATAGCATCAGGTTCCAATCTGCATGAATAAATTGCTGAAAATTAGGGAAGATCAGTTCAAGCTAAATAGAATTGCTCCAAAAACAAACTGCTAATACTAGAGAAGAAATTACAATATAAATACTAGTTTATAAATCATTTTTTGGACTACGGAATTAATGAGTTAATCACTAAATAACTTCTCCTTTGGCAATCGAACCTACGACTTTCGGTTTACAAAGTGAATTAAGACTAACGCATTAACAGACATGATTAGCCATAGCCACCCGTTGGGATATAAAAGCTATATTCATTTGTTAGAATGCTTATTGATTGGAAAATTGCAGTTAGTCAATTGAGTTCAAAATGTTATCTGGTCTACTGGAAAAGACTGTTTACATGCCTAAATGTTGACAAGTCTATCTTATTTTTAATAAACAAACTCACAACACCTAGTTTAACCTGTATACCTATCCTTTATAGAGTCTGTTCTGCTTCAAGGCCTACTTATCTTATGTAAACTATAAAAATTACTAGTTTTCATACATCATTTAACTGTCCGGACGGGAGTTGTTAGCCAAGCTCCCACACAACCGCCATATTTTAATTCTGGCCATGATTGCATTTAGATAATAATGTACTCAATAAAAGCGGAACTGCAGCTTGTAAATCCCTGAATTCTGGACTAGAGGAAAAGCTGTATTTAATTATTATCGAAACGAATGTGTAGGTGACGGTAAAATGAATTTATAAATTCAGTTCGATAATGACATTAAATTAACGAATTAATGAGGATGAAAAGAACATGGAATCCCTGTTGGTAGTTTGATACTCGTATGTGGGTGGCACCAACAAAAATCCCTGTTCCATTTGTTGAAACAGAAGTTCTGGGAATTTCCCGCTATTTCTGGGAAGTTTGATTTTTATAGTCACGGAAATTCGACTCTAAACCGCTAAAGTCTGCTTGCTAAAGTGGGCGTGAAATCAAGAGGGAAAAAATCTATTTCTGTGGATAAGAAGTTTTAAGGCACAATAAGGTTAAGTGCCAACTCCCGGAAGGTATAAGTTATGAAAGGGCTATAAGGGAGGGAAGTTGGTGTGGGAGAAGGAAATATGAAACTCCATCCCTATAGGAGATAACAAAGCAGGAAAAGCCCTTTAAGTGCTCCTGCAACTTAACTTGTCAACAGGCTTCCCTAACTTTAGCGCTTCTCTTGCTTGCAATGTCCTTTTCGTATAGATAAAGTGGCATTCTTTTATTTTTCATCCGCATTATGATAACTGGGAAGGAAATAAATGTGAAAATACAATGGAAAAAAAGTTTTCCTATTTTTTTTTTGTTTTAAGTCAATGACTTTAAAGTCAGTATATGGTAAGAATAGAAGTTCATTCTTGTTGTACTTTGCATAAAATAATACAAATGCCTGTCATTGGTCATCGAATGTAGGGGTGGTTTTTTAATGCTTTTATTCTGTGGAATCCATAGAACAATGTCATTGTTTACTTCTAATTTTTCTTTATATACTTACCAAGCAGAAGGTTTTTTGGCCTCTTTTCTAGTGTCTTTTTGTGGGGAAATTTGTAATTTTTGTTTACGAGGATGTCTATGAACTCCACGGTTCCGATATCGGGACAGTCAATGTTTTAGGTTTATATAATTTTCAAACCATTTATAGTTTCCAGGGTTTTTTTTCGGTAGTCTGCGTTTTAGCAGATTTCTCTTAAGGGAAATCAGCTATTGAGGTCGTAAACATGACGCGATTTTCGAAATGTTTCTTCAAATGACCATCGATCCTACCTATGAGAGGACGAAAATGAGGTCCGTTCAAACTGTGTATATATATATATTTGTTTGTTACCGCTCTAGAGGTCGCATTATTGTTTAATCGCTACCTAACTCGATATTTAATCGTTTTATGTAAAAAGGAAGATCAAGTTCGTTAATGGCTGAAATCGGACCAGTGGGAGGGGGGGGTTAGAGGGGAGTGGGAATTTTGAAAATTCGAATTATCTCCGTTACTATAAGTCGGATCGAAAAATTGTATAGAACCAATCTTATGGAAAATTAAATTATCTATAAATATTGTTCAATGCATGTTTTTTGTATCTTGAATATTAACCGAGATATTTAGATTTCATAACGGAAGGATCAAAAAGGTAAAACACCTCCACTCTTAATTAAGAGATGTGATTAAGAGTAGAGGTGTTTGACCTTTTTGATCCTTTCGTTGAAGATGGACCTCCACCAGCCAGCCCAAATCCAGATTAGATTTTATAGTTTTCAGCCTCAGCATACCCCCACTTCTACTCTGGTTAATTAAACATGTTAACTACTCGGTTATGTAATAAACCACAATATTCGTACCATAAATACCAAATATTGTTTTCCAGAGACATTTAATATACGGCATATATGCAAATATGTTCTGGTGACCCTCCCCCCCCCCCCTCGTCTTAAGTTTTTGGGCTACTTAAACTTGATTGATTGAGATAAAAATTATTCTGATTCATTATAAATTACAGTACTAGATATAGTAAATAGTTTTCAATCAAATTAATATGTTATATTCTGTTATATTTCAGTAATTATTTTTCTTTCCGGTGAGAGCCGAGTTGGCAGACCTGTTGGTTTACATTTCAAACGCTTTCCGCCAGGAGGTTAAAGATTTCTTATTACCGTTTGTATTCATTCACTTAATATTCAAGGTGGTGTTGTGTTACCAGTATTTAGATTTATCTATCATTAAACTTCACGAGGGAAATCTGCTTAGCTTACGCAGCTCCCGCGTGACGGACTTTTTATTGATCCTAATCAATTGGTTCCTCTACTATCCAGCATCTCGGGAGAAATTAGAATTATTCCTGAAGTTTTCGTTTTAGAATGAACCTTTATATTCTAAAAATATTAATATTGTTGTCAACTTTGAATATTAGCAGAGTTTTTTGCCATGTAAGGTGCACTTCATAACAATATGTGGCGCGAATGTACTGAAATGTCCTGAAATGTAATGATTGTTGCACAACCTGTTTAATAACCAGACCCTTTATGAACCAAATATATTGGATGAGTACACCTTTGTTACATACGGATTGTGAAATTAGTCTATTATCACCAGAATAAACTAATTGAAGATCAAATAAAGTCTCTCAATTATTTATTAGCGTCCACTTTGCGCTTCTAAGGCTAATTGAGACGGGTTATCTACAGGTCTCCACCTTTATCTAGCCAGGGCGGGACAAAGGATTTACTTTAATAAGTTCGTTACTAAATGAACCCCTATTGCCTTGGTGAGAATAGAACTCACGACTCTAGGTGTATCAAGTTAAATTAGGACCAACGCCTTACTAACCAACGACATTTATTCTAACTTGACACATAAATTCTACAACCCACTGGCTTGTGATTTTACTTTCTCTTTCTACTACTTTTTTTTTTTGTTAATTCTCATTCAAAATACTTTATTTCCTTCCTGAAATGAGAGTCTGTGTGAAAGCTAGGTGTTTTAGTAGATTAACAATTCTGGAAATGAAATGTCAGAAATACAGACTTAGTGAATGGTTCTAATTCAAGGGTGGATAATACAATTACTGACTGGATTTGATTTACAATCACCGGCCTGTTCGATTTGGGAACGGACTAATTGATGTGGTCATGCATTGTGAGCTACAATGTCTTGAATAATGTAATATGATAATGTCTTGAATTGCAATATGATAAATCATTCTTTTTTTTATATAAATATTTTAGCAGATTTCCCTTAAGGGAAATCCCGTTCAAAATTATATATATATATATATATATATATATATATATATATATATATATATATATATATATATATGTCTGTTAACGCTCTAGCGGTCTTAATTTTTTTTTATCGTTACCAAACTCGATATTTAAACGTTTTATGGAATAAGAAAGATCAAGTTCGTTAATGGCTGAAATCCGACCAGTGGGAGTGGTTGTTGAAAGGGGAGATTTTTGAAAATTCGAAATATCTCCGTTGCTATACGTCGGATCAAAAAATTATATAGAACCACTCATAGAAAATTAAATGTACTATAACTATTGTTATATACATCTATTTCCCCTCTTGAATATTAATCCAGATATTTGCATTTTTCAGGTTTCAGTCTTCAGCAAACACCCACTTCTACTTATGTCATATAAACAATACTCGGTTATGTAATAAATCACATCATGCGAAGCTCAAATGCCGAATATTGTTTTCAAGAGACATTTTTATACGAGATACATGCCCCGCCCCGCCCTACTTAAGTTTTTGGACTACTTAAATTCCTTTGTTTGAGATAGTTATTATTCTGAGTCATTCATTATAAATTACAGTACTGGATATATTAAATAGTTTTCAATCAAATTAATAAGTTATATTCATATATATTACAGTAATTGTTTTTCTTTCCAGTAAGAATATGGCAGAATTGTTTGTTTACGTTTCAGATGCTTTCCGTCGGGAGGTTTCTTATTATCGTTTATATTGATTTACTTAATATTCACGGTGGTGTTGTGTTACCGATATATAGATTTATACTTTTGTTACACTTCATGCGGGAAATCTGCTTAAATTGCGCAGCGTGACGGACTTTTTTTCATTGCAAACTGCAAAAATAAATCAATCCAAAAACTCAAACACTTCCGAAAAACCCTCTTTTTCAAATGAATGAGTATTGTAATTCACTCGAATTCTGATTTATTATTGAGTTATTGCGATGATTGAATTTATAATCAAAAATGTATTTAGTTACACAAATTATTGACTCTGAATGTAATCAAGGTAAATAATTAAATAAACCTAGAATTTAATCAAAAAGCTCTGGAATTTTTTATGAAGGCTCATATGAAAAAAAATGAGCGATTGATAATTTACTGGACTGGGTGAATATTTAATAAATCTTGTGAAAGTAATTTTGTTTACTTCAACATTTTCTGTCTCAGTTCTGAGGTGGAAATTTCTTGTAAGGAAACTTCAATTTATTGCCAATATAAGGCCCGCCATATTTTAGGATGAAAGGTTAAAACGTTTTTTTTTTTCCTTTTTTCTGCAAAGTGAGAAAAGTTATATTAGAAACTGTGTTTTACTTAAAAGTTCTAAGAGAAACGAGGAAAGGAGGTATGTCCTCTTTCTAATATTGATAAATAATGAAAAAAGTTAAAATTGAATAACGTAAATTTAAACTTATAGGAGTTGGACTTTATTTACATCTCAATATTTAAATATTTTTAAATTGTTAAGTTACATGCTGATTATCTATGAGTATAGTCATTGGGATTTTATTTTACTTGAAATTCCTCCGAAGCGGGGAAATATGAACCGATTTCCGTTCCATGAATATGACTTCAGCTGTGTGTCATTCCTGCATTTATGATTTCATCTGGGTATTCACAATCAGTTTCTCCAAGTTCTTTTATGTCCAAGGAAGAGTTTATGTCAACTTGAAATGAAATTTAACCTGGTCAAATCATATGTAGGAATGAAGTTGGATAATGTGAATATCATACTAGTTGGGTGAAAACGAATAGCAAAAACTAAGCAGGTGTTTCACCCATTCCCATTTCAATGACGTTATTCTACGTTCCAGTATCTAATTATCCCGTAATAAAAAGCCTATGTTCTACAGGAGTGCAAATTAAACGACATGAGATGTTTATTGGTACAGCTTAAGTGAAAATTGCATGGGCATATTAAAGGATTAATTTGAAATTCCGACCTACCCCCTCTAAACCCCCTCCATTCCTGGCCCAATTTTAACCATTGAGGAATATAAACATTAGGGGATTGAAATAAAAGGTCACATATTGACTGTATTATAGATTAAATAAACATTTTAGAGTAAAGACCAAAAATTCTTAATTGATGACGTAATCTCGCCACGTATTTACATGTGCCTTGCACAGTAAAAGTTTAATGAATTTGATATTTATGTTTTGAATAAAGAGGTTCATGATATAACAGAATATTCCTATTCTGATATGAGTAGGAGTGGTGGTCTTATGAAGGCTGAAAACTAAAAAAATTCCAATTTTTCGGTTATTAAATAAGATAAAGAGAAAATGTATATATCAACATTTATAGATAATCAAATTTACAATAAGATAGGTTCCACACAATTTTTTGATCCGACTAATAATAACGGAAATACGTTGTTTTTTTAAAAAACAATAGCATGCTGGAGATACGCCGCAAATGACAACTATAATAACGTAAATATGTCGCAATTTCGCCATGAATAAAGTGTTGAGTACGATTCCCGCCTTGGGAGTAGGAATTTGTTTAGTGACGAACTCATTAAATATAATCCTTAGTCCTACCCTGGAGAGGATGACAACTTAAATTATTATTGTTATTAAATAATTATAACAATATAATTAAATATTAATAACAAAATTGAAACATAACTTTTCTCTTTGAAATTGAAGCCTGTTCGTCACATTTTAATTTTGAAAAGAATTTAGGAATTTTTTAAAATTTTATTATTAGTTATTATTGCGTTCTCTTTCCAATAGCTGCCTTGCTTTGAATTTTTAGGTGGAAGATGTCTCTCAGTTAGTGAAGCTACTTTGTCCCTTAAGAGGTATAACTATCATACAATGTAGTGCACTTATTATTTTACTCAGTTGGTAAAACTTTGCCATTTAAATTGTAAAACCCTGTAGTTAATTCCAATTAGCCATTTTAACTGACATTGGGCTTAATAAAAAACAACAAATTGTAAAAATATTTCCCAATGTTCGAAAAACTACGATGTCTCTCTCAAAAAGTTAAAGTGATATATGAATTAGCTTGAACAACTGCCTTATTGTATGTAGTTGCCTGTTATTGTAGCTGTATTTGCCTATGTCAGTCATCTTCATATATGAAATTACTGTTTTTAGGTTAGTATAACTGATATTTCTCTTTGTTGGTAAAACAAATAATTGTTTTACTTAATTCGTTTTATAATTTTATTATATTCTCTCGGCCCAAATTCATAACAATATGAGATGTCTTTTTGTCATTTTTATTTGTAAGTCCTAAGTCCACTATTTCTTTCAGGAGGGTTGTTTTCACTTTGAATTTGACAAACATTATTTATTCCACCCCTTCTCTCAGGGGATATAAAGGACCCATCAGAGGGCTCGGTTGGTCCATTCAGTTCTTGATTACTTCAGCCAGCTCTCTCTCTTCATCACCATTTCAAATAAGTATTCCACTGAAACTCTGCCTTTTTTTCCTATTCATTTACCTTATCCCTCTGCTACTTAGATCATAAGAATGATTTTCCATCATGCCCTATAATCATGTACATATATATATATATATATATATATATATATATAAACACACACACACACAATATTTAGCAGATTTCTTCTCAATCAGCAATTAAGCTGTATTGTGATGCTTGGAAGCATTCACCTAACACATAGAACACCTAAACACGGAGTTCTACTATCTTTGGACTGAAGATAGTCCATTTAAATGGGATGAAAGTACTATCCTATTAAACAATTCCCCCCCCCCCAAATTTGATGCACTTCAATTGAAATGAATTTCTCCACCACAGCCTCGATGAAATTAATACTTACATTCGGTGACCAACAAGCATTGCTAATGGGACAACTGTACGTTTTTGATTGTTTCTTATATTGTAGCTATGCCTTTCAAAATAATAATAAGGCTGCCACACAGGGAGAAGGTAAGTATGATTTCTCAGTCACAGGAATGACACGCCGTCATCTGTGATCACTCGAATGTGATCTTTAGTTTTGTACTTGATGTGAGATCTTAAACGTAAGTAGAACGTGAGATTATATTAATTTAATGTTTTGTGAATGCTTAAAGTGAAAATAACTTTTGTAGGTGGTGGTGGGGCAGTGATCCTAAATTGCTAAAATTCAAATTAATTAATCATTCCAGTTAGGTAAAATGTATACAACAATTTTAGGGCTTAATGTCTTTAAAAAAACATTAAAGGCAGACCAGGACATTTAATTTAGCACCCCTCTAAACCTCCAACCCTACGGATCTTGTTTTGCTCATTGACAAAATTGATAATTGTCTTAAATGAAATGTCGAGTTTCGTAACGATGAACTTACAAACGTCCGTCACGCAGGGGCTGCGTAAACTAAGCAGATTTCCCACGTGAAGTTATACAATAGAGAAATCTCCATACGAGAGCCGAACAGTTACGGCAAAGGGCCGAACTAGCTTTTGGCGGGAAACTCGGTCTTCCGTTACGGCCCAAATTTAATAAAAATGCAAATATCTCGGTTAATATTCAAGATAGAGAAGAAATGTATATAACAATAAAATAAATTTAATTTACAATAAGATTGGTTCTATACAATGTTTTGATCCGGCGTATGGTAACGGAGATATTTCGAATTTTCGAAAATCCCCCGTCTAAACTCCCCCTCCCACTGGTCCGATTTCAGCCATTAACGAACTTGATCTGTCTTTTTGCATAAAAAAATTAAATATCGAGTTTGTTAACAAACAAAAATTGCGACCGCTAGAGCGTTAATAGACAAATATATATATATATATATATATATATATATATATATATATATATATACATATAATTTTCAACGGACCTCAATTTCTTCATCTTCTGGGTAGGGTCGATGGACATTTGAAGAAAATTTTCGAAAATCGCGTCATGAGTACGACCTCAATAGCTGATTTCCCTTAAGGGAAATCTGCTAATTGCAGCAACTAGAGCTTTAACCGACGCAATGGAGTGTGTTTGGGCGGGTGCATGAGCGTGTGTGTGTGTCTGTGAGTGTTTGTATAAAAATTTCAATTGATCTTGTTTTCGTCAACTAGATGTTAGGGGACATTTTTTTTGAGAATCGCGTCAATATTCATTTCATTTAAGAGAATGTTTCTAAAAAAGTCTGTAAACTTGAGCGAAAGGGAGGACTAAAAAAATAACTTCATTCATTCATTCAATTCCTACGTAACTAATTTTAATTTGTTAGACAGTTTAATGATACAATTGAGTAATTTCTCATTATTGGGACTATTCCTGCACCTTTTTTGAAAAATGTAGTACTTTCTTAATATGTATATTAACGACAGATTAAATATGACGTGAATCTCTACTTTATCTGTTTACATATTTTTTTTATGTCAATGCAATTTTGAAGTGCCATAAATAAAATTAAGTCAATGGATATTGACAGCTTTGCTTTTTTTCCTCAGAAGTTATCTTGATAATTAATTCCTAATTAAGTTTACAATGCAATTTAAGTGTTGTCTATTCTTCTTTGAATGGCATTTTGAAGAACTCTTTCATGCTTTATGATTTATTAGAAAACTTCATCAGTCCAGAATCCAGTTGATTAACTCTGAAGTTTCTTTATTGTTATGAACGACCATTCCATTTAGTAAGTCTATTCAACGTTAATATCCTTCTCCATTCCATTGCTTATCATTTCTGTATGAAATGAATGCTTTTATACCTCACCGAAAGAAAGTAGCTTTTGAAAGCTTACTTTTTATTGTTAAGGGTATAATTCTGCCTCTCTCCCCCTCCCTCTCTCTCTCTCTCTCTCTCTCTCTCTCTCTCTCTTTACCTTTCTCTCTTTGGGTGCTTCATGATTTTTCCCTTCCAATATGCCCCTCTCCACAGCCAATCGTCTACGGCATTATATATAATTAAGCTTCCACCCACACATATATTTCTATTTCCCCCCTAAAATTTATTAAAATGCGTTGTAAATAAATCTATGGTTTTGGTTTGAATTGAATTCAGTACTACTTAGCTTTTTGAAGATATGAGTTTTCCTTTAGTTGTATAGTAAATTAATTTTGATTAAGATTTTGACGCCTTAAGAAGCTGCAAATCTTAAAAAAAACAATATAACTTATAGGCAAAAGGTCATAATTTAGAATATATATTGGATTGCAGGTAGAGGAAAAATAGCCACATTTCCTCAGTAACCATTTATTACTAATTTGTTGTTTAATTATTAATTTCTTACTGTGGAAGTATGCCCATTTTTCCTCTATCAGTAATAGAATATGCTTCTACCTACAAGAATACCAACTTTGTATAGGATGTATTATAAGTGAATGGGGAGAAATAGTGTTTCTTTTAACTCTTACCCTTTGTCTACAAGTGATATCAAATTAGTGTATTTGAGGCATTGGTGAATCATTACGTATATTTTTTAATTTTTGAAAAGCGATGTATTAGTAACTATTAACCTTTACGAAATTGATTGTAATAATGAATACACAGGTTACTTATGAAACTCCTTAAGTGGAAAAAAAAAAAACATGAACTGTGATTAAATAAAAACATTTATTAATGAATAAGTTAATTTATATGACTAGGCTGCTTTCTTATCATCATTTATTTTTAGTTCTTTGAAATATTGACATTAGCACCAAAACAGGCCAACTAAAACATTAACAGCACATCCCCCCCCTCCAATATATAAATGTGTGTGTGTGTGCGTGCGTGCGTGCGTGCGTGCGTGTGTGTGTGTGTGCGCGCGCGTGTGTGTGTGTGTGTGTGTGTATGAACAAATAACTTACATAAGTGACTAAAATATTTGTTTTCTTCGTATGATAAAATATTAACTTTCATATATTTGTCAGCGGTCGCCGAACATTGTCAATGGGTGGTCACGAACTATATGAATTATAAATAATAAGCAACCTGTAACTGCAGAAGCTTCACGAGGATAACGTTTTTCATTTAGCATTGTTGAAGCAAATACATGTTTATCATTATACTGAATGCCCTCAACCTGCATTAACCATAGCCTGTAATATACATAGTCAAAGGAAATACTTGTTTAGCATTATGTTGTAATTAAGGCCCCCTACAGCATCCATTACTAGTGATTAGATAAGTTTGTGTTCGCATATATATGTTTGAATATTACACGATTGAGTTGGTATAGTTTAGAAAGGAAAGCAATCAGGTAGCCAATTTGTGTATGTTTGAGTCACTTTGAAATGTTGATGACGTTAAGGCACTGCTTGGAACTGATCAAAGGGATTTCACCAATAATTAGATCCCTTTGTGAAAGCCAATTGCATTTGCAGCTCTGATTCGTTACTTGCTGTCATGTTACGGTCCTTGTGTGCCATCGCTCTTTCACCTAATATTTCTCATAATTATTCTTAGTTGGTTTGTCAAAATATCTTTATTTCCTTTTTGAGCAGTCAATGTTTATTTAAACTGCTGGGTTATCTAGCATATATATTTTTATACTGGGAAGTAGTTTCTGATATTTCACTTTGTATATTAATTACGGTAATATTTTTCAAAAGAATATTAATTTTACCATGCTCTGTCATATTCACTTGAAAGTTAAATAACTAAGAATGTAGAATGGAAATTAGTCTGCCTATAAAATAGAGATAATTCGATTGGCCTTTTTGTTAAATAATGAAATAATTATATAAAAAATTATTTTTTTCATTAGCAAAACTCTACTTTCACGTAAATAAATTAAGGAATATTTTTGAAAATCATGGAGAATGGAATTTATGTCATATAAAAAGCAGTTTTTTTTTTTCCTAAAAAACACATTCTTTTAGAGAAAACGCTTTTCTTTATTTCTTTAAATAAATACTTAACTTCAGAATTACCAATGCACTTTCTGAAAAATAAAAATGTAAACTAACAATTGATTATGGACTCATAAAAAAAAGTAGGGTTATCACTTTTTAATTTTGAACGGCTCATATTAATGTCGACTCGACAGCTTTGACACAACTGATTTGTATTTATTTTCAATAATTTAAATTGCATATTTAAATAGCTGATTCTCGCAGCTATTGCTAATATACAAAAGTAAGCTCCGCTGGGCTTTGCAAACTAAGTAGATTTCCCATGTTCTGTTATGACACACTGCAGATCTCATCTGACCATATTTTCTGTATTTCCAAATATAAATCCGATGAGTAGGAGTGGGGGTGGTCAATAAAACGATGACGCAACTACACAATGCATTTGCATATATCTCATCTAGTAATGCAATCTATATGTAGAAAACAATATTGGAAATACAGGGTGGTCCACGGGAAACGGACGGTTTTATAATAATAATTACTCTGTTAGTTTTGGAAACAGACACATTTTATTTACACATTTTTCTTGGCCAGCTGGCTTTGTTTTCATAACAGAACCCATGGATCTAAATGAATTTACCCACCTTAGAATGGTATTCCTACTCAGTATTTCACTCATGGCGTCCGATATGAAAATAACGCCTAAAACATCTTTGAGTTTCAACTACTGATTCACCACTTTTTATTAATGTGTCGTATGCAAACACGCGATGATCTTTCGTCCACAGCAGCATAATGGCGACTGAATGGCAGGCGGTGGGGAGTCGAGTGACCTTGAGGGCGCGTTTCCCCCTCCACTAGCCGCCAAGTATTGTGCAATTCAAAACCGTCCGTTTCCCGTGGACCACCCTGTATAAGCTTAAAATAAGACGTTTCATGATATCTTCACTTATTGTTAAAGTGCGATGACTAAAAGGGTATTACTGAAGTCTAAAAATAAAGAATTGCAGAAATATACGTTAAAATTCAAGATAAAGCGAGAATGCATGGAATAGAATTTATAGAAATTTAAATTTTCAATAATATTGGTTCTATACAATTTTTCGAACCAACATGTTATAACGGAGATGAATTTTCTATTTCAGCCTTTTAATCGTTTTTTATAATTTGGGAAATATGATTTCGTCATCTCTTGGGTATGATCGATGGATATTTGAATACAATTGTTGGAAATCCCTTCATGAGTACCATCTCAATATCTGATTTCCCTTAAAGGAAATCTACTAAAACTGTTCCTCATTACATGATACACATGTATAAACGAATTACGATGCGATAACAATGTTCGCTACTATCGTAGGGTGTTGACCACTCCAAAGCCGTAAGAAGCCTTGGGATGGTTAGAGATAATCATCCATGGTATTAAAATATTAAATAAATAAATTTTCATTTTGAAGTATTGGAATTTCATTTTACAAGTGAATCTTACAAGAGATCTTTAATATATTATACCCCTTTACTTATAGTTAGTAGATTTAAGTATTCTGTAAATCTCAAATAGTATAAAAAATTGAACACACGTATTTTTAATAATTCCTTTGTTTCCTAATTTGACTAAAAGAAGGAAATAGAAGGTTTTAGATACTTAGCGGAACAGTTAATTTTATTTCATTAAAAACTAACTCACTGTTCACAGACGGACATGGAACAAAGTACTGTTATTTCACGGCCATGTTATATTTAAAGAAGTCTGGTCATTTCCCAAGTCAACATGACGTATTAATGGAATTATTAAGACCAATGCTAGTCATATTTCATTTTAAGTTTTAGTTTTTTTCATTAAGTTTTAAACCATTGTATGAAAGTTGTTACTAAACTTATTGTGTGCATTCACAGATTTTTGGTTGCCAAAATTAGTTTATTGATGAAGCCAACTCATTGGAGACAACTCTAAGAAACCCAAAATATACTAAGACGGCCTTCTTGATTAATTCTCCTCTTTAAATTTAATACGTTGAGTACTTTATTCTTCCATTTCTATCTAATGATCAAATATTTTCATAGAACTCTTAAACAGGGACCAAAGGTTAGCTACATTGGCGTCAGCATTGTTCACTTTAGTATTTCTGCTCTCTGGAAAATGGAATATTTCGATTTTTGTATTATCAATCTATCTTATCAATTATGTCATTATTGTTATTTTCAGTTATTATTATATATGCAAGGCTATAACTTTGTGATTTGTATGGTAATGGATGGAGGAAGCTTCTATTTATCTCTATGTTGAAGTGGCTTTCAATGCTATTAATTCACAACAATATTAGCGTCAGAGAACATTGCCTTCCTGATAATGTATGTGGCATGTTAATTAATTATGACACAAATTGTCATTTACCTTTCTCATTTCCCCGTAATTAAATTATGCAATTTTAATTAGACCACTATTTGAAATGAACTTTCAAACGCGAGATTCGTTGTTTAATATATTGAATTATGTAACGGAAATGGTATTTTCATTATTCAATTGCCTTTTCTGATTTGTTTCAGGAAAGGATTTCTCGTCCTATGTTAAATTAAATCTAGTTTTTTGATCGGTAGCATTAACCTTAAATTCATGGATTTTTTTTTGTTTGTGAGAAACAATTACTCAATCTGCTAATACCCACTTGTCCTGTATAGGAGAGTGATTTAGAAACTATAGCAAAGGCTAGACACATGGCTATATTCATCAATTATTCTCATGTTGAAAATTGACTCATTTCCAAGTCTGGTGTCTGTGATTTAAGGAGGGTAATTGTCGACTTTTTCAAAGTTGGTAATACTTAATTTTCAGAGTACCGTAGTACCATCTTGAAACATCGATTGAGGAAACACTCCAATTATTTTCAGGGGAGAAGAAATAAACTGCCTGTAAACAATGTATTTTTCAAAAATGTTGTTGTTTACTACTTATATTCTGCTAAATCACTGACAGGTAATAAACAGTTATACTTATTGAATAATATTAAACTAATTTATGGTACTGGATAGTGAAGTTTCATTTTCAGGTTGTACTTAAGGATAAATTTCATTGTGACTATTTATATTCCATGGCAGAGCTGACTTTCGGGGGAAACTCTGCATCTTCAGTACTTTGAATGGCACAATACTAAACTTTAAAAACAAATATGTACAAAATTTGGAACACTGATAATATTATGGATGTCTGGAAAATATAAAATAAGAAACAGCTAAAATGCAAAGGAGAAAAAATTCAATTTATAAAAATCAAATATGTTTAAAAAAATCACGAGAAGATTGAAACAAATGCATAAAAAAAAGTCTTAACTAAGTTATCATAAATTAAAAATTCATTATATCCGGGGAACAGTGATACTCTGCTAATCTTGGATGAGCTCCAACTATGTAATTAAATTACATTATTTTTTTTTCAAATAGCTGATGTTTCTTTAAATAAGTTTCAATTTTTTGAATTTTTAAGAAAATTTTGAAGATATAATTTTTTCTTTTATTGCCAAACCTCTTGGAGTCGAGAATATTATTTTGTAGTGACAATTTCGGTTTGAAGAAGGTACACGTTTTCGGGCATAATTCTTTTAAAAGATATAAATGAGTATGGAAATACAGCTTATTTGGAACATTAGGTTGCAAGATTCTTCCTTTCTGGTATGATAAATAAATAGTATAAGTTCTGCATCGTTTATATTTTATGTATACTATAGAATAAATTATTTACCGACGATATATTCCCCCCGGTGTTTATTCTATAATTGGCCTGTCAAGCTATCACAAGTATGCCAGTTAAAATATCTGTTATTTACTGAAAGTGTTTACCGTCAAACTCAGCAATAAATTGAGGTAAATTCAGTTATTTATGGGATTCTTCCATCTTCCAATATTATTGGGGTCGCGTTTCTATTTGTATAAACATAAAAGTCAAAATAGTCCATCTTGAGATTGCTCTATCCCATGCAAAAGCGAATAAAATATTTGGGAAATACCCCTGACATTTATCTAGGAGAGACGGGACAATGTAATGTGATTTACGATAGGAACCAGCCTGGAGGTGGGCGATCGCTATCTCTGACGTATCCGACAGACGTCACGGCTGGAAATGGCTATTGGACTCGCTCCAATACACTGACCTATTCCCCAAATCACTGATAAGAAAATTTACCGAGACCTTATCATACCATATTTCTCCCATATGATTGGTACCTGTCAAAAGCCCAGTATGGCTCATCGACCATACCTAAAGTAAGTGTCACACTAATGAGTAATTTTAGGTTATGCCAGGTAACAATCAGAAAACGATAAAGCCTTTACAATTGTTTACGAAAAAAATATTGACAAATTACTTGAAAAATTTTAATGCTTACAAATTCGAGTCGTGGTACCTCCTCAGCTTAGAGAGCACTTTAGATTAGATTTAGATACTTCAGTAACTAAATTAACGCCTCTGGCTTGTTTAAATCAATTCTTTTCTGGATTCATTAGTCAAATTGAGCCACTATTTGTGTATAGTATTAGACTCCGTGCAAAAAACTCCGTCTCGCAGGCACTGCGTAAACTAAGCAGATTTCCCTCGTGAAGCTTAACTATAGGTAAATCTTCATACTGGTAACACACAAACACCTTGACCTTGTCAGTCAATTTTAACGACCTCCCGACGTCTGAAATGTAATCAAACAGGTCTGCAAACCTCTCACCGAAACGAAATAAAAATACTGAAATATATCAGAATATAACATATTAATTTTATTGAAAACTATTTCCTATGTCTAGTACTGTCATTCATAATGAATCAGAATAATTTTTATACCAATCAACAAACTTTAGTAGTCCAAGAACTTAACACAGAGGGGGGAGGCACCGGATTATACTTGCATATATCTCGTATAATAAAGATATCTTGAAAACAATATTTGGTGTTTAAGCCTCGAATAATGTGGTTTATTATATAACGGAGTATTGTATATGTGATATAGGTAGGAGTGGGGGTTTGCTGAACGCTGAACACTGAAAAATGCAAATATCTCGGTTTATATTCAAGAGAGGGAATAAATGTATATAACAAAATACATATACATAGTATATTTAATAAGATTGGTTCTATAGATCGTTTCGACCCCACGTATAGTAACGGAGATATGCCGAATTTTCGAAAAACCCCTCCTACCTCTAGTCTGATTTCAGCCATTAACGAACATGAACTTTCTTTTTACATAAAACTATTAAATATCAAGTTTGGTAATGATCAAACAAAAATTGTGACCTTGGAAAATTACAATAAACCTTGGAATAAAAGAAGTACTATCTGAAAAGTCGCTTAATAGAAATGAAAAAAAATACCCAGTCAATGATAATTTAAATATTTTACAAGAGAGATTGATAATTTGAACTTAGGGGAATTCGAGCCAATCCTAAGGGAAATAGGATATCTAGGTCTACTTCACCACAGACTCGACTCTTACTCACGGTTAATTTGATTAACTCTTCTTTCGCGGTTACTCAATGACGTTTTTTCTAGCTTTAGCGAATAGAAATCAACTCCTTGAGCTAGATCATGGAGTTCCGAGCTTCTTTAAATGGTTGAACATTTAGATCTAGGGATAAAACAGAATTGCATGCACTTAATATTCACATTGATATGAAAAATGGTTGTGACTCCAACAAATTGGCGTCTAATGTGTGATTTTATGGAGTAAACTGTAAAAATTATAAGCTCTCTTATTATTTAATTTACTTTTAAATTCACGACGGAATTACTTTGTTGAAGACATGGCAGTTAAAAACCTAGTAAAATCATAGACTAAGATTCGAAGTGTTATTGATTGGCTCAGGTCTATGAACATCTACAGTCACAGGTAACATTGGAGTTCATTAGCGTTTTCTTTAAAGCATTGTACTTAGGAATCATTAAGAAAAAAATGTCTGATACTTCGAAATAATAAAATAAAACACCGAAACTGACTTATGAAATTAAATTTTATCTATCATAAGAAAGAAGCTGTGATTAATGATTAAGAAATTAAGCTGTTTTGATTCTGAAGATGGGGAACTTGAATTAAAGTACTGGATGCTGCAAATGTAGTTGGGAATTCGTTGAGAACACAGATATTATTCATTAATTTAGCACTCAAAAGAACTCAAAGCTTATATTAAAAGCATCTATCAGGTTTATTCAAAGAATAGGACTAATATTTCATTATATCTCCTGAATAAATAAATTATAATTATATCTACCTATACGTTTTAATTAAATAAATAAAACAACGGCAGGTGTTGAACAATAAAATTAATCTCTAGAAGTACAAACAATTAATTCAGAGTGCTTCCAAACATTACAACAATACATTTAAATTCAGTTTCCAATTGTAGATTAATCCAAAGTTAAACAATGGATTTAGTTGAATTATATTTATGAGAGAGAAGTAGTCCACGGTCAATAGAATATACTGAATTTATATTCCTGGAATAATATTTCAAATTAAAGATTCTGTTGACATAAAGAGGTAAAAGTACGTAGATAGACATATATGAATGCATTAGTTAAATAAAATAAATGTATATACACTATTTAGTATTTATTATTCTCACACTAATATAGCTTCGTCCATTATTAATTTATTACAATACTATTTTATAGATGTTTTACGAATTTTCAGTAGACAGTTTTTTAAGCTTTATGGTTTCATCTAATGGATTTCAGTGGTTATGTTGACATAAAAAGAGTAGTTCCTGAATTTAATGCTTGTGATTATACTCGTAGCCTAAGCCATTAGATTTTCATGGTAACAGTCACAATCATTTTATGACTCTAGTCATGGGCCGTTTCTTGTTTTTACCATCTTATCTCATTAGTTAATTACATTCGCACTTATCCAGGAGCTGTGTTATGTAATTGCTCCAGGATATATAAATGCATAAGGAGTGCATTTTTGACAGGCCATGAGTGATAAGTGTTTACTTTTACATTTTTTACCAATTCCTAATTCAATCATTGCTCATTTAATCATCACGAGTAAAGACAAAAAAAAATGTTGTATTCTTATTTAAATACATCATAACTTAATTGAAAAACAATATTTTAGCACATCTCCCTTGAGGGAAATAAGCTATTGAGGTCATACTCATGACGCGATTTTCAAAATATGTCCTCAAATGCCCATCGATTCCACCTAGTAGATGACGAAAATGAGGTCCGTTCAAAATGATATATATATATACTAGCGGACCCGACAGACGTTGTCCTGCATGATATTTCAAGCGATTAGGTTATTAAATTTAATAATATTATGTTTAAAACAAAAGCTACTTTTAATAACACAAAAAACAACTTTTTTATGTGCACGTTTGCCTAAAAACATATAAAAAATGAAATATCGTGATTTTTTTATTCAGGCCTCCCTTATAACCCCCACTCCCGTTCGAACCAAAACATTTAATATAGCTTATAATCCTGGAAGAATTAGTGCTAAGTTACATATCGAGTTTTGTTAATTTCGGTTCAATCGTTAGTGCGAAATGTTTTTAAATTTTTAATTTTAGGTCTCCTTTACAACCCCCACTCCTGCTCCATCTGCCGGGCTGATTTGTGAATCTAAACCATCCAGGGCGTCACCAAAACGCATACAAAAATTTCATTCAAATCGGTCCAGCCGTTTAGGAGGAATTATATATATATATATATATAATTTCCAGTCATATACTTTCATGACCCAAAAATGTTAATAATGTGGTGTAAATTTGGTCTTTTCCATACTCAATATTTAACAGTTTCTATCAACTCTAAAGATCATGTTCGTTAATGGCTGAAATCGTACCAGTAATAGAGGTATTTTTATTTTTTCAGACTTCAGTATATCCCGATTTATAATCATCTGATTTTTACACAAAGTAACTAACTCACTAAAAATTCCATTTCTAGAGTACATTTCCATTTCTTTTTATATAGGCTTCTTACTAAGCCCCCGTACTGGGAGAAGTACGGAATAGAGGTAGTAAGATTAGATGTCCAGTGTGTCATTCCAGCAAACGGGACATCTGCTTAGGTTGCGCAGGCGGACTGTTTATTTTGTGATGAATTATTTTATTTGAACTACATATTCTAGATATTCTCCTCATAGAACCACACATCCTTCAGGGGCATTGTTTCCTTCTGTAATGAGAGATGCCTAAAAAACTGGGCCGTGTATATAAAGACCGATAGCCTCTAATCCCATGGTCAATACTTCTTGAAGGCAGTTCAAAAAATGAGGTCGTTCCTTATTTGGGGAGCCATATCTCCTGAGACAAGGAACGCTATTCCTACAGGAGCTTGTGACAAACGAGCTGTAAGCTTTAACGAGCTTGCCTCTGCCACTAGAGCTTGCAGTTAATCAACCAGCACTCCACCTCCCTCGAGCCTAGTTCTCTATCCCGGAATTATGGCCGAATAAAATATTTCTCCGAATAATACCCGCAATATGTTTGGACTAATTGGGGACTCTGTTCTGGGATATTCTAATCAGTTTATCAAACGGAAGACTATTTATTAACGAAAATTATATAATGCATTCAACACTTTTGTAGTCGTATACATATTCCTGAGTGAATAAATATATATTTTCTGGCTTAATATAAATCAATTATGACTTGTCGGACTGCATGAAATTGTCTGTGAGAGCAAACACTTATGCAATGATGCCAATGCTAATGTCCAAATTATTTATCCTCAAAGAAGTTAAAAATTCTTTAACAGTAAACGAATTTCTGAGTGGGTAAGACATTTTTGAATTTATATGTAAAAATGTAATAATTGAAATAAAATTTTTATATCTGCGTGCGTAAGTAAAACATTCACGTATATAGAAAATACCACTTTTTCAACATTATCTATACATCTCAGTTGGATATCTGACTATTTCTCTACCAAAATAATTTATAACTAATCTGTAACGGAATCGAGGTCCGTCACTCAAGGGTTGTTTAAGCTAAGCAAGAATGTTACACAGTATGTCATCTGGACATTTTGATTTTTATTCCCCCTTTGTATTTTCTATGTAGAAAGTCGTCATACTTGAGATTATTATGATATATGTGTGCGTGTGTGTGGTTATGTTAATACATGAGTAACTGAGTTAATTTTTAACCTAAAGGTCAATCTATTCCATGTCCGTTTACCTCACTATTTTACAATTTCCTAAACTTTTTTATACTGGTATTAGGTGGTGAGAATAGAAAAATATCAAATTGTACTTTTTTTTATCTCAAACGGTTTCCAAATTATGGGTACGTAAAGTTTTCAAGAAAGTGCCCAAAACCACCATACAGGCTTTTAGCAGATTTCCCTTAAAGGAAATCAGCTATTGAAGTCGTACTCATGACGCGATTTTATATATATATATATATATATATATATATATATATATATATATATATATATATATATATATATATTTGTCTCATCATATATATATTTGTCTCAACACTCTAGCGGTTGCAATTTTTGTTTAATCGTAACCAAACTGGGTATTTAATTGGTTTATGTAAAAAGAAAGATCAAGTTCGTTAACGGCTGAAATCGGAGCAGTGGGAGAGGGGGGGTTTAGAGGCAGGGAGATTCGAAAATTCGAAATATCTCCGTTACTATACGTCGGATCGAAAAATTGTATAGTACCAATCTTATTGCAAATTAAATTTAATAGAAGTATTGTTATATACATTTATTCTCTATCTTGAATATTAACCAAGATATTAGCATTTTTATTAAGTGTTCCGAACGAGCTATGGTTCCCGCCGAAAGCTAGTTCGGCCGTTTCCGTAACTGTTCGGCACTCGTATGGAGATTTCTCTATTGTATAAATTTACGAGGGAAATCTGCTTAGTTTACGCAGCCCCTGCGTGGCGGGCTTTTTTTTTATAAAATCCCTCTAGAAGCTGTTTTAATTAGGCTAGGAAGGTGAAAGTGGTGTAATTGTACTCTGTTACTCCTAGCCTTTCAAATGACATATAACACACCATAGGTTATAGTAAAAATACTCAAAATAAAATTTTGATTTAGATTATTCTGTAATGTACGTCTCGAAAAATGTCCAGAAAATTCCTAGGTGTAGCCTGTACTTATATTTAGTATTTGTCAATGTTTGAAAATGGGCTTATAAGGGGCTCATAGACAAAAACCTGGGGAAATCTTGGTAGTTTTACAAAATCAATGTATTGAGTTTAAAAAAAGTCTTTTTATTATAACCTATGGTGTGTTACATGTCACATAAAAGTCCATGGCTAACAGATTAAAATGACTCCCTCGCCTTCCTAGCCCAATTAAAACATCTTCTAGCAATTTAAAAAAATCCAGAGTTATTTGAAACTTTTATGCCGCTTAACTTGGAAACTGTTTGAGATCAAAAATTAAATTTTGATATATTTCTAATTATCAGTACCTCAGTCTAATATAAATTTTTTTAGAAAATTCTAAAATGTTCAAGTAATCTTTTAAATCAAAGTGTGTTGAACTGGCAAGGTATGACACCTAGAGAAAAGTATGAAACAAATAAGATTACTTTTATATAGATGATATAAAACTTTTCAAAATCTATATCTATGGAGATATTTTAAAATTTATGTTTTAGTTTTCTCCAAAGCTTTCAATCCTTGTTTAATATCAGTCGCTAACAGTTTTGATATTTAAATTTCCATGACATCCCTAAAATTATTTTGAATTGTAATAAATTAAATTTTAAACTGGATTTGTTGTTGTGCGGAGAACGAAAACCTAGGTTCTCCTGTAGTAAGTTGAATAAATCACTGGGGTATAAACCCGGATTTCATTTCCAGCTATAACAATTTTTTTCTTAGTATTTTGTTTTTATTCATATAGCACTGTAACAAACATCAGTTCTGGATTGTATATTATTGTTAATAATTACTAAAAAGGTCCATAAATATCTCAGTTATTAGACGGAGGATTAAACATATTATATTACATTAAAACATGTTATATAACCAATGTCGTTGATGAAGTTTATGTCCTATAACCGTTTTTTTTTATTTTTTTATAAATTGTGTAGTAACGAGAATATATGATCATTAGAAAAGCTCTTTTTCTAGAGTTATCTTCAAGTTTTAGGGCCATAGGCTCAGTGCTATATATATTTTTTTTATTTGAGATGCCGCTACAATGGCGATTCATCTTTTGACATATTTGAATATAATTTTACAAAATTAGATAAATATTAAAAATTTTACAATGCTAAATGTTATAAATGTACAAAATAGATAGAACCATGCCGCTACAATGGCGATTCTTAACATGCTAAAATATAATTTCACAAAATTAAATAAATATTAAAATTTTTACACAGCTAACATTTACAAATGTATAAAATGGACAAAACTAAATATAAATTGTTACTATATTTACAACAAAAGGAAAAAAACAAAATAAAAATAAAACAAATAAAAAAAAAAACTAAAAGAAAAACTATAAATAGTTAAACTGGAAGGAGGGAAAACTTATATTCCACAGTGCTTCTATATATAACTTTCATAATTGTAGATAATAGCTTTTATATTTCATCAAATAATCCATTATTTCTTAAATACTTAAAAACACCATCCATAAATTGTCTACTGTCGGCCAGTAGTTTGCATACATTTGTGGGCCATGGGTACGTTTTCACTTGTGTGCAGTCAGTTAGTATGTGTTTTACAGTCAGCGTTCTGTTGCAGTAGCGACATATAGGTTCATCTTGTCTGCTCATTAGATATGAATGTGTTAGTCTAGTGTGTCCTGTGCGTAGGCGTGTAAGTTCAATTTCTTCTCTTCTAGAGTGTCTATTACTTGAAGTCCAGTTGAGCGTGTTTGATTTGATTTCTCTAAGTTTACTGTCAGTGTTATACCATAAATTATTCCAGTCATTAATTACGAGTTTTCTTATTCGAGTGATAGCGTCTTGGTGAGTTATGTCCAAAAAATCTATTTGTTCAAGTTGAGTTGATTGTTTGGCTGATTTGTCTACTACTCAGTGCTATAGGAGAAATAGGGAATGGAATATCAAACGATCTGTGTGAATATGAGATCTTATGTACATATATACATCGCCATTGCAGTAAGTAGGAATATAAGTTTTCACAGTCCCAGCGCGAGCGGTTATTCCTGGTTAGCGATCGGTCAAACAATTGATTTAATTTGTCACTAGACATTTCTTGTGAACTGTCAATTAAGTGCCTGATATTTGGAAATTATTCATCACTGGGGTTCTACATGACAAGTAATAATGGTGTTTGTTTAGTAAGTCAAATGACGTACTCATATATATAAGGCAGTTAATGTTGAACCATTTTCAAAACAGACTCGTAATATATTAAATAAAAGTGGACGAACCTAATAAACGAATCCCACAGTATATTTTTTGTCTACGGGAAGGAAGAGAACTGATAAATGATCTAAGTTGGTGGGAGCAATTAATCAAATTGCTACCGACGATCAAAGGTCAACCATCATTGATAGAGATTTCTTCAAGGAGAGAGTTGGCAAGGAAAATTGCGCTATCTATCAACTGCCAGTTTTCTTTACACGTTCAATTATCTTCTTAAAGAGATACATACTTTAGATAAAGTATACTGATACATTTTTTTTCCATGTATTCCAATAAAGATTTCCTGTTCATTTAACAATTAGCATTGCGGCGTAAACTAAGCAGTTTACCCTTGTACGGAGAGCCTTCTGATTTGCACCCTCTATATTCCATTTTTCCGGTAACTAGAAGCATGTATATTTAGGACATGAAACCGTTTAGCTGGGTGTGTGGTGTAAAAGTGGCTCGTGTGTTCGAACTAAAAATTAGTAAGAGTTGGTGTTTATTGAAGAGTGAAATTAAACGATTTCAATAACTTCCGTTGATGATCCAGTTAGAGAAAAAAGTATAAAATAATAGTTGTAGAACATTAAATTTCCAACAAGGGTGAAGCATCATCATTTTCCGATCCGACACATACTAGAGGAGATATTTTTATTATTAAATTAAATTATTTACTAACGTCCACTTTTTGCTACTATGGCTAATTAGGACGGGCTATCTGCGACCAGTATCACTACTGGGACTAGTACCACCCTTTTCTAGCCAGGGTAGGACTAAGGATTTTATTTAATGAGTTTCACTCAAAATAAATTCCAATTGCTCAGGCGGAAATGAAACTCCCCACTCAAGGCGATTTCATTTTATTTTGTGATTTCACTCATTAGAGAAGTAGGATAAATTCATTTAATTGATCCCTAAACAATAACCTACCATACCTGCCTGAAATAATATATTATAATATTCAGCCTCGCCTCAGGAATTACCTCGACTAAGGGAGGTAGAATCCGGAGTGCAACAATTCTTCCTCCAAATGCTACTAATTTATGCTTAAATTTATCTTTTGTATATGAGGAGCTATTTGCTTCCTAAAACATGAAACATTTTTTTTTATTTTATTCGTTCTCTATACGCCCGCTCTCCTGTTTTGATGAAAGCTATACACCGTAATTAAGATTATTATATGATGTTTCGTATATACTGGCGTATTGCTAATTTGAAACGAATGAGAGTGGAACTGAAGAGTTAAAGCTAAAAGATACAAATATCTCAGTTAAGAAAATGGATAGAAAAAAAAGTGTAAAAACAAAAATTGTAATAAATTAAATCTGCTAATTGATTGGTTTTATACTATATATGTATGTATTTTCTATCCAAATCATAATTGTGAAGAGGTTTACAATTTTCATTTTACCCCCTTCTTCTGGTCCGTTGTCAACGATTAACGAGCATAGATCTTTATTCTTTTCAGGAGACGCTTAAATGTCTATCGAATTGGACAAAAACCAAAAAGGAATTGAGATATATTTATATATATATATATATATATATATATATATATATTTGTGTGTTTGTGTGAAATTTGGCAAGGATATCATTTTGCTCATCTAGTTAGGATCTTGAGAAGGTGAATTCCCTTGACCCTTTCCAGCCGAGGTGGAATAATAATATAATTTAATGAGTTCCACTCTAAATGAATTCCTATTGTCGATGAGGGAACCAAATGTAATGTTGTTGGTTGGCCATAGTCACTAAGACCCCAATACCAAAATGACTGCCCCCAGCCTCAACAATTCTCGTCTAGAGTGTACTTCTCTCCATTTCTCTTAATGGCATGATTGTTGTATATTGCAATGCTGAAGGCAACGGGAAAATATTGCTATTCACTGTGATCCTCATTTAATCACTTTATAAATCAAGACTTTCTTTTGACAGAAACAATCACTATTTCTGATGTTACTTCTCGCAGATATTCTATATAATATTTTTAATATTATTCTAAAGTCATTACTTTATAGCAAAAGTTGTCTAGCTTTAAAGCTGTTGAATCATAGGCTATATATCAGGAGGGTAAGTTAGAATAAATCTCACTAAAACCCGTTTAAATAAAGATATCAAAGGGAAGTTGGCTTTGGGAAAAGAAGCCTGACCATAAATTTACCGGAAAAAGAGTCAGGTTAGGAGGAAGGCAGCTGAATAAAGTTTTATACAAACTTTGATTAATTAGCTAGGTCAAGTTGCTAAATTTCTCCCCTCCTCTTCCTCCTATTAAAGAGCTACGGCATTTTCTCTTTTCTTACATTTATTTTTCTTTCCATCAATGAGAATAATTTACAGACTTATTTTTTATTTAAGCATATGAATAATTAGTAGTATACAAAGAGATTCTATGTGCAATCTCACTGTATAAATTAAACATTTTAGAGGAATTCTAAGTAAATGGCTTCACATATTGTATGTTTACAATAGAATTATCCTTACACTGGACTTGTAAGGAGTGAATAAAATATTATCCTAATCAATCAGGATGTGCAATCTATTTCCCAAATACTATTCAGCCTTCAAGATGGCTTAATAATAAGTCAATGTAAACACTTATCCTCGGAATAAGATTGAGCAATAATTTTGAAGTTAAATTTCTAAGCTTAAATTTAAATGCTTACTCCCTCAGCTATACATATGACCCATACGTAGCTTTTTCAGCAAGTTTAGCTCCATGCCTGTTTTCATAAATTTTCCACATATCATTTTTGAAGAGTGTCATTTTGAGAGATTTCCCTTAATTCAGTTTGAAGTGATATAAAGATTATTCGTGTTTATCTCGGCGGTAAATAGACCATATTTCCGTGACTTTTCCATTTCACTTTATCTATTGCCTTTCGCGGAATGTTATTATCCTTTCTTTACTCCACGATCTGCATTAAGGAACAACCTTTATTTATTTTTAACAAATAAAACTCGACTAATACTCACCCATTATTTTTTATTCTATACTTTGTTAATCCAACAAAAATTTTATTTATTATTATATATTGTAATAAGGTTTAAAAGTGGCTTGAAGCCATCGCTCTAATTCACATGGCTAAGCTCAGTGCCAAAAGTGCAATTGGTAGTGAAAGAATCACCTCTCGTATGAAAAGTTTCTACACAAAATATTTATTTCCGATAGAAATGTTTGAAATGTAATTAAATATTCAGGAATTTATAATGAGGTACAGAACTTAGGACTCATTGTCTTCTAAGTTATTCCAAACGGAGTTCGTTTACTTGGGTTGTGTACACTTTCCTTCCTCTCGTCTTAACAGCATCTGTTTCTATACACATATTTATTTATTATATACTATAAATGGGGATAAATAATCCAATTTCTTAATTCCATTTTTAAATTTCTCCTAGTGTACATGGAATTTTGTGGGAAATGCAATTTATTGATTGCTTATTTTATTTCAAAATATCTTCTGTATTTTCTATCGGGGAAAAAAGGAACTATTTCCAATTTTTAATCAAGAAAAAAATTATCATATGAATGTTAGATTTTTTAGAAATGTTTGCACTAATAACTCTCTCCCCCCACCATACACACACACACATGAGTTTTGCTATTATCATATGACCTACATTAACAGTGTACTACCCTGGCTCCAACGAACTAGTCATCTTCAACGCAAGAACGTGAAATATTAATATTACAATGTCAAATTTAGAATTTGTCTTCCGGAGTTCAACAAGTATATTTACTATATTGTTGGAGAGAAATGGAAGTAGGGGTAGGGGTTGTTATTAATTTATAGCTACGCCTTACTGAAAGCAATCCGCTCTCCCCTTATAAAATATCCATAATTCCTGTTGTTGTCACTCGTATCTTTCTCACTATCAAGGCAGCTCTCATGAATTTTGTATAAGCCAGGATAGATGTTATTTCTCGTCTTGCTATTTTGATATTCCCTTTGTTCGGGCCTTATACTTCTGTGATATTGGGTTAGGGAACCATACTTTGTGACTGAAAGCAAAACAGGGTTATCTTTTATTTTATATATATATATATATATATATATATATATATATATATATATATATATATATTGTAACTGATATATTTATTCCCTCCAATATAAACTAAATATTTTCTCATCTCTTATTCCATGATATTAAACAATTTTATAACGTAAAAAAGAAGGAGCTAATCATATTAAATATGGTGGTAAAATATGAATTTTCGGCCCTGGATGTTCCAGTGTTGTATCTAATAAGTATGGCGTAAGTGCAAAAAAAATTCCGAATACGAAAATATGAAGTGCAGCATTAAGTTGTCATTAGTTTACTGAGGATGTGACAAACGTGTCACGGCCGTGGATGTATAATTGGACGGAAATTGCATGCATACTGAGATTGATCTAGATCTAACAGTTGCTAACATTCGGCAGAAGGTGTGGATGGTTTATCATATACGTTTAGCGAGTCATTTTACTTACGTTGTTCTAATTAATGGAAAAATTGTAATCACGAAAAAACTGTAAAATCGATTCTTTGGGACTCTTGCATGAAGCGTTTATCGAAGGTTGACATGGAATAAGGTTTTGGGAAAACATAAAAACATCAAAAAAAAAATTCTGGGTGACAACTCTTGTAGATAACTAAATTTTCTACTTCATGCGTGTAAAATCATTTTGTTAGATGGGGTTTCCAGAAATGAATTCATAACAAATACAGTAATATTTGTAGGATCTTAAATTGTTGCATCAATTTTTTTCGGGGTTGTATATTATGATAGGTTATATCATAGTTGTTTTCCGAGTGGATAGGTATGAATATGGAATATTTAATTTTCTCACTTCAAGAGGAAAACTACTTTTCCACAAACTAACAGAACAACTATTGTGACAGTGACTACATGGCCAGACTCTGTTTCTTATCTAATGACAACTGTTTAAGTTTTTGATAACCCGATAATTACCCAGCTAAAAAATTAGCTAAATTTGGATCATAGAAGATGTTCTATGTTAATGTTGTTCCTTAAAACAGTCAAGGTGTGCTGGGTCGAGTGTTATATGGACACAAGGCCCAGGTATAATGATGTCCTTCACAGACGTCTAAGATAAATAATGTCAATAGAAAAATTTATTATGCGTATAAAATATTTGTTAGTCTCGTGCACTCAGGGCTTTATTTTGACCGGAATGTGTTACTCAATTTGATTTTCTGTCGTTTTTGTGATTATTTATAATAATACTTCTTTATGCGAGAATCACTTCTGTTATACCAATGTCTATAGTATCAATCGAAAAATGCATAAAGGGCCAAGAAGGAAGAATTCTCCAATGTTTCAAAAAGGTAGACAACTCATAACGCATCTCGTACAGAAGTAATAAATGTAAATCGAAATTAGGCAATGACACTTTTGTGATGTATTAGTACAAATAGTGGAGTGTTTTCAATAGTAAATAGAGGAAATTGTCTTTCAGCATATGCCATCAACGCCCTATTGTGATACCGAGCAGTAAAATTGTGAAGAACGTAAAATTGATAAACATTGTTAATTGAGTATTGAACAAATTTTAACTCAGAAATATTTGTTTTAGCTGAAACGTGTTATTATTTGAATTTGCTAAATCATCTGTCCCAATCACGTTGTTTGCTTTTACGAAGTGTATATTTACATTTTTCAATTCGTTCGTCTAAAAACAAATATAAAGATATCATACAAGAAAAAAAATCTATAAAGCTCACTTTTATATCTGAGAGACATAAGAAGAATCCCAAGCCTTTCATATCAATAATAAATTCCCATATGTAAAAAGAGTCATCAAAATTAAACAATAATGGAGGATTATCGATGTTACGAATATTAGGGGAGAAAAAAAAGAAAATATTACCAAAATATTTTCATTTGGTGGAGGTAAAACTTAAAACGAACATATTTGACAGGGTTCTCTTGAGTTAATTTTTACTCACGAGTCAGTATTGGTTTTTGCGGAGTATCCTATTTTTTTAGATTAAATTCATATGCCCCAAGGAAACTAGCAATTTAACATTTTTAATCTTAATAATTTATTGTTCACATAGGTTGTTTATAAATTGTCTACAGTCATGCAAGTTGTCGTGCCAAAAATGATGGGAGAATTCTCATTCTTTGTTAGTTATGTTGAAAGTTGGCTACATATTTGGAATGTTGATTACTGCATTTAGTTCAATATGTTCTTTCTTTTCTTCTTCTGTAGTTTGTTTGTATTCTTTAGTGCTATAACCTTATAATTATATAGATAAGGTGTTCGGGTTGAAATGTGTGGGAGTTCTTGGAGCCCAATAACTCTTCAACTCTTTGAGTACAACTCCTACAATGTAGTGATAAGAGGAGATTTTCTGAATGGTAGTTTTTTTCTCTGAACGTCAGCTGCTGAACAAACTCCCATGTCATTTATTGACCCAGCGTCGTACCACAAGCCTGTCATTTTGTTTCTTAGGCAGGAGCCCATTGAAGTGTTTGTTTTTCAACTGTTGTTTAGACATAAGTTCTGTTTTTTTAAAGGTTGTAAGACATAGATCTGAAATGTATTAAATAAGTCTTGGAGGAGTTTCTTGCTTGTCTAGGACAGAAAAGCCACATCAAAGCCCTACCATACATTTCTTGTACATATCTATGTGGTCATTCTGGAAACTATTATTTTTGCTAGACTACATAGGGAATTATACTACTCATCGAGTATTGGTGGCAGATACAGATAATAAAATATCTTAATTTACTATCGTAATTTATTAGAAACTTCACTCTAAATTTTCCCAGGGTCAAATTCCCAACCATTAATTGAAGTTCTCATTCATTGTACCTGGGACTATTGAGAGTAATACATTGATTTTCTCCCAGCGAACCATTTTCTGCTCCAGAAAACACTCAAGCTTTTTAAAAACGTCTCACTTTGTTTTACAATATTCATTAACAATGTTAATTCTTAACCGAAACAAATTCCATAATAAGCGGAATATACTTTCTTTTGAAACGGGTGTAGGGTATCACAATATTTGAAATTGCATATTCCTTATTTTTGTGGTGGAGAGTTTAGACCAAAAGAGTTTTCATTTGTAGAAAACTTCAGTCGAGTCACGTCGCCGCTATTCAAGTAAGTCAATAATATGATGTATTCAGTTCTGTGCAGCAGTAATAGAATTGTGTGTGTAGAATATCAAGATGTCAACGACGTACAGAGTAAAGAACGTTGTTTGGCTTATATTATTAAGTTGTATCCATTGCAGATAGGAACAATTTCATCAGTGTACTCCCTTTGGAACTTATTTCTATTGACTAAATCATCAGAGCAAGAAGTAGTGTTTTTTACTTGGCATGATCGATTCTAAGAAAATATCTTACAAAGTTAAGGCAATTTCATGGAATCTAGAAAAAAAATCACCATCTTATTTAAGAAAAATCGTATTTAATAGATAGGAGTTTAAAAGCCAAGCAACTATTAAATATTTTTTCAGTGGACCAATAAACAATTATTAGGTTGATGGAAGAGTTCCCTTAAGTTGAAAAGAAAAGCAATAGAAGTGTCTGAGAAGTTCCTGAAAAGATTCGGAAAATATTTGATTTGATTCCGTTTGAGGTTTGAATACAAATTGAATCTTGAAAGAAATTTTTTTTTCATTCGCTCAATTTATTACAGTATTTGTATGCCAGTAAGGGCTTAAAAGCATTCATTGCTTTTTTATTTTCTTAGTTTTTTTTTTACCAGTAAATTCATCACTTCAATTTCCAAGAAAGTAGAGGTGAAATAGGTTTCCATCTTATTGAAATGTAATGAAAACATGTTCGACAGAGCAATAGTGTAATTTAAATGAAAAATATATTAAATGAATGTTGTGCTTAAGTTATAAAACAATATTTGATAAATGGTGGACTAGGGCGACGGAATAATTATAATTAATAGATGCTCCGAAAGGTTATTTATGTTTAAAATAAAATGTTTCTTTAAATTCTTCAGCATTAAATATTTTGCTTCATTAGAAGCGTCTTGTGAAGTAAAACATTACTTTTTTTCAAAGTGTCACGTAGAAACTGATTAGTGGATGCAATAACATTGAGCTTTTTTCATTCAGGGAGATTTTTACTAGCGAAAGTAAATCTTTATAGGAAATTACTGATACTGATTTGTTTTTTTCGAAATTATTTTCCACTTCGCCATAATAAGGAAGAGGATTTGAGGATATTTGTACAAAGAGTTTGTGATTTTTGAAGTTTGCTTAACGTGTTTGTTAAGCCGAGGAAATCTTGGTTGGTATATTTGTTACTCGATATAGCCTCCGAGATTGGAGATGGGTTAGTTGGTCTTCCCTCTAGTGTTAAGCTTACATTCAGCATCGTATTGTTTCATTTTTCAGAGTTGGATCTGTTATAGTAATTTGATGTGAATATCATTTATGAATTGATTATTATATTCAGTTCGTTCCAGTAGTTTTGGTGAATGAGAGTTCTTGTCTCGATTTCATTTGGTTGGTTGATAACATTGTTCTTCTTCCCGGAAAAAAAACCCAGCTTAATTCGGTACAACAAAGAAATATTTCGTGAGAGTCTCTGTCATAATGTATGAGACATTGACAAACTTCATCTGAGTAACTGAGTATGCATCGCCTAGTTCATAACACATATTCATATGAGGGTAAGTTTATACCAACTAGAATATTAGAAACAGCTAAAAGATTAATCCTAAAATCGTTTAGAATTTCTATCTATCTAATCTATTATGTCATTAGCAATTTACGGAAGAGCATTATTTCTAATCAATCTTTTTAATTGTAAGATAAGTCTCCAAGCTGGATGAATAGCCAATCAGTGGTGAAACCTTTGCCTTGGATGATAGAATAATCAACACACTTAATCGAAAAATAGATAGATATACGGTTGTTTGATATTCAAGATGCAAAAATTAAGTTTGATAGCCTAAAAATGTAGCTGCGATATATTTTACTCTAGAGATTCCATTAAGGGCTGAGAAGATTATGCCTTTTTCTTGAGATGGTGTGAGGGAAGTAACCTTTGGTGGCTTAGTTATGTTTATGCCTGCAAAGGAGGTTTTAGATATAGGGCTAGTGATAACGATATTGGTTTTGGTTTAGTCTTGCTAGTTTCGTGGAATAGATACCACTGAAAATTACTTTCAAGAAATTGCTATCGGAAAAGATAACAGGCAGATACTCACTATGCTCTCTGAAGTTTGAAGAATACAGATGCAGTTTATTTTGCATAAGTTCAAGAATTATTATCGTAATATTTTTCAGAGAATTCAGGTGAAACTTATACATATTTGTTCAAGAAGAACAAATGGGCTTTTACTGGAACATGCAAGCTCTTATACACAAGGGCCAATACAACTATTCTGACACATTTTTTATATAGAGTTTGGGAGAATGCATGGGGATGAATCCATTTGAAAAAGAATAAAAAATTTAAACATCATGCAAAGGCAAAGCACATTTAAAGAAAATTGAAGAGGGTGTGGTTAATTCAAATCATGAACGTGTGTTATATTTCATAAGTATTTGGACATGGGTTCTGTTCTCGGGTGTGCTAAGTGAATGAACCAATTTGGCAAAAAATAAATACTGCTGTTCTGAAGAAACTAGGAATTACGTCCAGGTTAGTCTTTCTTCAATTCATGATTACAACATTTTAATTAAATATATATGTATATACTTCTGAAGTTGTGTACCATGAGCGCTTAACGTCTAAAACGTCAATAACGTTCTACGTTATACAGAAGGGTAAATGGGATGTGTATGAACCGTGAACCGCTGATGCCCTTTGTATTAAACTCAAACGATATCGCTTACTGTAGTAATTGGACAGAAATACACTCCACCGGATCAAAGGCGTAGACCCAGCCTGCTAAGTCTATGTTCTTATAGCTCTCTCTCTCTCTCTCTCTCACCTCTCTCTATCGCTCTCTCTCTCCTCTCTCTCTCTCTCTCTCTCTCCCTCTCTCTCTCTCTCTCTCTCTCTCTCTCTCTCTCTTTCTCTCCCTCCTACTCTCTCTCACCTCTTCTCTCTCTCACGTCCTCTCCCTATCTCTCCTCCTCCTTTAACTCTCTCTCTCTCTCTCCTCTATCTTTCTCTCTCTCTCTCTCTCTCTGACCTCTCTCTCTCTCTCTCTCTCTCTCTCTCTCTCTCTCTCGCCTCTCCTCCTCCTTTAACTCTCTCACTCTCTCTCTTCTCTCTCTATCTTTCTCTTCTATAAAAGCCTCTTCACGAAGGCTCGGCTTTATGTTTATATATATTTGACAGATAGTCTGTAAACTAAGGAGACTGTCTTGAATGGCACACAGGTGATGTGATCAAATATTCTGTTCCCTCATTTTTAGCAGATTTCCCTTAAGGGAAATCAGCTATTGAGGTCGTCCATCGATCATATCCAGGAGATGACATAAATGAGGTCCCTTCAAAACTATATATATATATATATATATATATATATATATATATATATATATATATATATATTATTCAGCATTGAATTCAAAATTTGTTTTTGTTTTTCTTTTCTTTCTTTTTTCTTTTTCTTTGTTGTAAATAATTTTATTGTACAAATATTTTATGTTATTATAGTTAAAAAAAAATGTATCAAGCACACGTTATGTACTAATTATTGTACGGGACGTGTGGCTAAAAGAAAGATGAAGTTTGTTAACGGTTTAAATCGGACAAGTGGGAGAGGGGAGGTTTAGAGGGGGGAATTTCCAAAATTCGAAATATCTCCGTTACTATACGTGGATCGAAAAAATTGTATAGAACCAATCCTATTGAAAATTAAATTTACTATAAATATTGTAATATACATTAATTCTCTATCTTGAATATTAACCGAGATATTTGCATTTTTATTAAGTGTAACGGACGAGCTATGGTCCCTTCTATTAGTTCCTGCCAAAAGCTAGTTCGGGTGTTTCCATAACTGTTGGGCACTCGTATGGAGATTTCTCTATTGTATAACTTTACGTGGAAAATCTGCTTAGTTTACGCAGCTCCTGCGTGACGTACTTTTTTTTAGTTCAAAAGTTATATATGTAAGTTAAAAGACTTGGTTTATGCTGGATGTGAGATATTTTCAGTGAAATAACACTGTAATGTGAAAATCACAATAGAAAGGTGGGTTCGTTAAAGACTGAAACAATTCGGACCAACAGTTTATCAAGATTATTATATAACTTTTTTCGATAAGGCGCTTAATAACGGGGATTGTTTTGATATTCCAACACATACCCAACTTTTCCGTTTGGAAAATTTTCTAAAAAGGTTCATGGAATAACATTTAGCTACGTAGTGATACGTGGGCTCAGGTAAATTAATTAAAAAGAGAAGAGCTTTGAATTTGATATTTGAAACAATTCCAAAGCTGCTCAGATATATAATCCGAACTAATGGATTTATTTAAAGAATCTTCATATATCTTATAATGTGCCCTTTTTTTTGGTTAACGTGCATTTTCGTGGTAGGTAGAAAAAAGTGTACTTTTGACATTATGAAACTATACTTGAAATGGACATTGCCCTTTGTTATTCTAATTAATCCCATTCTAAATTCAGTACCTTGGGTATGAGATATCAGGAGCAAGAGATAGAGATGATAAGAGATGACAGCTCAATCATTAGAGAAGGAAAAGTGAGTTAGGATATAAGTGTGTAAGTAAGGGTGGAGAGAGAGGGCTGGTGTTTGTTCTTCTAAATAACCTCATACATCGCCGCTCCACCGAGGGTCTAACTCTCCCAGACAATCTCTCTGGATTTATTACCTCAGCTTTGTAATTCACTCCCCGAATAGAGGGAGTTGACAGAATAATCTGTCAGCTTTTAGTCACTGACAAAATTACCCCCCTCCCACCCTTCCTGACCTTCAACACATAAATCTCACCTGGAATAACCTTTTTGAAATAAGTCGTTGGCTGAAATGTTTTTCACCCGGGGGAGACAGCATCTTTTTAGGCAGAATATCTGAGGGAACTTCTATAATTTACTGGATTTCTTTCAACAAAGCAAGTTTGAAAACCCTTGTCCAAGTCCCTCTAGCTTCCCACATGCTAACCGAGCTTCCTATCTGGATATCAGACATTTCGAACTTTTTTCTTTGATCAACAATGTTTATAGTTTAAACAGGGAAGGATAATTACTTTTACCCAGAAAAAACATACCTTAATTGATTCAGGCAGTAGAACATTGAAAGCTTCTACTGGTAAAAAATAAAGATACCTTTAGCTGCTCCTTCTTTCTGAACCAGCAATAAATTAATGGAATAAATTAATAATATTTTTTAGTAATTACTTGGAAACATTAGATGGATTTCCCTTAGGACTACATCCCTTAAATGGGAAAGTTTAATTCACTTGTTGAACAGCTCTTTGATGATGCACAGTATGGTCAGTTATCATCGCTTTGTCCCAATGCATCTTTATATTATCTTTTTCCAATAATTTTTGAGGAATATAGCGATAATAAGCGACCTTCCTGTCTACCATGCCGAATTTCTCTGCTAGAGCTTGATGGTATACTTTTGTCACGTTATTGTGTCTTTGTAAGTACTCGGACCCAGCAAGCATTTCACATCCAGCTGTAATGTGTTGAATGGACTCGTAAGCTTTGTTGCATAATCTACACTTGTCTGAAACATTACTATCCTTGAGGATATGACTTCTGTATGATCTGGTGGCAATCACTTTTTCTTGGATAGCTGTAATGAAACCTTCTGTTTCTGAAAACAGCTTTCCAGACGTCAGCCACGCGACAGAATAAGCCAAGTCTACCTCCGAGTCATAAAGGCGACTGTAGTAACGACCATGAAGTTCCTTATTTTGCCAGTCTGAAAGAAAGTGGGATTCATCTTTAACTTCAGGATTGCTACTAGATTTCAAGTTCAAGGCCGTAAACCCCTCATCAAGTTTAACGATTTCTTTAAAGCCGTGGCTATCATTCGATCTTATGTAATGTCTCAGGTTAACTTCCTGAGACCGACATAGGTTTCGGATGTTGAGAAGGCCTCGTCCTACTTGTTTCCTCGATTAATACAGCATGGCCATAGATGAGATCGGATGGTGCATTCTGGCTTTTGTCATGTCCGTTCTTATGAGCCTATCCAACTCATCAAGAGTACTGTCAGACCATTTTATTATGCCAAAACTATAGATAAGAGATGGTATCGAACATGAATTAACTGCTTTTATTATATAGCGGCTTGAAAGATAGCTGTTAACAATAAGTCGCAAGTGCTTAATAAATTCATTTTTTAATTGGTCTTTTACATCCTTTTTCGCTATTTTGAGATGCTGTTGAAAACCAAGATATTTGTATGACTCAGTCCTTTCTAGTTCGTGAATATAGGTTTCATCAGAAACTATTATATTATCTGTAGTCATTTTCTGACCTCGTGAAATATGCAAGACAGCACATTTATCTAACCCAAAAGACATACCAATAGAATCACTATAATTCTTTATTATGCCTATCATGCTTTGCAACTGGGTAGGTGTCTTTGCATATAACTTCATGTCATCCATATAAAGGCTATGGCTTACTTTAGATTCATTTTTACCTATAGAAATTTCGTAACCGTATTCACTGTCTCGAATTATTTGGCTCATGGGATTTATTGCTAAGCAAAACCACAAGGGGCTGAGACTGTCACCTTGGTAAATACCTCTTTTCATTTTAATTGTCTCGCTCTGGAATATTGTCTTCCCCTTTCCAATGCTAAGCGAAGTTTTCCATGTTGCCATTAAACGCGACAAAAATTGGTTACATTTGGAGCAACTTTATAAACCTTTAAGACTTCAATTAGCCAATTATGAGGTACTCAGACATACGCTTTCTTGTAGTCAATCCATGCTATAGAAATATTCCGCTGTTTTTTGGAGACCTGAGACGCTATAAATGAATCTATAACTAATAACTCTTTACATGCCTTAGCACCACTTTTACAGCCTAACTGTTCTGGGGCAAAAAGCCCATTGGGAACAAGATGGCTATTTATTTTAGCACTAATTATAGATGTAAATAGTTTATAGATTCCATTTAAGCAAGTAATGGGTCTGTAATCTGTAGGTTCTAAGTGACCTTCCTTTTTCGGAATCATATAGGTCACACCCTCAGCGAAATCTTCAGTTATTGTAACATGGCTTGTCAATAAATCTGAATAACATCTAGCTAACATGTGATGTAGGCATGTAAAATGCTTGAACCAATAATTCTGAATTCCATCCCGACTGGGGCATTTCCAGTTATACATTTTTTTAATGCTTGTGTCACTTCTTCAGCCGATATGCCGTCATCTGCCATTTCAGGAACATTTTTTAAGCTGTGTGTGAGATCTTTTACCCATTGTACACTTCTATGAGTCACAGGTACTTCCCAAATATTTGTCCAATAATTGGTCAAATCGTTGGCAATACAATCTATTTGCTTCTTAACCATGTTTGTGCCAATGCTGCGGTAAAAATATTTTTCTTGCGTGCAAAATAGTGCATTTTGTTTCTTCCTCATATGTGATTCTTTGTATCTCCGTATCCTATTAGCATATACAGCAAGCCGTTGCTTTTCTTTATCTAAATAGGTTCGTAGAGTCTCAATAAGATCGTTCTCATTTACCAAGCCTGGGTGAAGAACAATAAATTCATCAATTTTACCTTTAAGCTTGGTACTGGCACCATCGGGATTACACAGGAAGTTAGTCAAGATACCAATTCTCTTCCGAAGGTCAGCTGTCTTTTTCTCTAATCGTCGCTGCCATTGTAGAATACCCAGACTTTGTTGGCTTTTGTCCTGAGAAGTTTTTTCTCGAACTTTCCCTAGATAGCACGCCACTCTGAAGTCAGAGCTTGAATTATAGACCGTTGGTGCAGTCGGGATTCTTACGGAGCCATACAACATTGGGGCACCGCTCGCACTACCTGACGATGTCGAGGGCAGTTATTATTATTATTATTTCATGGTATTACTAAGACAATATTTGGGGCTCTGGTTAGCCAAGTGAGTTAAAGGCTTTAATCTCACATAGTAAACCTAGAGCGGCGAGTTCAATTCCCACCTGGGAAAATAGGAATTTATTTAGCGACGAACTCATTAAATAAAATCCTTAGTCCCATCCTGGTTAGAAAAGAGTGGTAACGTGTAGATAACCCATCCCAATTAGCCTTAGTAGCATAAAGTGGGCGTCAATAAATCAAAAAATAAGATGGTATTTAAAATGCACATTATTTTATCTTACTCTTTTAATTTATTCAATGAAGTACAGAGATGAAGCTTTATATTCTATTTATTGTTTCATGTTGTTATCAACTTTAATAATTTATTAGTTCAATTAATTAAATTAGTTTCTACTTTATTCAGTTTATCATTATTGGAAAGGACACTTAATAAAAATAATTTGAAGCTATACACAGTAGTTTACATTTGCCATGAATTCAACTTTATTAATTATTCGCAAGTAGTCTTCAATCGTAGAGCGATGGTATAATTTTGTAATTTTAACCCACTAAATTACTTAAACATTTAAAAATAAATGAATATAGTAGTTTTTAAATTTTAAAATGATGTATATTTTATATTTTGTATGTGTATATTTTTGATGTATAACAGCTTTTGTGACCATCTGCGATGCCTGCTGTATTGTGAGGCACAGAGGTTACAAACTGTTTTGCCAAAGAGCTAAAAATGTAGAAGGCTGCGCGGAGCTAAGAGGTTTACATATACGTGGATTTGTGAGGAATAGCATTTTGGTGGAAAAAAGGCAAACAGAGCTGAACCCTGTTGATGCTAGCTTACATATGCTAACGAATTCCATTTAGCCGGTGACACTCTCACGGCTCGGCTCTGCCAGGATTTCCATATTTCCACCCAACCTCTCCATTATCATCCACGGATTAAATGAATATTTTACATATTAAGAGATTTCCTGTTGCTCTGTTACAGCCAAAAATCAAAGGTACACAACATTTTTTTTTTTTTTTGAGTAGCAGATTTCGATTAAAGAGAATCGTCAATAGAAGTTGTCCTGATGACTCGAATTTCAAACATTTCGTCCCATATATATACTAAAAGTTGACATTATCTTAGATGATTTAAAAAATGTAATTAATTAGGAAGATTAATAAAGCTTTCTAATCAGTATTAAAGTGGGCCTCTTCCATAGTTCCTCTACGGGATATACACTGCAAAGCACTTCAAAATAGTTATAGCTCTATAATATGTAATCGTACTTTGAATATAATTACGATTAATTTTGTTAAGTATAGTACTTACGACGGGAATGTTACGGACTACGATTTAGAGTGTGTTTCAGAATGTCTCAATGCAAAGCAAAAAGGTCCCTCCTTTTCAAGACTCCATCCAGTATTGGATTTTTTTTTTCAATATACAAACGACGGTTAAAAGGACTTTGTTTTGAAATAATTTTCTAATTCAGAGAACTCTGAGAAATATTTTTTGGTCTGTTAGAAAACATGTCAACATATAAGGTAGGAATGGTTTAGCGACTTTGGTAATTATAACATATCCAAGTAGAGCAAGTTGAATGAAGACCTACCGGCTCAACGTTACCATTGGTAGTGAGAGGACCTGAGGTGGTTGGATTTCCCTTGGCAGGACTTGCGGCCCCGAAATTGGAGGATCCTAGCTGCTACCACTCTGACTGGTTTGTTTTTTGGCTAAACAGCAGAACCAACCAAGATGTAACACTTAGCAGTTAGTTTTAAACTTATTTTTATTCAGACCATAGATAAGACTTCTTTTAGCTTTTACGTAGGTATTTACGTCAAGAACGGCGGATGTGGATATTTACAAATTCAAAAATGAAACAAATGGTTCTTGAAACTGGACAGTTTTTCTCAGTTCAAGCTTGGGGCCAGTTACTGCAGTATGATTTCAGTATGGTACTGATAAACTGAAAACGTAATTGAATAAAACCTGGGGAACAAAGGGAAAACATGTTCGTTATTCCCATAATGTAATTACTTTTTTGTTATACAAAGTGAAGTAACGGTAACCTTTTATATTAAGTGCATCATTGAAACGAATTTCATTTGATTTTATAACAAATTAGATTTACTCAGTTACGCTCGTGTGAGTCCATTCTTTTGATTATATATATATTCAATGAAATTAAGTTACTTTTTTTACCATGAAGAACATAGTGAATATAAGTATTGAGTGGAAATGTTGTAACGATTTCTTTCTAACCAAAAGAAACATTTATCTGTTTTTATCAGAGAAATCTGTCATTGAATTTGTACTATTTGCATCGATTTTGGAAAAAAAAATCTTATATGAAGCCTGTAGAAATTTATACATGCAGTTTTCTAATTCGATCACTACTTATCACGATATTTAATGGTTTTACGTAAAAATGATAGGTCAAAGTCGTTATGGGCGTAGTCAGATTTCATCTACCGCGATCATCTAACGCGATCGTTCAAAAATTGTCAATATTTTCGTTTCTATGCGTGGAACGTATAACTGTTTATTTTTATTTTTTTTTAAATTTGCTACATGTTTTCTAAGCCTTTTTATTGATCAAATGATAATGAAGGGTGATGCCAAATCAGGAACCTGTGATTGCATGGTCATTTGTCGCAGCGTAGCACATCTTTTGTAGTTCTTTATCTTAGTATATGGCTATTATTTTAAAACGTTTCTCAGCCTTCATACCTTTACAAAACTCATTGCAGGGGAGTGAGCGGTCCTATACTTATAGTATAATCTTACCTTTTTCCTTTCATAATCCTTTATTACATCTGTTTATGCTACTTCACTTGTGTGGACTTCTTTGAAGAAATACAAGAAGGCGCTTAGAATAGCCGAGTTAGTTAAAGCGTTGATCTTAATAAATTTGGTAAAACTAAGAGTCATTTTGATTTTCTAGTGGACAATAGTAATTTATTTGACTTTAATTCCACTTCTCCCTAAACCTAAAGGGGGTGAAAAATTAGATATTAAAAAGCCCTAAACATGAATTTTTGACATTCTAAGACTTCATTTTTGATTTGGGTGAGATACGTAATTACATATTCATTTGTATTTAGGTCCAGATATCTTGCCAAAGCTAATCAAAATTGATTCAAAGAAGGTTAGAAGGATTAATTCCGTTGAAATCTGATAACCGATATGCACTGTATTTCGTAGAAGGCTGTGTATTACACAGACTAGCTTTTAAAAATATTATCGACTAATTCTCAAAAAAAATATTTTAGAGGATAATATGAAGAAATGTGAGAGAAGCTCATAACTGGTACTGATTGGGTGGTCCTAGAGGATCAAAGCTAGTTCATCCTAGAATACTGCAACTAATACAAAAATACAATTTGTAAAATAAGTGTACGTTATATGTTTGTTTATGAGTCCAAGAAAAAAGGAAATAAATCTAGTTTGAAACGAAGTCAAATAGCATATTTGGATTTAGTGAACGTCTAAAGTTATCGAGTAATACGTCCTACCAACTTTTGGTAATCCAATCAACTCTGGTTTGATTTAATAGACGTACAGCCTTTGCTAGGAACAAACTACATGATGATGGGACCTTTAAATTCGCCGGCCAAAAGTTCTGTTTTGGAAAACGTTATTTACGGGTGAATGCCATAAATAATAAAAGGGCAGAAGGTGTTAAATGTTAAAGGTTAATAGGACGAGCTTCCATGTTCACCAGCTGTCCTAATTCGAACTGATTCTTTGCTCACCTAATGAATGAATGAGGGAGGTATTAGTTTTAGCCAGAGGGTCAGGGGCCAAGTTTGAATTGACTTGGGAAGTAGTTAGCAACTTTAAACTAGCTATATACCCCTGCTCTTTAGGAAGAAATCTGATTAAGGGCTTTTCTCAATTTACTCAGTTTTAAATAAAAAGAAGTAGGAGGGAAAAGAAAAAGAAATTTCCTAAAAGTTTTTCAATATTTTACGCTAACGTATTTAGATTTATATAAGGACAAGAGGGTGCATCCGGCATGAAATCCTTTGTCCCTTTCTCCTTTATGTTGACCATGTTTATCCCGTCTCGTCTGGTTAAATGAGGAAATATATTTGAATATGTTTTGACAGTTATTTTGTTATTTTTAACTAAATTATATATATATATATATAATTATATATATATATATATATAATTATATATATAATATATATATATATAATATATATATATATTATATATATATATAATAATTATATATATATATTTCTCAAAGGATGCCTCATTCGATAAATGTAAAATTTCTTATTTCTCTAAAATAACTTAAAATGATTAATATATATATATATATATATATATATATGTATGTATATATATATATTTCAGCTGTAGTACTCAAAATATTGGAACTTAAAAATAAACTTATGCTGAACACGCGGTCAACTGGTAAGCTTTATAGAGCTTTCAGTGGTCAGTTTAGTTGTGGTTATAGTAGGAGGTCAAGTGGTCTGCTTTAGTGTAGGTTTACAGGAATGGCAAGTGGTCAGGTTTCGTGTGGCTTTATTGGGATGGCAAGTGGCCAGGTTTCGAGTGGCTTTATGTGGATGACAAGTAGTCAGGTTTCGAGTGGCTTTATTGGGATGTCAATTGGTCAGGTTTCGAGTGGCTTTATTGGGATGTCTAGTGGTCAGGTTTCGAGTGGCTTTATTGTGATGTCTAGTGGTCAGGTTTCGAGTGGCTTTATTGGGATGTCTAGTGGTCAGGTTTCGAGTGGCTTTATTGGGATGTCTAGTGGTCAGGTTTCGAGTGGCTTTATTGTGATGTCTAGTGGTCAGGTTTCGAGTGGCTTTATTGGGATGTCAAGTGGTCAGGTTTCGAGTGGCTTTATTGGGATGTCTAGTGGTCAGGTTTCGAGTGGCTTTATTGGGATGTCTAGTGGTCAGGTTTCGAGTGGCTTTATTGGGATGTCTAGTGGTCAGGTTTCGAGTGGCTTTATTGGGATGTCTAGTGGTCAGGTTTCGAGTGGCTTTATTGGGATGTCTAGTGGTGAAGTTTCGAGTAACTTTATTGGGATGTCAAGTGGTCAGGTTTCGAGTGGCTTTATTGGGATGTCAAGTGGTCAGCTTAGTTGTAGCGTTAATAGGAGGACACGTGGTCAGCTTTAGTGTGAATTTAAAGCGAGGTTAAGTGATTAGCTTAGGTGTGGCTTTAGTTGGAGGTCAAGTGGTCAGCTTAGATGAGAATTTAGTAGGAGGGTAAGTGGCTTTTGTGAAAGGTCATAAAATTGACCTTCAAGAAGCTGAGGTTGAAAAAATTAAATTAACAATCTTGGGATGTCTAGTGGTCAAGTTTCGAGTAACTTTATTGGGATTATATATTCGAGTGGCTGCAATATCAAGTGGTCAGATATTTGCTTCTTTAAGTATTCAGGAGGACACGTGGTCACTGACATTTATCTGATATTAAGGATGAGCTGATGTACCATGGAACGTTCTATTCCAAACAAATATAGAATATAGGTTTTACTGTTCGTTTACTATGTTCGGTGTGCTGTCATTAATTAAGATTTATGTTCTTAATTACATGGTTTTTTTTTGTTAACCTCATCCTACAATTTAACCTTTTTATACAAAAGTAAAGATCAGACCAACTAGTTGGCTAATAGCAGACCATGAGGGGGGATTTCAGTTATATCAACCGGATTAAAAAATTGGTCGTAAACTGCTTGTTTAACATTCTTTAAATATTTCTGCTTATGCATATTTTTTTTTCTGAATCTCAACATTCTCCCAGATATTTGCATTATTTTTATTCAGCCAAAGAACGCCCCACTCCAACTCATGATATTTTCACTTTGAGAAACTGAGTCACTAAATACCTCATAACTAGCTGGCATTTTGATCTTTTTTTTTTTACATAGAAATGGTGAATATATATATATATATATATATATATATATATATATATATATGATCAATAGCGCTTCATATTTTTCCAACCCGGTAAGCCATTGAGGTTCGTCGTGTCTGAATATGGTACAAAACTCATCGTATTTGATCATACAACTCTTTCATTTATTAACATTTCTTTTGTCCCAAAATATAAACAAAATTTATATTAATATTTTGTTAAGAATTAGGAAGATAATGAAAGTAAATCTTGGTAATGAGATAAATGGCTTAGCAGCTAGCCGATAACCTATTCCTTTGACTAGCTCTAAAACGGATAATGAGGGCTTTAAATTTTGTAGCGGGTAGTTGAGAGTTTAATAGGTCCACTTGGTTATTATGGAACTCCCACCTTCTACTAATTTCCTCAGCTTTAGCGAGGGCTTCCTTTGTAGGCATATTTCTGCTATAGTTTATATCAGCTGGACTACTAAAGGGAGCACGATATTTTATACTTTAAGGGAACATTAAGGTATCGTCAAGATAAATTGTAGTTCAGAAAATAACAATTTGCACGCTCCGTACTGAGTGAAATATACCATAGCCGATTACAAATCTTTGTATGCAAAGTTTTCCTGAATGAAAATATTTCTATGATCAACGAGACCAAAATCAGATCGTCACTGAGTGTGACCAATACACCTAACGAAGTGTGGAATTAAAAAAAAAAAATGGCAATCACGAAGCGTACGCTAAGTAGGTTTCCCCGAGTGCTGAAATGACTCACAACAGGTCTTATCTGGCCATATATTCTCTATTTCTCAAATAAAAATCGGAAGAGTAGAAATAGGAGTTTACTGAAGGCTGAAAAAACGAAGGTCCGAACCCGAAAGTACTAATAACTCGTTATATATTTCAGTTACAATATATATAGTACAACGATTGTAGAGCATGGATAGTTCATTAACATTGGTTCTGTAACACTTTTTTTAGTCCGTCCTATAACTACGGATAACAAAAATATCGAGATTGGTAAAGGTCAAACAAATAATGGAACCGCCAGAGGTTTACACACAAATTATTTATAGTTTTGAACTGACCTCATTTTGGTCATCTCTCGATTTGGATCGATCTCGATTTTTTGAAAATTGCGTCATAAGTAGTACGTCAATAGCTGATTTTCCCTGAGGGAAGTATACTAAAAACAAATATATTACTTCGCTCGGGAACGTCTTATATCCTAGATCATTGATGGCATTTATTATCAATTCAAACTGTTCTGCAATTAAATTTTATTTGTTGAGACCATGCCCATGATTGGAGTGTAATGATGATTGAGCACTTTGTGAACCAGAAGAGTCTGGGTTAGCACGGGAATTTTTGGTTTAGAGAGTTTTTTTAGACACTTGTGACTTGCTTCCATACTTCCAAATGTCTTAGTATGCCTGCCCCCGTATATCTTTAAACTCAAAGTGACTAAACATATGAATTGAATTTGCGCACTGTTTCCAAAAAAATATGTTCTTACTACTCAACTCCGAACTTATGATCGCACACGTATCGTATTTGATCAAGTCGGCAATCACATTTACAGGGTAGCTCTTCTGGAATTCTCTTTATACCATAAAACTACTCCCAGAGAAACAAAACGTAATGCTTTAGTTTGTCAGTCCAATATATGTGAGAAATCAAGAATTATTAGTATTTTAGTCAAACGCAGGAAAAATTACACGATCCAAAACAAAAAGTCCGCCACTCAGGGGCTGCGTAAACTAAGCAGATCTCCCGCGTGAAGTTTAATAATTGATAAATCTACATAGCGGCAACACAACACCACCGAGAATATTAAGTGAATAAATAAAAACGATAATAAGAAACCTCCCGACAGGAAACAACAGTTCTGCCACCTTCTTGCCGGAAAGAATAGCAATTACTGTAATATATCTGAATATAACTTATTAATTTGATTGAAACCTATTTACTATATCTAGTACTGAAATTTATAATGAATCAGAATAATTTTTATCTCAATCAAATTTAAGTACTCCAAAAACTTAAGAAGGGCGGGAGGTCACCAGAACATATTTGCATGTATCTCGTATAATAAATGTTTCTTAAAAACAATATTCGGTATTTAAGCTTCAAATGTTGCGGTTTATTACATAACCGAGCATTGTTTATGGTACATGAGTAGAAGTGGGGTTTGGCTGAAGGTTGAAAACTGAACAATGCAAATATCTCGGATAATATTCAAGATAATGAATAAATGTATATAACAATATTTATAGAAAATTTAAATTCCTATAACAATGATTCTTCACATTTTTCGATCCGAAGTACAGTAATGGAGATATTTCGAATTTTCAAAATTCTCCCTCTCTAAACCCCCCCTCCCCCTCGTCCGATCTCAACCGTTAACGAACTTGATCCTTCTTTTTACATAAAGCGACTATCGAGTTTACGTTAATCGTTACATTAAACATTGATTGCGACCGCTAGTGCAGTAACAGACAAATATATATATATATATATATATATATATATATATATATATATATACAGTTTTGAACGGACCTCATTTTCGTCATCTCCTGGGTAGAATCGATGGACATTTGAAGAAAAATTTCGAAATCACGTCATGAGTACGACCTCAATAGCTGATTTCCCATAAGGGAAATCTGCTAAAATTAGTCCATGATCTTTTCCTTTTCTGTAAATTTTTAAATCGTAACAGATACCGCAAAAAAGGTTTTCAAATGTTCCATTATAAGTTGCTAAATTTTATGAGTAATTTAAGAAAAAAGAATTTGTAAGTATTACACTTATTATATTTTAAGCTAGCCGTCTAATCCGTCGTTGGCTAGTTGACGTAGGAATGGTTTCCCGTGTAAATATAAAGTTCGGATGAAGCATATCATTCCGCCATATTCATCAATCAAATCACAAATGCCCCAGATATAAGCAGTTAGACGATTTTATGTTTAGAATTGCTGTTTTTGAAACATTATTTGATATAATAATGGTTTCTTCTCGAAGTATAAGTATTAGACAATAAGAAGTACTGAATAGTCACATTATTTCCTTTAAATTAGTCATATTTATATTTTCAAGCAAGAAGCGTGGATTGTCTATTGCACGAATATTGCCGAATTTATTGTCTAACTTGGGATCAAATAAATCTAGTTTCCCAGGAAAATAAAACGGTTGTATTCTGAGGCAATCTGTTGTAAAACCGAGAAGAATGTAAGTCGTGTTCCCCGAACTCGGTAGCAATTAGAAACGTTGTACCCGATAAAAATGGGTTTCCTTGGAAATCTAATTAAGTTAACACAAGTCATTATTTACTTTTTCCTGACAAAACCTATACTACGAAGATATTAACGAATTTATGTTTCGATGTCGAAGTAAAACCCAACCCCAGAGAGCATTAGTAATGAATGAAATCTCTTATATTAACAATGCTCATTCTCTTAATGTATACATGAGCAATTTTTCAATTATATTTAGCCCTTTTCTTGAAACACGAATAAAATCCGGGAAAGCGGAAGTCAAAACATCATAATTTACTATATTAATTTGAATACCGATGTAGCACAGTAAGTTTATCCTACACACAATATGTTCTTAACGTTTTCTCGATAAAACGAATATTAACGAAGATATTGATGGATACGTATTTTTACGTCAACGTAACCTCCCCCCCTCCTCCTAGTTGAAAATTCATATTCTCATTCAGCTTATGTTGCATTATGAGATAATAGCATCTCAAATATAAAAACCCATAGAAAATCTATGGTGCCGTTTTTGAGTGATTGAATAACAAATGGTCGGACAGACAAGCAAGATTTTCAATTTTGATGACATTGTTCTTAGAATGATTTGAAACGCGGAAAAAAAAAACCCACCGAATTTAAATAGAAAATTAGACAAACCTTAGAGTTTTATTTAAATAGATTTATAGAAGATTAAATCTTTAACGTAGGTACTTGACGATGGAATATAATGATTTCCGAATAAATCGGAGGGACTCTACTTCAGGGTTTTTCTCCTTTTCGGCCTCGTTATGGGGCTCCGTCATATTTTAAAATTTCCATTTAAGATGAATGAAAAATTATTGTGTTGCTTTATTAGATCTTATAAAACATTTATGACTGTACTTGAATCAAGAACCTTGCAGGAGAAGTTTTCAAAGTTCTGTTCAGTCAAGTCACGTAGCTTGTATACATAATGAATAAAGTCGGTTTTATTGTTTATGGTAAACAGTCTCTAATGAATTTATAATTCGCAATTGATTTTTACTGAGTTTTTCAAACCTGTTACATACAAAAGAAAGTTCTTAGTTGATAGTATTGGGATTACATCAAATATTGATGGTGTTGAAGTATATGTTCTCACTGTTATTCGATTAAGTTAACTTTCAAGGGCTCACATACATAAATAATTCACATTTGTCTTCCAAGTACCCTCACATTATACTCCTCGTGATTTTACATTTTTTATTTTTTTATTACCAATGAAATTATTTTGAAAAATCTAATCAAACTTATTTTATTCATCTATTAATTTTTGTACTGAACTATATTTTGTGTTTGACCTTCATCTTTCACGTCGTTATTATTTAGCTTTTACGTTTCATAAAAACTTTAGTTTCACTCATCAATTCGTTAGCATGATATTACTGTAAGTCTATAGCTAAATATTTTAAGTCTCCTTTGGCAAGGAACTTCGGATGGAAGTTGAGGCGTTATGTTCATCTGTTTGTCATTCCAGTAATTGGACTTCATTTCAACTGCTACTTGTTTTCTTGTGGAGCAACTTGTTTTTAGTGAAAGGAGTTATGATTTTGTGTCAAAACGGGTAACACTACTTCGTGGGAATAGTTTCCCGAGTTTGCCTTAGTTGGTAACTGAGGGTTCTTTGACTCTTTAACTAGTTTCTGACGTCAAAGGGTCCCTACAGCAATATTTATGATCAAACAGGCTGTGCTAGGCAACTGGTAAGTTAGCAAGGGGCCAGCTAATTTCTAGTTCCCTATAGAGGTTTAACTACACTTGCCAACTTGCTATAGTCGACAACTAACTTTACAGCCCCCTTCATTATTCAAAAGAGCTAATAAAATTCTCTTTGTTATTTTTTAGAATTATTTAACACATTAAGGCTGAACGTGCATATTGTTTATTAATTCGTCTCAATGTACAATAAATGAAACCTCTCGAAATTCTCGTATTTTTAGTTCTTTAAATTTATGGAGCTTTTATTTTTTGGAACATGACCACAGCTACAAGGCTCTAATAAATCAAATCAAAATTCTCTTGAAATAATTTTTTTTTAAATTTTGGCTGTAGGTCACATGTAATTTAAAAGAAGGTCCTGGCCTAGTTTTCCATAAAATTGATTAGTCTTCTTTTGACCAACAAAATTACAAAAAAATCCACATTATCAATTATTTAAATTTAGGGGCTCAGGTCATCCATGTGAGTTAAAGCGTTGTCCTTAATCTTAAATTAAATTTATTAAATTATTTAATTTTATTAAATTAAATCTTATTAAAAGGAATTTATTTTGCGACGGAATTCACTAAGTAAAATCCTTAGTCCCACCCTAGAAAAGGGTGGTAACCTGTAGATAACCCGTCCAAATTAGCCTAAGTTGCAAAAAAGTGGACGTTAATAAATAATTTAAATTATTTAATTAATTATTGTGTTCTAAATGACATTATTAGGAAACATATATTTTCATTCATTCAACATATGTGATACTATTCAATAATGAATAAATGCCTGCACTTTCTCTTCTTTATTGGAGAAAATATTTTTCAAAAAATTAATTCTTTTACACCAGCTAAGAACAATAATTAATAATAATAATTGTCACGAATAATTCTACTACATGCCCCAATCAATCTATCGATATAACAATCTCGCCGACTCATACTCAGCTCAGCTGATTTTAATGTCTAGCGATGGAACCTATTAAATGTGTTAAGGAATCACATCAACCATGAGTTAAGCAAAGAAAGCCCTGTACCAATGCTGGACGGCAGCAGAACCTTATATACTCGATCTAAATTGTGTGTGCGTATGTGTGTCTGCGCGTGTGTGATTGAGTAAGCTCGAACTAATTAAGCAAAGGTTACCCTCTCAATTACAAGTGATTTGCTATAACTGAATTCATTTGTACGACAGTGATAATATACATCAATATATGATATACACTCGGTATGATATATACTCAGTACATCAATAGTAATTACATTAATCAAAAGATAATTAATTACGTTGTAAATAATTATTAAAATACTGATTTGAATATGTTATCATTGAAATTTGAACGACGCTCTACCCTACTCTAGACGTATTTACACTTTTTAGAATTAATAATCACATATTTAAAATGTTTATTTATTTATTAACGTCCACTTTTTGCAACTTAGGCTAATCGAGATATTTAAAATGTTGATGAATCTTTGATAGAATACTTGAGGTTTTCTTCCGGAATTTTTTTGTGTTTTTATCTTTTTTTTTTTCATCATCTCTTCATGACCTGAACATCTAACTCAAAACCCTGGTAGCCTATTATCATGGGAGACGATCTTCCTCGCAGTCCTAGTTTTTCCATTAACTCTCATTTAATATTTCTTCCGTTCAAAGTTGTTTTTCTTCTCTCTCCAGGCATGGTGTTATTCCCACGATACTTCACCTCTGATGAACCTTGGAACCTTCAGATCTTCTATACAGCTGGGGTCATAAGAACTCATCAACAGCAAGCTGGCTAATTCCGAAGCGAAATATTGTTGTTGTGTTGTTGTACAACGGCGCTGGTTACAGATAATTTAAATGTACTTATTTAGCAGTTACTTTTTGAAACGTAGTACAGCGAAATGTAAGTTAGCAATTAAAATGTTTAGTTGTTGTCTCACAATCTCTTATCTCAAGCAAGTGTATTTTCACATTTTTGATATATTTTAAAAAAATTGCAGGAGTTTTTTCTAAATAAATATATGAAAAGCAAGACCATGCGCTAAATTGTCAATAAATAATGAATATATCTATATATATATATATATATATATTTATATTTGTCTGTGCGTGTGCGTCTATATTTAAGTAAATATTGGGAGGGGCAAAGATACCACAGTGGTCGTGTGCCTGACATGACAGTGTCAATCAACATTGATCGTGGTCATTTCTGGTATAGGTGAGAATTTTTTGAGTACGAGAGTTCCCTAACCAAGCGCACTAGTTTTTTGGAGTTGTATCTCAGTAAAGGTATAGTGAGTAGATTTGTTTGGAAGCCCCAGGGGTATGACGAAGAGGAATTCAACCCTTCCATACTTGGTCTACAGGCAATGTGGCTGAATGTGAATGGTCACTGCTCTCCTGCATGAGACAACTCATTACCGGTGGTTTTTGATCAATTGAAGTTCAAATATATATACATATATATATATGTATACATACATACATTTATGTACTACATGCTGCATGTGTAAGTAAATCTACGTAGCCATTTGAGGAAATGTTATAATAATGTTGTTATTTCTAGAACCAGAATAGTTTTACAGAGGTTAGGCGTCGGTTTGTGTTGACCATTACGTCACTCTGAAGACTAAGAAGTTCTGTTGATAAACTTTGTAAATATGCCTAAATTTGAGAGAAGGGTGGGCTGTGTCAATATTTGAGATCAAACAGGTGGAAGTCTAGGTTTGCTGAAGTATGAAGGGTGGTTTTCTCAGAATAACCTTGTTTGTTCCAGACAATCAAGAGAATAGGTCAGTTTGAAAAGTCTCGCCTAGGTCCTATAGGTCAACTGCTAACGTTTCCTCAACTTTTAGCACAATAAGTTGGTAACCTCTAAAGCAATATTAAGGAGATTTCAAGTGTCTACTATAATAATATTTTGGTTTCTTATTTATTTGATTTGGTTGATTCTAGAGTGCATTCACTACCTCGGTTCGAATATAAGGTTCCAGTCCTTTTGAAATTTCTATATTATTTCAATTTGATTTTCTACCACAATAATAGGAAATCTGAAAAAGAAAACTTATTTTTGGCAGGAATGTCATGTATTTTGGTCTACAGGCTATGATTTTGACTAGGATTCGAAAAATAGTATGACTGTTTAAATCACTGGATGTTAGTGCTCCCTCCTGTCTTGTTGATGATGAGGCCACCTTTCATCATCCTACGCAGTTTTATGTATAGGTTTTTGGCTATACTGTGGGTTTTGCCTTTTTTCGCTTCATATAGGAGCTCACATTTCATTGTGGACTTCTCATGACTCTCCTTTTTGGTGGGTACTTGGAACTCTTTGTCTCTGGTAACGTGATATTTCAGCCGGGTTCTAATTATTCTACCACTTTGTCTGACGTACGACACGGCAAAATTCGAGCACTTTATCCTGGAGTCTCCCGAATTTACGATTTTATGTTCATGTTTCGAAAATGTTTATTTCGTCTATACCATAATCGACAACCGTTTCAGTCAAGATTACAGATCATATTTGTTGTTGGTTGAAATCGGACTTGGAATAGTGGTTGGTTAGAGGGGGATTCTAAAATTCAAAATATCTTCGTTATTAAGAGTCGGATCATAAAATGTTATAGAATTAATATTGTTAAACTATTGTTGGTCTACAATTGTTGTTCTGTTTATTTTTTCGAAACTCAAACATTAAGGGGTTTTTCGTGTTTTCTAGTTTACAGCCTTCGATAACTCCCTCCTCCGACCCATAACCTCATCGGGTTTTTATATAGAAAATAGAGAATGTGTAGTGAGATGTGATCAAAAGATGGTTACATCAGCACGTGGGGAATCTGCTTAGTTTAGGCATCACCTGCATATGTCTGAATGGTTTTGCACTGTATTTTAAACTCTGTGAATTTTATGCTTAACTCATAACAAGTGTAATCGTAACAATTGAAAACTTTTCCCGAGCCCTGCTTCTTTTTTGGGGTTATTTAGTTTTCTTTTGCTTTCTAGTTGCATCGCCCTCCCTCCCCACCCACCATCCTGTTAGTGCCATAGCAAATGCGTTAGCAATATTTTCGGATCTAAAAAATATTTGTCGATTTTAAGCCGTCTTCACGAAACAAATAACATAACGAACCTCAATGCTAAGTATAGAGTAAACCAATCCAAACCTGAAGTATTTCTGGACATAAAAGTATATACTTTTCTGCAAAATTGATGTTTTTGATATTAGCAGAATGAACGCTAAAAATCTGATATGTGTTTGATAAGAATCTCTATCGGTGTAAGTGGGAGGATCCAAGGAGAGAGATCAGCAACAGGAAAGAGAGGTTTCTTTTTTGTCTGATATCTCGTTAGGATCACGTCGTTAGCTCTGATCAGCCAGCTATCTCGTTACCTTTATCTACTGACCAATCTCTCTCTCTCGCTCTCTCTCTCTCTCTCTCTCTCTCTCTCTCTCTCTCTCTCTCTCTCTCTCTCGCTCTCTCTCTCATGCTTTCTTTATCTTTTTTCGATTTTTTTCCGTCCACTTCTACATTTTCTTTTGTCCCAGGATTTCTTTAGCCTCCCCAACTTTTTCTTTTATATTTGATGACTTTTACTTCGATAGTGGATGTCTTCTATTGTATATTGTCTCACCCTCTACTTTCTCAGTCGGAGTATTTAGTTCGGACAACATTGCGTTTGCGAAACCCCAATAAATTAGCCAAAGAAAGGTGTTCTAATCAGTGGCAAAACAAAAAATTGAAAATATCATTGTTGTAAGAGAATAGGAATCATTTATTGATATTAGGATTAAGTAAGAACTCATAAGAGGAAAACTAGCTATTCAAGTCTTAGAATAGAATATTATCCGCCCAAAGAAAATTGGTTTGCCTTTGGACAACATTTTTCAACTACTCGAGAATAGTGACTAACATCAAAAAAGAATTTTCAGTTATCAAAGGCAATATAAATGGATGTTATAACTGCTTTTAACTAGAATTTAAAAAATATATATTCTTTTCTTTTTTAACGCAAAGAACACACAGCCATTTAGCACAACGAAGATAAGGCAATATATATGCAACTCGAGTGAATGAAACAATAGCCCTTCTGTTTAAATATGTATCGTGAGTTGTGCAGCAATTTTTAAGAAGGAATCATAGCTAGACTCTGAAATTGTGTTGAAGGGAGAAGAAATAAAACCCGGAACTCAGGCGAGTTTTTCATGAAAAAGGATAAAATCTGGTAATTTCTGCTTTTACTCCAACCGAGTTTATGAATTTTTCCAGTTCATAAATAACAGGAGAATATACACAGCTCTACTTAGAGCAAGTTGAAGAAGGCCTGGGACTTATTCAGAGTAACTAGTGAAAAGATAAAACTTAAAAAGGGTGTGGATTCTTAAAAAAGTCTTTCTCTCATAATTATTTTATCTTTCTCATAAATTTTAGTGAATTTTGAGAGGTAATGATATGTACATATATATATATATTTTTTTTTTACATTTGTACTAAGTTTTACTCTACTTTATTTTTAGAATTAGTAAATTCCAAGAACATAATAATTAAACACGCAAGAAACCTAATAAATATAAAAAGATCATTTAGTAGTATATCAGCTGCTTTCTTAGTCACTTTAACAAGAAAAAAAATAGAATTAACGAATTACGTAACTGTTAGCCGTCTGGCGACTTTAGTAACTCATATTTTGAAGACGGTCGTGAGTTAAAGTGAGGGTAGTTCCTTTGATTATATATGAAAAACACGTACTGGCAGCATGTTTGAATAATTCAAAACGTAATGGGTGAAGATAAAGTTATTCCTTCCAAGAGATAGTTTGAAGATATGTTATTTAAGAAGATCTCATATATTTTTTTGAAGAGTCATGTTTTTAAGTAAGGACAGATGGGGATGTAACAGTAAGGAAAAAATCCCTTTCTGAAGGATTATATAAGGGAGTAAATATAAAAAGTAAAAAAAGAAGGAATAACGAAAGAAACCAATTTTTTACACAAATTAGAACGGAACTATTTTCTGTTATCTTTTTGTGTGGGATCCTGTGACATTCGAAAATCAAACCATATTTAATATTCATAAAAGTATAAAAGGGGAAATCGGATATACAAATGAATGCGGGCAACACATGACTTCCTTGCACTTCTAATAAATTAATTGATCAAAATTTTGTACTTACTGTTTAAGGTACTTTGAAAATTATTTCATGTGAATTGGATCAGAGAAGGTCGTGGAACAACTTTAAAGATCTTTTAATGTTAAACAAACAAATCGTTTATAAACCGTCTATATCTTTAATAAATACTGTGAATGGTGTGCACCATTTTTTTTTTCCTTTCTGCCGTCCTCTTGATTTTGATCATCTCGGTTTTACCACACTATCTGTGATATTTCAACGTTCTAAGGCTGGTGTTTTTAGCATATTTACCATAATGGAAGTGAGCTATTGAGGATGTACTCATACGCGAGACTTTCGAAAAATGTATTCAAATGCCCATCTATGATTTGATCCAAACTATCAATAAATAAATATACGTATATATGCCTGTTAGTACTCTAAGGGAGTACAATTATTGTTTTACCGTTATAAAACCCGGATATTAAAACGTTTTATGAAAAACTAAAGTCTAAGTTCGTTAATGATTGAAATCTGACAGAAGAGGGGATGGAGGATATTCGAAATATCCCCGTTATTGTGAGAAGGATTAAAAAATGTAATGTGAACTATCTTGTTCCATATTTCTTGTACATCTTTTTCAAATTTAGAATGTTAAGCAAATTATTTGAATTATCTTTTTCTTTTCAGACATCAGTAAACCTCCGCTTCAGTTCATGTTAACAATGAGCCAATGTATCATGAACATAGTATCCCAAACGCAAATAACAAATATTGTTTTTTATACAGTGTGCTTCAGCATCTCAATGTAATTGAACAGCCTCACAAACTGTATATAACTTTATACAATAAAGTGATTCTCTCATTTACTAACAATAAGTAAGATGAATGCAAATATGAAGTTCAGAGGGGGAGGGGTGAGCGAATGTTCTAAATAACGAATAATGCTGCAAATTTAATTTTCTATTTCTTTTTTTAGTAACCGATTTATCCTAATTCAATGTTTTCCAAATGACTCGTAATTTATTTTTGGTTTCAGCCTTTAATAAACCCCGATTTTAGAGATCCGATTTTCACTTTGAATATATCAATCAATTAACGGGTGAAATTTTAACCCATGTTTACATACGTTTCTCACCACAGGAGGAATAGAGAATAGATGTTGTCATCAGCGTTTTATATTTTAGCAGATGGGCAAGCTGCTTCGTTTACGCAGCACCTGACTGAAGGACTTTTCTTAGTTATGCGAGATACGTACGCACTTAAGTACAGTCATCCGACCTGGGATCGCATGGAAACGTAGAGTTACGTTGTAAACTGAAAACCGACATTTTTCGCAATTACAATAGTTCTGTCGTACAAGGAAGTAATAACTGAGCATATCTTTTTGATGAGCTATAGAAAATCTTGCCTAAAACTCTTGTAAATTGATCTCCTAGGATCATCAGCCGACCGAATCTGGAAGATGGTCACCGGGAGAGGTTCATGATAGAACCCATTAGCATTAGGCTGAAACCACTTTAGTAGGGTAGTGGCTTCGTGGAATATTAACACCCTCATAATTAGGGCCGTCAAATCGATCAGCTTACTTTCGCCTCGCCTCTAGTGCAAATTTTATGAGGCTCGAATTACTTATATCAGCTGCCTCCACCTCCTTACTTTCCTCATATGAGGGGTCGCAGTCGCCCTCACGTGCGGGCCATATATCTTGTCGATATTTTGTAAATGTATAAGGGGTAATGTATAAGATGTGAGCTGGATATTTTCTTAGGTAATTTATCATAGGTATGACGGCAAATTAAAACAGCAGCAGTGCAGACTCCTCTGGAAAATGTTTTCCATTAGACATAAAGAATTAAGAATATTAGGATAAATTAATTACAATCAAAAGTTAAACGTGACATTGAGCAGAAATAAGTCACCGGTTTTATACATTGACTTACTTCCTCTCCTAATTATTACACTGTCAATTTTGTTAGGAGGTAGTATCAGAAAAATGTGTTCAAAGTCTATTGATCATACAAATAAGGGCAAAAAAAAGATTCGTTCAGCGGATCTCCTGATTTAATATCTGTGTGAAATATAGAGCGCGTGTATTTAATTACTTCCACTTCTATTTCTGTTATATGCGATACCCAGGGTCTATTTGAAGCATTGAGTGTTATACGAGCCTTTCATTCCTCCTAGAATTTCCTATAAGTCAGTCTCTTGAAAGGTATTGCCTTTGATTAAAGGGTATTATAACATAGGCTAAAACCCATTCAGCTATAAATTTGCCAATATACTGCAATATCACTAGACTGTTAACTGACACTGACACACACACACATTTGAGTGGACCTACTTCGAAGGATCGGTTGATATAGTGTTTAAAAATCGTGTTAATTTGTGATTAGCTGCTTATTTCCTTTACACGAAATAAGATAAAATATACCAAAAAAATGGGCTTTAAATGTTTGTAAACCAATGATATCACAATAGTCTTCTAGAATCATCAGAGATCCTAATGCTGTTTAATTATGATGGGTTATATGGGCATATACTGGTAACCAGTGTTAAAATAATGAGAGATTAAAATTTACCTTTTTAAAGTATGATCATACAACTTTTACTACCTAGGAAAACTTCTGTAACCAATTTCAGATTCCTTTTTGTGTTCTGTTTCAAAAATGCCTGAAAACTATGTCCTATAAAATTTCTTGGTGCTATCAGTTTAGTTAACATTTAATTGGTAGGATTGGAGGAATTCTGAAATGTGTTTTCCTATTTCACTTCACGTCGGGGGAAATCGCATTACAATTTTAATACGAGATATCGTTTACAGTTTATTTAATTTTAAGGTGAATGTCCTTAGAATGCAAACCTTTCTCCAGTGAACATTTTTTTTCTGTGTGTTGAAGAATATTTTAGAGTTAAACGTTTATGAAATAAGAGAAATAATGTGAACTTCCGTAAGTCAATGATTTATTAATTCTCTTGCGCTTAAGTGTTCTTAAATTTAATAAATATTTTATTACTATACATATTGACAGTATAATAAAAGTAGCCATATAATTATCATTTCTCATAGTCCCTCCACTTCATCCTTCCAGATCAACAGTAGCATGATGAAGGTAGCTGAGAAGATATGCAATTTAAATTGTGCCAAAGGGACGGCTGGAGCAGAAGGCCGGAATAAAGTAAAGGAATGTAATTTATCTATATATACTTACAGAGTGCGGCAGCACATAACTTTCTTTGTTTTAAAATTTTAATGAAGAATCAAAAAAATGTTCTTTGTGTTTTTTAATATAGGTATATACATGAAGTTTTGTTTTAGTTAGTTTTGAAGATCAAACTAACTAAAAATAAATTAGGTTGGTGACGTCCCTTATTCTCTACACACTGAGTAAACCATATTTTTGCGTTTGACATCACTCGTGTCAGCGTAGCAGGCAATTTCCTGCTGGATGTTGGGCGTAAAATCATGTGGGGTTCTTGAACGGTTCACAAAAACACCGAAAAACTTCACAATGGGTCAAATAAAGTGAGACAGCCGGTCACTGCCAATCGCCTTTAATTGAGGTGAAGCACATTGGAAAGTGCCATTGATGCTTTTGAAGTGTTTGCCGTTGCTCCTTCTTGTTGGAACTGAGTGTCCCGTAAGTACAACTCATCCAGCCATGGGGGAAAAAATCCTGTTACATGTTCACATACCGGTCCGAATTCACGGTTAATGGGACTTCATTTCACCCGTGACTTAAGGTGAATGCCAAAGCCTTTGATGCAATTCTTGAGGATTGATGTTAGCCGTCACCAGAAGATTCTGAATGGCGCGCTGTGTTGCGAGAACTAATCAACCGGTCGAAAGGTAGGTCTCAAAGGCAAAAGAACACCCGTCCACACGTATGATGACACATAACCTTTTTCGGGACAAGCGAGACCACTAGCGCTTTCCTAAAACATCAACCAAATAAATGGCGTGCATTTTAATAAAGGAAGTTATGCTGTCACACCATTAACTAGTAAAATACTAGTCTAGCAAGTATAACCTTTCGAATGATAGTGTTCATGGCTTGATGAGGTCAGTCTGCATGACAACATATCCAATGGACATCTGTAAACAAGTTGGAATTCAATTAATTAGTCCAGTTGCTGTCTGTTAGTTCTCCATCTCACTGCTACCAATTACCACCCAAATAAACATTGATTGAACGCTCTGAAAATAGCAATCATTGACAAATTATTTGGGAAGAAGTGATTCTATTTAGGTTTAGATTCATATTTGAGAACTCCTAGACCCCTTAAACTTCTGATTAGTGCTATGGATTACAGAACTTAACAAGGAATCTGAAGAAGTTTATGTTCGGTAACTGTTTGGGCCAAGACAAAATATAGCACTTACGTTCACTTAAAATAAGCATTGAGTTATGGGTGCTTTTCCTTCATGGCCCGGATTTACATTTTAAAACTAGAGCATATTACCCGAAATTCAATTGATACAATATCTCACATGCACACACGCACTCGCACGCACACACATGCACGCAAGCACATATGCACACACACACACACACACACACACACAAAACAGAGGCCATTACAATATGTTTACTCCGACTTTCAGTCACTAAATTAAATTTATTAGAGTTACATGAGCGTCTGGAGAGATTTGTAAAATTATTATATATATCAGGGATCCCAATATTATCAATGCTGGCTATTTTAATTTACTAAATTTGACTGGAATGAGGTTACTTGGTTGATTAGCCTTATCTTTGGTAATATTGGTTTTAACGGAAAAAAGTAAAGAATAAATTGTATTCAATATGTTTTTTTTCAAACCTAACACGTTACTTAAATTTATGAATTTCCAACTTAAGGTCACAAATTAGCGTTCCATTAAGGCAGTTATTACCGATATAACAATAATAACTTCAATATTCGGCCAAAAGCTGCTAAACCATGCTCACACGTAAAACCATAATTATTATTATATATTAATGTCCACTTTGTGCTAATGATACTAATGGAAACGGGTCATCAAGAAGTTATTAAAACAATAATATCACTGCTATTTTTTGCGATTACTCTGAATTTTTGTTAATCCAATATTTATATTTTGACTGGAAACCATTATCATTTAAATTTATACAATTGCCATTTTAGTTCAAGTATATTACAACTGAATCACATTAAAACTATTGGACATTCTACAGCACATTTATGTTAGGTAGTGAAGAAATCGGGATGATTTGAAAATATTTTACACGTTACAAGGACAGGTAAGGTTGCTTGTATATATATATATATATATATATATATATATATATATATATATATATACATACACATTTATAGAGAGTTATTGTTTTTAGACATTGATAATTGTCCAATATTGACTAATTTTATAGGAAAATAGTCCCGTTGACTCTTTCTTAAACTTTTAGAAGAATCGTATAATATATCGTCGACTTAGAACGATGCAAACTTTTCTTTTTGCATGAGATAGAATATAACTGTATTGGAATTATTTGGTAGAAGTTCCCCGAATTTAATTAAATAATATGAATATAATTTTTAATGTCTATAAATAATGTTTTTCTCCTTGGGTTAAATATTGGAAATTTGAAATACGAGGTATTAATTTTAAGCCGATCATATGCAGCTTGCTGACCATGCATGGCTGTCATTTTAATTACCAGGAGCTGTTAAATTTGATAATATGATTTCCGGAACATTTATATTAATTATTATTATCATCCTTGGCAGTGAATGGTATAATGATAATCGTTCACAATTTAACCGTTGAATAACACCAGATCACTCAGATATTGAAAGACATTTTTGATATAGATTTAAAAGGATTTTAATTTGATCGAACAATTACAAATGTAATGGTATCCTTAATTGCTTTTCACAAAGATAGTTTCCTTTGTTATTTGTTCCAGTCTAAAGGATCTTGCAGTTATAATCTCTGAGAGCAGGCCCATTATGAAATAAAACCGAAGACCCACGAGGATGTTCTATTGTAAGAACTTAGTCTTCGAAGGGTCTTTATCTCTAGGGTAGGGTCTTTTGTTCATTGATGGAGTTTCACTGAAGAGGTAATTTTCTTGAATAGGGGAGCCACAGAATATACTTTGCAAAGCCAATTTAACAAAGTTCGAAAGTATTACACTGGCTTAATTAGAAAATATGCTTGTTTCAATAAAGGAAATCTATATTTAATAAAGATATTTCAAAAAGATGTGATATATACTATTTTAAAAGTTTGCTCCTAGATCTACTAGATAATATAAAATGTATTCATTATTAAACTTTGGGTTAAAGGAATTGAGTGATAATAGATACGGAAAACTCCCTAAACAATATTTATCTTCTTGGTTTAAAAGCTAGAGACAAAGAAAAGAGTAAAATAAAATGAGTTATTATATTAATAATTTAATGCGTTCAGCAAAATAATATTTCCATCTCTTGTTTTAGTTTAGCCACATCAAACTCTGAGAACTACAGACGCTCTTTTACAGATAAAAAGTATTGAAGAGAAAATGATCCTACTAAAGATAAAAGAATCTACTGCAAAAAAAAAAAAACGTTTATTTGTCAATTAGATTTTCAAATATTCCTTTATATAATATTGTCTATTAAGCAGAATACGAGGTAGTGCAAAAAGAACAATTGGAATGAGTTTAGCTTAAACTTATTTTCTTCGTTGTATTCCAAATTACAATTTGTATACCATAACAAACAACAGGGTCTCAGGATTTTTATGTTGTGTGTTTTTATAAAAAATGTATTTTACTCAGTACCATAATATTTTGTGTAAAATACGCTTGAATATGATCTTAGTGACTGAAATCAGGTTAAGAGTGGTGGAGCCTTAAAGATTGTGTAAAATGTATATTCAGAAGTATATCCGTCGAAAAATATTGCATAAAGAATCTCTACGACAATAAAATGATCTATATTTGTTATTTGATACTTTTTTGAACTTTGTAGGAGTGGATATTGCAGATTTCAGCCTTCCGCGAGCCCCACTCCCACCCCTCCGATTTTTATTGAACGGCGATATATCACCAAAAATCCTAAGTCTAGCATTAATTTTAATCCCTGTTTTATTTCAGCCAGTTTATTTTATGCTGATTTGCCGCTTCTTATTTGAGGTTATATGATAAGAAAAATATCCTCCAGTATTGAATTTATTTCCGCTACCAGTTTCTGTGAATCAGATTTTACCGTTATAAGGATCCAAAGACTAAAACATTTAAGCGTGGTTGGCATATTCTGCTTTACGAGTATACATAATACCTTACAGTAAAAACAAAATATTTAAAATACAAAATAGTAAAAATGAAAATATTTTTATAAAATCATTGACTAGATTAAACCACAGCCTAAGTGACAAGTCTGTTAAAATAAAAATATACGTATATTGTGATGAGTATGTCCAATCAAGAGGCATGGAGGCATCTAGAAATACTTCTGAGTAAAGTCAACTCATAGCTCTCCAGAAAAAGGTGATCCTTGAATATAGACGTTTCCAACTCATTATTTACGTTTAGCAATACTGAAAGTTTCATTAAAATTATTGGATGTACAGGATTCAATAGGAATGAATTATTGATGTCCGTATATCAAATCTGCATTAAATATCGTTGAATAAAAATGAGACCACTAGGTAGAGAGGAAGTTTAGAGAAGGGGTGACAAATACAATGAATAATCTTCATTATTGCTAGTCAAATGGAATAATGTAATCCAATCTCGTTGACAATGTTCTGTCTCACAATAGCTCATTTCCTCCTAACATATTCATGTATTTCTACGTTTTGAGCTTTTATAAAAAATCTAATGCTACTTATAATGTTATCACTGACTTGTTAAAATATTAATACTATTAACAATCAGAAATCCAGCTTAAATTAGCTTTCCTTAGGTTACTAACTGAGGTGAAGTAGTAAATTGAATACATTAAGTGAGAGGTCCTTGCTGTACATTAATTACACTGAGATGATGGAGTCATACTCAAACAGGTTAAAAAAGAACAATTGAAAGATTGCTTCTTTTAAATCCGGAAACGTTTAAAAAATAAATAAATAGAAACAGATGGTGAAGAAGTTAGACGGATCATCGCATTTCCGGAACATCACCCATAAGATCATAAATCCAGTAAAAAAACTCACCGTTTCATAAGAATGAAATTGGCATTGTTTCTTAGATATTAAATTTACTACCTTAGGAGGCTTTGAGGGAAAGTAGCAGAACCCGTGGCTAAATTCATATTGTTTTCAAAAAGAGAAGTTGATATCTGAACTACACTTGAATCGAATACGTATGAGTATTCTTATTCAGTTATTTTAACAGGTATTGGTATATGTATTAGTGTTAACATGAGAAGAGGGACTCAGTAATGTGGCACGTTTTGTGTCACATACACCCACAAGTTCCTACCAAAGCTATTTAACGGTAAGAGACCTTTTTTTATGAAAAGTCCTTAGAAAATATTTGAAAACCTTTTTGCCATAAATTACTCCAGGAATAGTTTTAGCCTTTAGCTGAGTAGAAAGAGTAGGGATATAGGTTAACCTATATAGGAAGTGACAATGAAGGATGCCTTCAATCGTTTACTTTAATGGCAGGCTCTTCCTAACCTTCAACTCCTTCCAATTTATTGCCCTCCTACCGACATCCTTCTACTTATATCTGCCAAGTAATATAAAATGTAAATCCATTCACCGTTCTGTATCATTGATGTACACGGGCAAGATATATGGCCCAACTCTAAAAGGAATTCTCTGCTAGCATGAAATATTCTTTGAGAGCCATTTCAACAGACAGAGGACATAAATTAAGTTTCAATATTTTTTTAGAAATATATGTATTTATTCTTACAGCGTTTTAATGAACCTATCAATTTTTTGAAGCTCACTTTAATACTTAGTTTCCAATTTTTCAGTTCTATGGGAATCCGTTAGTTCTGATTCGTTACGACATATCTGAAAGATGTCTCATTTAATGGACTTAACACCCCATCTAACATTCTCATTGCAATTTTTGCTCTCTGTTTAGTTTACCTGTTCATTTGTAATACGATTTAGACTGCTTGCTGTTGAGAGCATAATTGACATTGATTGTTAAATGAAGTTGGCTTTTGATATTTCTGTCAGATTCGTCTTCTTTACATGGTGCTTTGCACTCTCTTGGTTTTAGGTTGACGCAGCTGTACAATCTACCCTCTCCGGTTCTGTGGTGAAAAGAATTTTTTGTTCTTCACATTTTCTAATTGGTCTAGATATATATAGGTTTAAATATTCGTTCTTACTTTGAGTTTCAGAGAATTACGTTAAATATAAATTGAAACAATGAGATGCAGTTAAAATCAATGTTTCTAGATTTGTTAGTGTTGATTCCTAATTCAATTCCATTGATTCTCAGAACTTTAATTTAAAATAAATAGAACAAGCGTCTGCAAATGAATGGAATTATTTTGGAATGATGGGCAGCTCAGAAAACCGTGATGTTTAGATTACATCTCTTTTAGAAAGTTATTTTAGGGATTATTTTAAAATTTTGGAGTGTTCTTCCTTTATATCCTTATAACTGCATTGTCACGTTATGTCTACACATAAATAAAATGTCCCTATTACAGAGAAAGTATTATGTTTATTAGAGAACACAGATTTCATGATGTGACCCAGAAGTATTACTTGCTGATATGTGAATGAAATTTAATTATTGTTTATAAAATAATTTTCATGACATTTTAGCAGATTTCCTTTCAGGGAAATCAGCTATTGAGGTCGTACTCATGACGCGATTTTCGAAAATTTTCTTCAAAGTTACATCGATCCTACCCAGGAGGTGACGAAAATGAGGTCCGTTCAAAATTATTAATATATGTATATATGTTAACGCTCTATCGGTCTCAATTTTTGTTTGATCGTTACCAAACTCGATATTTAAACGTTTTATGCAAAAAGACAGATCAAGTTCGTTAATGGCTGAAATCGGACCAGAGGGGGGGGTGTAGGGGGGATTTTCGAAAATTCGAAATATCTCCGTTACCATACGTCGGATCAAAAAATTGTATAGAACCACCAATCTTATTGTACATTAAATTTACTATAAATAATATTTTATACATTTATTCTCTATCTTGAATATTAAATAGATATATCGACTTTTATTAAATTTGGGCCAATAACGGATAACGGACGAGCTTCCCGCCAAAAGCTAGTTCGGCCCTTTGCCGTATCTGTTCGGCTCTCGTATGAAGATTTCTATATTGTATAACTTCACGTGGGAAATCTCCTTAGTTTACGCAGCCCCTGCGTGACGGACTTTTCTATTTTCCTATTAAAAAGAACGACTTAAAAAAACGAATTAGAAATTTGAGATGTAATTATTTTTCAACCAATGAGACCTTTGTTTGTCTACAAAATAAACACCCCTAAACACGGCAGTTGTAGTAGAAATGGAGGAGAATTACGAGGTGCTATTCATTTTAAGTTGGTTGTAGATTGCAGTATGATAAAATCTGAACTTTACTCTAACCTCTTTAACGCCTTCACATTACCCAGAAGGATTTCCTTTGGCTAAGCCCACATACGTTACGCAGGCTTAGAGCACCAGTTATCAGCTGATAAATCAAGTGGCTGCTTGACCTTTGATCTTTGTAACATTAGGTAAGGGCAGAGCTATCACTCTCAGATGGTGTACATTGTTACAGCTGTTCTTAGCATCATTGCAAGAAAGGTTGTACAAAACTCCGTATTGGTTGGTTAAAAGGTAAATGTGTGTATATTTTTGTTTTTTTCACCCATAGTTATAAGTGTTTGTAATCGTATAGGGAACCCCATAAAGAGCTATTCAATAATTACATAATAAAACTATCTATAAAATGACGTATGTTATTAGATGAAACCGTTCTCTCGGGCGAGTCAGATAAAGATTTGTAAACTGTCCCTGGATTTTTTTTTACATTGTGTATTATTAACTGCCACCGAATGTGGTAAAGAATCCCTATGTGAGCAGAAGATTCTGATTTTTGGGATAGCTATTCAAAATTGGATTTTTGATCGTTGTCAAATATATCATTAGTTGCCGTCGTTACTGGCTGATCGTCCAGTAAAGGTAGGCCTGTTTTACTTTGTATTGAGTAGCTGTATGCATTGTTTTATGTAGTCCAATGGTCAGGTGGTGCTTCTTTATGTTCAAACAGCTAAGGTATGATTTTCGCGTTTTAGCTTTACACTTCAGTGCACGTGAACTGTCCTGTCCTGTGTATTCTTAAGCCGAGCCAGGTTATAAAAAATAACTAATAATAATACAAAATGGACTGGAAAAATAGAAACACTATTCCTTAGGAAAATCCAACATGACATTCACCGAAAGAATTTATTACCTGCATCAACCAAAGGATACGTTGGAAACTTTCTCAGCATATAAGCACTAAACAAATGAAAAATGAAATGAAAATTGAAACTAGACAAGTTTTTGAAAGTTAAATTACTTTTTAAACTTTTATAATTTGGTTATCCTCCTAAATTAAAAACAAAATTATTTACTGTTATTTTCTGAACAATTAATGTAACAAGTTCAACTATTAAAGGAAAAATTTAATATGAACCGAAGATCAACATTCCGATGCTTCCAAATAAATTAAATGATCTTAAGTGTTTGGCTTCTTGAAGGGCCATTTACTTTAATTTGATTTACACAGCTTAGTCACCGCCCCATCTTTTTCAGCAAATCATTCTTAAAACCTTCTGTACCTCATTTATGCTTACATTTTTTCCTTAAAAAATATATATAAATTCTTGTTTCAATATCAACAACGCTCTCTAGCGCTCTTCAGTTGCTTTATCGTGCGTTGTTAACCGATGCTAATATTTTGAATTTATTTTATTTATTTCTATAGAAAAACCGTCGAATAGGAAATTCCAATATTGTGTGACTTGGTAATGGAACGAATCGGATGCGATTAAGTTTTCCGAACGTTGAAGGGGAGGTTGGAGCACTTTCGTTGAAACCTTAAATCCACGATCTTCAGCTTAACAATCTCTAAAGGAAATTTTAATCGCTATAGCTGTAGCTCTAATAATATAGGCCTTGGAAATCCTGAGCAGATCAGGAATAGCTTAGGATCACATCATCAACTTAAACGGCAAAATATTTATGGGCCTCAGCATATTTTACGAACAATCTATGGATATTTACATTGTATATAGTACATTAATAGATTCATTACGACCATTAAAATCTGATATTGATGTTATACATTACAGAGAAAACTCAAAATGGCAAGAATCCTTTGAAAAAAAAAATGTGTACCTCATCAAAAATTTAACAACACTAAATTATTCGTAATCAGTTCATCAGTATTTTCATCAGTATCATACATTCTTAGCGTATAATTTCTACCGACTCTATCAATGTAAAACTTACTCTTAATTTTATTACTATTTCTCTTTCAAATCCAAGTATAGCAATTGATTTAAAAAAAAATGGTTTGTGTGTTTTGGGAGATATTTCTTCAGTTTTTATGGGAATTTCATTTTTTTTTTTTTTTTTTTTTTTTTATGCCGCTACAATGGCGATTCATCTTCTGACATTCTAGTATATAATTTCACAAAATTAAATAAATACTATAATTACAAATACTATATTTACTATAATTACTAATACTATATTTACAACATGAGGAAAGAACAAAATAAAAATAAAACAAACGAAAAAAAACTAAAAGAAAAACTATAAATCGTTAAACTGGAAGAAGGCAAAACTTATATTTCACAGTGCTTGCTATATATAACTTTCATAATTGTAGATAATAGCTATATTTATATTTCAACAAATAATCCATTATTTCTTAAATACTTAAAAACATCATCTATAAATTGGCTACTGTCGGCCAGTAGTTCACATACATTTTCACTTGTGTGCAGTCAGTTAGTATGTGTTTTACAGTCAGCGTTCTGTTGCAGTAGCGACATATAGGTTCATCTTCCCTGCTCATTAGATATGAATGTGTTAATCTTGTGTGTCCTGTGCGTAGGCGTGTAAGTACAATTTCTTCTCTTCTAGATTGTCTATTACTTGAAGTCCCGTTGAGCGTGTTTGATTTGATTTCTCTAAGTTTACTGTAAGTGTTATGCCATAAATTATTCCAGTCATTAATTACGTGTTTTCTTATTTGAGAGAAAGGGACTTGGTGAGGTACGTTCAAAAAATCTATTTGTTCTAGTTCAGTTGATTGTTTGGCTGCTTTGTGTGCCATATCACTTTGAGATAGCCCACATGGCCGGGTAACCAATAAATAGTAATGTGTTTTTTTTTTGTCTATGAATGGGAATTTCAATAGAAATACCACTTGTGATAAGAGTGAGTGATAGCAACAATTTTAATGAACAACTATTTCTGGATTACTTAGTACGATTCATTTTATATTAAATAACGAGGTAAAGTTTTTAGAATATGTATTATTGACCACCAGTAAAATTTTGTGAATGTTACAAATTTATTGTGAAGCGTTGAGTGGGGTACAGTCCAATTGCCGATAATTTGTAATTGCTTATTGGCAAACAATGATTTTGAAACATTCCGAGTGAAACTAAATGTTAACCACAAATTTTGTTGACCCTTTGCTCCCCACGGTATGACCTAAACTCAGCCAAAGGTTATTTAATTTGAGACCCCTGTATGATAAAACAATGTTCAATATACATATTTTAGTGATTGTGATAAATCTATGAAAGAATGCTAATTACCTATGAGACTCGTAATTCGCTTCCGGACTTTTTCGGAAATAAGTAGGTATAAATACTGTATTAAGCAAAATCAGCCAAGTTGGAGCATATTTTATTGGGGCGAGGCACACAAGTTCACAATATTTCCAGTTTTTATTATAGAGGAAATGTGTAAGCAATTTTTTTCATTAATAATAAGTAATACATCTTCAAATTAGGTTTCATAACTCTTTTTTATCTATGCTTAAAATATGAGCACTAAACGTATTTTAACTTAGTTACAACACATTAGAATTTAATCTAATAATCTTCAACTTTTGATATAACAAAGTCATAGATGTCTCCCTCTGTTGTTTTGTCTTTTTGTGGGGAGTAATGTTGCTTGTTCCGATGTAATAACTACCTGTTAAGCCAAACAGTTAATTATGTAGACTTAAACGTAATTTTGTTGAAACCCCTCATTTATTCCTTTAACTCACGCAATAGCGCCATAGTGAAGCATGCTTCTACTCCTCATTCAGTCTTAGTACTTCTGACTCTTTTCTAGGTGTAACTTTTTTTTATTTATATTGTTTTCCTGTTTTTATGATTATAAACGTGATTATATACTTCTACTTTTTGTATATTTTTTTTAATGAGAGAAAAAATAACGACCTCAAACAACGGATTCGAACATTTTATCCCTGAGTCTGCTCAAACCATCAGTGAATCAGAGGAGAGACAATTGTAGAAATTTATGGCGTAAGATATTATCACGCTTTGAAAAACTATCAAAAAATATCGCTACTATAAATACTAGAGAATAATTGTTTGTATTGTAACACGAAGCTCCTGGCTGTTTTGGTAAGCATATTGCCAAATAAGGAGAAAAGTTTTGTTTCCTCTAAGAATTAACGAGGGGAAATGTAATTCAAACATTCCCAATTATCAACATTTGCAATATTTACTCACAATAAATTTCCATGAAAAAGGTAGGAACTGATATAATGGATTAATTAAGAAAAGAAACATTCAAATACTAGTGAATGATTCTGTAAGTGGTTTTTAAATGCCCTAGAAAGATTTTCTACGCATTTCCTGTGTGCTTAAGCCTACCTTTTAATCCAATCAAAAGAAGAAGAAAATAAACGAAAAGATAAGTATATATATATATATATATATAATGGGTATACAATAAAAATAATATAATTAAAAACAAATAAATATTAAAAGGGACAATAATCTATATTAAAAAGAGGAAACAAAAAAACCCATGTGATACTTATGGTCTTTTTATTTAATTTTTATTGGTAGTTGTGTTTCATGTATATGCCATTTGTTAGGCAATGCTTCATCTGTTAGATAATATACTTTCTAAATTATTTTAATGTATTGTTATATTATGTTTTTATAACTTTTTCCCTTCATATATTTATTTTTGTACTTTCGAGGAGGGAAATTCGGAACGTGGGTAAATCCGTTTCCTAGTTTCAGCTCGAATGACTGTAGTTGGCGATCGTCCGAAACCTACAGCAGTACAATATATTATTCCGATCATAATAACAGGAATGTTGCCATGAATGAAGTTTTATTTCTATAGATGTAGGTTTTCTTCAGGAATTCGAATGAGGTAGCACAATCTATTATTTGATTTTAATGTCTTTATGTTTTAGACACGTCTTGCGGTCATATTGAGATGACGAAAGGCAAATGAGCACTTTCACCAATCTTTTAAATGTCTGCTGATCGAGTAATATAAAGATGAGAGGGAAAGCTGTTAAAAATAGTAAGCTGATTTAATTATTTTAAGAAAAAAAATGGATTACATTTTCTTTCACCATTATATTCAGCTCCCATCCATCTACATTTTGCTCTTTCTAAACGGCTGCAGTCGTTTTTAGGGGATCTAATTCGCAACCAGTGATATTGTGAACAATTCATTCAAATCCAAAAATAAGCCAGCAGAACGCTAAAGAAGTGTGTGAGTAAAATACAGTTATGAAGAAACAGCTAAGGAACTATTAAAAGTCCGTCTTCAAAGAACATTTCCCACTTGCTGGCATATCAAACGCTGATGGTCTCATCTCACCATACATTCTCTGTTCATCCTGTAGTATGTATTAAACATAAACAGGAAATAAAATTATAGCTGGGCACGCGATGAAAAGTGAAACTCGGATACTACATAATTTGGAAATCGGATGACTAGAAGTAGCGGTTTACAAAAGGCTTTAACCCGAAAAAAAAATACAAATACCTCGGATAGTGTTGAACTTGGAGATAACATGTGTATAACAACAATAAAATTACAATTTTAACAAGATTAGGTAAATATATTTCCCATCTGATTTACAGTTTCCGGATTTTTCAAATTTCTAATTATTCCTCCTCTAAAAAGGCCGATTTCACCCATTAACTGCACTATCTTTATTTTTCCATGAAACGGTGAAATATCGAGTGTGTTGTTGATCAAATTGATATCGTGTTGTTTAGACCGTAAAGCCGTAAATGACAATTGAATAATATACAACCGAAATTATTGGTATATATATCGTACACATTAAATGTTCAATAAAAATAATATTTGTTGCCTAAGCTTCTTATGAAGTGGTCATAATACAACCCGTTATTGTTAATATCGCATGAGGAGTGGGGGTTTACTGAAGACTTAAGACGAAAAACGCAACATTCTCGGTTAATTTAAGACTCACAACAAATATATATAACTCCATTTATAGGAAATTAAATTTTCAATAGATAGTATCTATACAATGTTTTTTTGGTCTAGCGTATAATAAAAGACATTTTTGAATTTTTGAAATTCCTCTCCAAATCCTCCTCCAATTGGAAAGATTGTGATGAACTAACAAGTTGGCTTTATGAAATTAAAGTGTTTTGTTGGTATTAATATACTTAAGGAAATAGAACGACTAGAATGTAGCATAATATTTTTAACTGGAAAGGCATACTATAGTAATACGACTAGACCGTAATATAGATATTTTACATCTTTCAAAATTTTATGGCTAGAGTAAATATTAAACCCTTTCAAAGCAAATTTGAGAATTAAAAATCTCGTTATTGAGGTAATGGTCTAACAATTTGTTTTATATTGTCCAAAAGACGGTAAGAAGAGTCGGCCATTTGTATGCAAAATGAGGCAATCTTGAGGATTTACATGAAAAGCTCTTCCAATCATTTTAGAAGAACATAAATGCCATTGTCTGCCCTCTCGACTCTTTCTTTTAAGACGGTTATATACAGGAAAGATGAGCGGACCTTATCAGAGTAAACACACTTAACCGTTGGCCCAATGATGTAAGCGTATTATTTTATATATATATATATATATATATATATATATATATATATATATATATATATATATACATATAGTGTGTGTGTGTGTGTGTGTGTGTGTGTGTGTGTGTGCGTGTGCGTGTGTGGGCGCGCGCCTGTTTACGTCAAATGTATTGAACGGTCGTTACAAAACTCTATGATTAAACGCTCCACATTTAATCATCGAGATAATGTTCATTAGTTATTGAACTTAATGAACATAATGTAAAACTGAAATTGGACTAGGACATAAGTAAAGAGGTTTTGAAAAAGCGTTAAGTTAGAATGCGAAATAACTCTCTTATTATGAGTCAGATCCAAAAATAGTGTTAGTTCAATCACTGTTGATATTACTATGTCTACGGTTATTGTTCGACTTATATCTTTCTCTAAATAAAGTATTAACAGTTTTGAACATTCCCCACCAACTAATTAACTTAGAATTACATCCTGTCAACATAATATTCTTACTTAGACAGATTTAGCCTATGACTTCTTTATCTGGGTGTTACTGAGGTACATGGAAACTATCATAGTATAAGCATGTTGTATGCTACGAATTCATAGGCTCATTAATTCTATTAATTTTGAATAATTGTATATTTTAATATTACGATACCGTATGAATTATTATTAGTCAATGATTTTAATTTTGTTTATGATTATCATTAAATATTGCTCATGTTTTAACTATTCTTCTCCAAAATGGTAAAACAAATATCCTTATTAAATTAATTTGTTTCAGCAGGAATATCCTCCCTTAAAAGAGACTCCCATTATGAAACTCATATTCTGCCTCCGTTTAATTTCAGAGAAGAGCAAATGATAAATTAGTGTTTCACTGCAGAGACAACTCATTTGTCTGTTTAATTGTACCTTGCGTTTAATTGTTTGTCAGGATTACTTGGTGGAAATAAATTACCTCTTTTATTTAAAAAATAAAGGAGAAAAATAAAAGTAAAAAAGAATATGAGTTACAAATGCGAATGAATTTCCGCTCTTTGGTTTTATTCGTTGAGGGTTGATACAATGTGCAAGGATATTTTTTTTTATACCTACATTTATATTTGCTTTATTTAAATAATATAGTTCAGCTATGCCTGGTAATCAAAACTAGTGGTATTGCTGCACAACATGGGAATTTAATCCGATTTAAGTGTTTTATTGAGTATCCTAACATATAAAATACACTGTTTTTTTTTTATCTTGAAAATATTTGAGATTATAAAGCAACAATGTCAGGAACGTCTACGGCACTTTGTTATGTAAACTGTTTTGCTTGTTTTGATTTAAAGAATTTCCTATTGATTAATTTAATATGCTGCCATACGGTTTATGTCTATTGGAATTCTATTTAGTTGCTTGGATCTTGTATATTGAGTCAAAAAGTGGAGTTTCTCCATATGTATATAGAAAAGGCTTTGTAGATAGACAAACCATCACGACAAGTTGCCGCAGAAGAAAAGAATGATTGCAAAGAAATTGATTTAAGAAATTCAGAAATACATTAATTCGGCGCTTAGTTTCACTATTTTTCATGGCATTTGTGCTATGCGGGTTTGACATAATCTGAGCCCCGTACTTTTTAGTTATTTTTTTTTTAGCCAGGTTTAAAATACCTTACACAGAATAGGTAGTTATAGAACTTATTAAGTAGATCTTCAATGAAATTGTTGAAAATATATAACGGATATATTGAAAAAAAACAAACTAATTACTACATAGGAAAGCAACTTGTCTTTGACTCGGTGGTTGTTTCAACTTTCCTTGGAAATAACCCCTCCCAATTAGGCTAGTAGCATATAGTGGACGAAAATACATAAATAACAAATAAATGTTTAAACTTTACGTTCAGAGCTGCGGGCTTCATCGGCTATTCTTCATTCCCGTGTGCAATTACATTGGTACTACTTGTAGTAAGTCTTTGCGAGGATTCGACTCGTGACCAAAAGAATACAGACATTGGCGTAGATCACACTATGCGAAAAAAACTATATCTGAAAAATTGAGGGAGAAATTCCAACACCATTCCATTTTAGCTTTATAGCTATTTTTCATACCTCTTTTATAATCATAATCCGTGCTTTCTCGTTCCTTTTTACGGCTTATTTTATGTATAGCTTATTTAGAATTTTGCCATTTAGTTAACAAGCCCTGTACCTGCGTGAGTTATTGAGCCTAAGTATATATATTTTATTTATTGCTTACAAGGATTTTCCTTATAGCAAGGAGTTGGCCTTATATAATGTGGTTAGTTTTTCTATGTTAGTAGCTTATATATAAACATATTTTTACAAACTAGAATTGAATATAGCTGACAAGAATTTACTATTAGATAGGTACAACAGTACTAAATAAACAAAAAAACAATTAAGAGAAGAAAAGAAATTTAATAATGTTAACTGAAACAAGATTCACGAAGTTTTAAACTATTTCTTAAATATTTAAAAATGTTAATATATTCTTCTCTAGTTGCATTATTTAAAATATTATGAAGTTGTGAATTATCTGCTGGCTCTTTGATGAATGGTAAATACTGTTCTCTGAAAGGGGAGTAAATAGGGCAATGAAGCATTATATGATAAATGTCCTCATTCATATTTAAGTTACACAATGTGCAAATTTCTTTTGGATTTATATTATAGAATACATTTTTCATCGAAAACTTTATACAATAGTTGCTGGATGTTCTTAGCTGTGCAATGGTTTTTACAATTTGGAATGGCAAACCTATTGTTAGAAATTCCTGAGGTGAACCGGTAGTTGTAGAAATTGACTTTTGTAACGGACTGTAATTTGAAATTTGGAGTTTTTCAAAATCTATAGAAAGTAATTTACTTTGGTATGCTTCTACTATTGAGCTCATGTGTAATTTAATTAAGTTTTTGTCTTGAGTACGCCAGATGTCAAAGAAATTTAAAGAGTTTAGTAGGTTTTTAATTTGAGATACCCAATTAAATCTGACAATATTTGTGGGACTCTGATCTAATAATAGGAGCCTATTATAGCAGATCCTAGGGAATCTTTCTCTGTCCATTGATAATATTTTACACAACCACTGAAGGGTTGATTTCATAATATGAGTTGACACAAAATCCGAGCCTCTTTCTAGTCTAATGATGTAGTTATGGGTGTTTCTAATAAGCTGAAATAGATGCTTGTAAAAGTTTGTTTCTGCTTGCTCGAGGTAATTGAGGTATCTAAGGCTCCAAACTGGTGCTCCATATACCAATACCCACCTAGCTATAGATATTGAGCCTAAGTATGATGTGAAGGAAGGAATTTTATTGCGAATATATTCTTTGGTCACGAGAAAGTGTTTACACAACTAGTTCATTGAATTGAAAACACTATTTAGAGTTTGAAATATTTTCCATAATATAAAAGTACAAAAAAGGTAAGCACATGAAGGAGTAAATATATCATCCTAATAATGCCAACCACCATCGCTGTGGGGCACAAAACTAGATAAATAAAATTAAAAAAATAATATAAATGTACTAGTATATAGGAATAACATAATTTTTTTTTATTAAAACCATTTTAAATTGTTGTCTTTATTACTAGTCTAATGTTTAATAATTGTCTTAATTACTAGTATTTAATGATTATTTGTTGTATTCAATTTTTTATTTGTTGTATCAGTTTTTGTTATTTTTCTATAATTTTGTTTTTATTTAATTATTTAATTAACATTAGATGTTTATAAAAATAAAATTATGTATATTTTATAATATATTATATTATTTGATTAATAGATGTATTTGATTAAACCCTTTATTTCACGTTATACCTCTAACCTTTTTTATTTTACTTTATTGTACTCGAGCGGTATTTATAGAGTGACACTAATCCTATGCATTCATACTTTGGGATTGTTTTTTCAGCGTGACGGTCACCACATTAGGTCAGAATTGAACGTCAGCTCTTGATTAGTTATTTTTATTTCCATTAATTAGTGTAATTTTTAAATGCGCCTGGTGTTTTATTCATTACCAACTGCAAAAGGTTTTTATACATTGGATAATGAAAACAAAAAACTCCGAAAGCGTTTTTTGCCAACGGCTCGAAAATATTAAATAGTCATTCGATTATCACTACAACGCTAAAAAAAAAAAAAAAGGCTAATTTACCTTCTCTGAAGCACAAATGACCAATTAAGTCTGAATAAACGTAGTAATAATAGTGTCATGGGATGCCTGTGTGGACGTCACTAAACAAAATCTTCAGTCCCTTCCTGCCTTAGCAGCACAAAATTTACAAATAATGAGTGAATAACAAATAGTTATATTTCTTTAATTTTTATTTTTATGAAATGGATGTCAAGTGTCCCCTAACTTCAAGTTCAGATCTCATAGTTAATCCTGGTCTGCCGTGGCAGAGGAACAGGGCTACTATCAGTTTATCAGAAATTTAAGCCAGGACTCGGAATGTTAGATTTTCAAACGGTCCTTCTGGAGAAATTCACCATCCTTGGGGAGACATTCGCTATCCCGGGGGAGAAATCTCCATCCCGTGAGTGCCTTTAAAGCTACAGACGATGGTCGTTTCCTGAATATAGGGCGGAGGGAGGACAAGGCAATAAACCTAGCACTCAACTCTTCATCAAAATAGTTATATTTTATTACTCGTCTTTATTCACAGGAGTTACTACCAAGGAAAATTACATCATACGTATGAAGCATCACAAGCAGCAATCCAATATTAGTAAATGTAATATAATGTAATATAGATAAACATATTACATTCTTATTTTAAAATCGTAATAAAAGTTCATTAACCTTCTCGACCATTTTTATACACCGGGTAAATGTTTGCGAAATATGTCGGGTTGCAGTGACATATTTCTACTATTGGCAATCACCTACTTAAGGAAGATTTCAGAAGAGTTTAAATACAATAAAAAATCTAGGGAGAGAGAGAGAGAGAGAGAGAGAGAGAGAGAGAGAGAGAGAGAGAGAGAGAGAGAGAGAGAGAGAGAGAGAGATCAAGCATGTGCGAAATTGGGGCTGAAAATATTTACGGCAACTATAAATGACAAGTTACGTAGAAAACAACTCCGGCAAATATATTCATAGTAAAGTAATTGGCTTTCAAGATTTGTATGCCTTATGCTCCCATTTTAATGATTCTCTGTAATAAAGGCTTTAGCTGGATGTGAGATGTGTAGTTAGTCATACACTAAAATCACTCATGGGCTTAAAATTAAGAAATAAAATACAAATAAGACTTTTAGTATTTGTTACAGTTACAGAACAAATTTACCGAATAAAAGCAAGTAGTATATAAGTTGACGGTGATCAATCAATAAAATGTTTTTTGTTTTTTTTTTTAATCTGGCGCAAAATAACGAAGAAAACATTGGTTTTTATTTCGGGATTTCACTAAATCCCCTTGTGGGTTTCCGTCCGTCAAGAAACTTCATATTTAGGTTCTTATGAAGAATTTGAATATTAATTTGGTAACGATTATGTAACATTTCCAGCTTCTAGGCGCTACCAGATGAAAAGATGTAATAAATAGGTAGTATATAATACAGCCACTAGTTCTTATAGTAAGCCAAACACCTCTGAAATATGCTGTTACTCAATAGTTGGTTGAATGCGATCCCATAACAATTCCAGATGGTAAGATATAGCCTGGAGTTGTATTGCCAGCTGGTTTGGAACCCTAAGCCTTGGGAGAATGTATTCAATCTCTAGAGTATGGGATATGAGGAGAACCCTACGGGAATGGGGGATTTCTCCCAGAATATTGGACCCTTGTCCTATGGGAACATACTTATATTATACCCCAGCATCCTCTCTATGGCAGGCTTCTATTTTATTTTAGTAGCAATAACAATGATACCTTGCGGTACCGTTGATGTAAATTTTGTCTCCATTTTATGGTTACGTGTTCAGACATGATTTTATCGTAGAATACTTTTGATAATATGATGTGTTTGCATTTTCTTGTTTTCTTCCTGAGAAAACCCAACACTTACTCTTTTTACTTTTGTGATGAATATTACAAGAAGCGTATTTTTTGAAGCATAAATATGATATATTGTTTTCATCAGTCCAGGCAGAGTGGAGATATGGTGGATTCGTAAAGTAAAATATGCGAAATATATTGATTAATGCGATCTCTAAATACATTAGATAACTAATATTATTACTAATATTCTTGTTTGATACACTTGTTCTCTAACTCAAATATTAACAGAGATATTTAAATATTTTTAGATGTCTGTCTTCTCTAAACCCGCTCTCCTAATATTGAACATTTTTTGTTGAGCATCTGTCACTAAATATCTTATTTCCAGCTTAAATTTCATGTCCTGTTTTCTTGGGTTTCTTATAATAGGAAAATAAACGCATCAGGGGACAGAGTTTTGTCTCTCCCAATAAGTGTTTTCGTTTATTTGTGTTTCAAATTCCTATAATTAGGGGCTCAGGCCAGCCATGTTAGTCAAAGCGTTGACCACATGGTAAACCTAGAGTGGCGAGTTCGATTCCCGCCTTGGCAAAGGAATTTATTTAGTGGCGGAATTCATTAAATAAAATCCTTAGTCCCACCCTGGCTACAAAAGGGTGGTAATCTGTAGATAACCCGTCCCGATTAGCAATACTAATTCCTGTAATTAACATTCCTGTCAGAATTAAAATTAAATTCACAGTAACATCTAGGCAATTTTAACTCTGTAGGTAGATAAATTAGGTATCAAGTCTTATATAAATGTATCATTTCTTGACTAAATATTTAGTTACGTATCAATGAGGTCAATCAAGAATTAAGCCACCAATGTTTTATATTGGTTATTGAGAATTGCCTGTCATTAATATCATTGCAGCGTAATCGTTCCTTAGGTATATTGTATGCGAGAGTAAATTGCAGCTCTATCAAGAATCAGGCTAAATTTAACAACTTGTATTAAACTGTTAAAGAAATCTAGTATGTTATCGGTGCTCCTCACATGGTCATATAATGGGTCCGATACTATATTATTTAAAGAATGTGATAACATGACCTCAGCTTGAAAGTATTTAAGTTATTAATATATTAATTAAGGGCCATAGTTTAATTTATGCTAGATACTAGGCATCAAGTGATGTCAGGTAACGTTGGATACATTTTCTATCGGAAATCAGTCAGATGGCTAACAAAACAAAACAATAAACTTACCCTTAAAAAATACTAAGCTGCTAGACGTTGGATTCATTCATAAACTATTTCAGTTATAATTGGCAATTTTGATACAGGTTGGTAGTTCTTCAATATTCGGGCAGCTTCTTATTCCAAACATAGATACATGTTCTCAGATGATGACTGGTCGCAAGAAAGACTTGGAAGATAAAGGCGATTTTTAGGAAGTGATGGAATACGATGGAGGAATCTAGGCACTGGCGCATGTATTTCAGCCAAGGGATGGATCAGAGTAGAGTCTTAATTCTTGCCAATATACATAATATTGTATAGCACAACTATACAAAACAATCAAGAATCATTAGTCAGTAACAAAATGGCAATAGGACAGCTGAATGAGGATAATGATGGTATTTGCAAGTTAGGTGTGGCATTGAGCAACACTGAAAAGGGTGTCCCTTAGAGGCTAGTATGAATCAGCGTAATGTCCTCCAACTTCATCACGATCCAAGCAATACGATCTCGTGCTAGGTCCTACTTAAATTTTAGTATTTTAATTTTTAATGAGAGACTTTTTTTTCAGATTAATGAACTTTAAGAGACCATTTGGCCGATAAGAGAAATTTCCATATTTTTTCCTAGAATTCAAAGGTAAAATTTAGTTAATAATAAACAGGTCTCAGTGCGTCATACGAACTACCAAACAACCCCACTTTTAATAGAAAAATAACTTAATTTTGCAATTTAATGGAACGTCACCAAGACAACTGTGAGCTAGAACTTATGCCTTTGTGGAATTCCAAACGTACTCTCTCACATAAATATTTATTAGTTAATTAATAATACTTACTTTTACACATATGGTATTCCTTGTTTCTATTTAATTATTATCATTAGTTGGTGTTAGAAAATAAGAAGAGTTCTTTCATTTATATTATTTCATTTCCCTTAATATATCGCAAGATACAGATGTACACATAATACTTCCCGGAAGGCGTTACATTAGTCTTGTAGTTTTGTAGTCATTACCGTTGCTTCCTGTAATTAATTACCCAGCATATGTAGGCTACAATATGAAGACTATTTTCATACAATTATGGACTTGAGTGGAGAAACCCTTGTAATTCCTACCATGTTGGTAAGCGCAGAATACAACATTTTTTGATTCTCATTCCTATTTAGTTTCTGTGAAAATTAAGACTAAAATACTATGAGTGTCAGTTTTATTGTAGTAGATATACTAATACGAAACGGAAATAACAAAGTAGACCATTTTTAATTCAAGACCAGAAAAAATCTTCTCTTTGATGAAATTAATCAAATTATATATATTTTGTAAAGGTATTAGCACTTCTCATATTCATGAGATCACTGCTAGGATTTAACAATTCCGGCCTTTCAAATTTAGTTATTTCTACTTTAATTAAGTTTAATACACCTTCTAGCTCATTCATTTAAAAGAGTTATAAGAAAAAATTGATTAAAACATTATTTTTTTGATGGAGAAATATTTGTTTGCTGAGTAAAATATTTGATTTTGTTAAAAGCCTGGAGCGAAGGTCGGGCACGAGCTAATATAAAGCCGGTGTCAAGTGTCAACACAGCCTCGTCCCTTAACAATGTTTATTTTATCTCCAGCATCTGGAAAACATTTTTAAGTACATTGATGGCATCCATTTTCTTCACCTTGTTTATCGCGTTTACTTAGAAAAGATATTATCGATAATTTGTGTAAACCATTTTTATAATCAATTAATAAGTTTAAAAATATGGCTCATGTTCTCTTATTAACCCCCTTAATAAGAGAACATAAGCCATGAGTCTATGGTCCTTGTGTTACATAGACATTTTAGTATCTTTACTATTAATAAACTAACCAAGATAAAGTTGGGCAACTTTATTATTGTCTAATTGACCTAATATGCCGGTCATTTTTAAAGATTTGGCATAAGCTCATTAAATAAACAAAAACTGGTGATCATAAATTAATAAATTACTAATAGATGAAATATCAGTTTCACATCGCCGGTCGTCTAACAATGCTGGACTTTAGACTAATGTTTTAAATGCCTTTATTGTTGTGTATTCTCAAGCAAAAGACAACTAAAAACCACTAAATTTCCTTGTGATTCTCTCCATGTCCTTGTTAGTTCCGAAAGAAATCTGGGCTTCCTGCCCAATGGAACTCCTCTACAGTAGGTAGCCTGTTCGTACAAAAATAATATTTTATAAATTATTAGAAGAGCTAACTCCTTTCTTTCTTACTTCAGGGTGTTTATATATGTGTAATTGGGGTTTTCTGTATTATCATGGTTTTTATTAGTTTTTTTTTTTTTTAAATCGTACATTTCATTTGTTTTTTTAAGATATCATTTGCATTAGTAGGAAAATGCTTTTAATTTATTTTATTCTATTTAGAAATAAAGAGTACTCAAGCTAGCGACTTTTTTAATATTTATAATGATGTTCAGAATGTCCTTTGATCTACTAAAAATACTATTTGAGCGATTGATATTTTGTCATTGAAAATGTGTCCTTACGGTAAACGGTCTTTACTGCCTCGTTGTATCTTCAATGCATTAAGTACATAACTGAATTTTACAGAAAAGTTTGTGTAATATCTATTAGAGAAAACGTATTTTTATTTATCATCATTGGGCAGGGCTGTATTAAGGATTTCTTTTTGTGAGTTTGTCACAAAATAAATGTCTATTGCTCACGCGAGAATGGAATCCGCGACTCTTGGTTTCTCTAGGTATTTAAAAAATTTAAACTATTCTATAATTCTAAGTATTTAAGACCTCAACTCAAATGGTTAACATGGGTCCAAGATTCATATCTAAAACCAACGTTGTGCATTCTAGATTGTTTGTTTTCGTCGAAAAAATCAAATAAAATTCTTTAAGCTTTAAATAGGAAGGTTAAAAAGAAGGAATGTTACTTAAATTACTCTTTTTCATTAAAATAAGATACATTTGTTTTGCAAGTTGTTAAATAAGGAAATATAAATATATTGTGGTTTGCGCTGCATTGGAGCTCTTGAGTAAATTGATTCCTTTAGTTAAATAGTTTGATGGGAGTGCATTGGAACTTTATATGACACCCAACTCGCGTTTCGACAGGTAATATTATTATTAATATTATTCTATTGATTCTAAAGATAGTGCACAAACGGTCTACTTACTTGGATTAGAAACTAGCCTTTCCCTATTAGAACTCTTTTTATCCAAGGCTTGATGTACATTATTTGAAGTAATCGGAAGATGATTCTTTCGTGACTGAAAGCTTGAATTAAAGAAAATTGAGCCATACAATTTCTTTAACAAACTATAATAATTTACTAATTAATGTATCTAACCTGTCTAGTTAATCATCCGATGTTCAATGAATTTAGACTTATCGTTAAAAAGATACTTTTAGTCGAAATTTGAACCTATACCAACGGTGATTGTTAATCACCTCAAATGTGGAGATAAATAGATAAATACATAATTATAGGAACGATGTGATTTTTTATACTTATGGGACGTTGAATATGTCCGATATTCCGTGTTTTATCGGACCACAAAGATAACATGTGGTTATAATATAATCCATAGACTAATCCATTGTTTCCTATTTACTTGACGGTCAATAGGAAATGTGTTTTAAAAGATATTGCATTAGAAAGAAGTACCAATTTGAGTAGAGAGACAGTCTATAATATTACGAATAAACCGCATAAATTTTACCTTTATAATCCTTGGTCACATACTCATTAGAAATAGGCGGCTACCTGTTAACAATCCTTAACGGGATAACTTGGACGTAAATATATAATATTTTAATGAAAATTTTTATTTCATTGTATATCTTCGAAGACAAGGTATGCTCATCCCAATACTAAAAAAGCAGGAACTTTCCATAATAATGGAAACGATATTGCGAGCGACTTACGGGCTGGGATCCATTTTGATAATTTTAATGAGTTCATCAACTTAGGGCAAATATTTGTATCTCATATAGAATTCCAGTGACCTTTGAAAATAAAGAAGAATGTTATTAAATGTGATTAAAATATTAGTAGCTATCTCAAATATTCCTTTATTATCCTCTATTATTTAAAGTAAAATAGCTCAAAATGATGTTTCAAATAATCAAATGATGTTTCATTGTAATAAAAGGACAGTCTGGCATGAATTAAGTGGAAAAAGGCCGCAATGAAAAGAAATTCTAGGGGTTTGCTATGGAGGTTGTTAAGTTGAATTAGGAATTTATTTTTTTATGCTTCTCCTTTTTCCTCGTCCTTTGTAAGGTTATTATTTATTCCAGTTATATTAAGTTTCATCTTCGTACTGATAAGAATTCAAACTTGTATTTTATTCTCCATGAATAATAAAAGAATCAGAGGTACTTTTTTTATTGCAGTGTTATTCCTAAAAGTCGCTTTTAGGAAAAATTACCGATTATCCTGACATTTCTTGATTTTTTTTTTCTTTCACAGGAACAATAAAAGAGAGAATAGATTTGGTTTTCTTTTGGTGCATTTTAACAATCTGTCAATTACATTATATATATAAAATAACATTTTTCAGGCAATTTTTTTTTAAACTGTATATTGAAAATCAATGAAAATATCTTTAACTTACTAAATTAGACCCTTCTACTAGAGTTGCCTGTGTACTACAGAGCCTCCACCTGTTCTGTTTACGCAACCAGGTACTCTCGTTTAAACCTTTTTCCAGAACTTCTCCGGACTGTTTGTTTCACTCAAGTACTTTGATAGACCATTTTCATCATCCACCCAGGCAGTTTCATCTTTCCACACTGTCTGCATTACTCAGCAATTCCCTTAAAAAGCCAATTCTTACTTTACCTAACCTATTAAAAGACGTAAGTTCGATTGTTGTAAATAATTTTATGTTGCCGATTATAAGCGATGATTAATTATTCGAATAATGGACTTTAGTATTCAGTTGCCTAAATAACTACCTGGCAGTATCCAGTGACTACTTTTGTTCTAAACAGTGGGCCTTGAACATTTGAATTTTCTAATTTAACATTTTCCAAATAGTAACTACAAGTCATCACATTCTTTTCTTTTACTTGCAAACGTACATGGATTTTGAGGACACATATTTTATTAAGGATTGAAATTATATTTAAAGATAAGAATGAAATATATTGAATTACGGATATCCCGAAGTATGTATATGTAAAAGAGCTATTTGTTTCCCTGTGAAAAGCTTTTTTATAAGACCATCATAATGCCTGAATTTGGTAAGAATGACAGTGTAACGCAGACCCGTGACAATTGAAAAATGTTTCTACATGAGGAGTGACAACAAAATTGGAGTCGTAATTCAATGCAGAAGAGATTATTTTGTATGATGAGCTTGATATCATTAATGCTATTAATAAGGAAAGACTAAATTGTAGTCGGCAAACGAAATAAGAATGCACAAATAGTGCACACAGACTTATTGCCTAGTAAATAATTATATATTATAAATTTAAAATGTATATTAAGAAGACTTTTCTTAGCTTTATATTTATTTTTAAAGAGAAACAAAGGGAGTTAACGAACAGTCTATTTATATTACTATGGCTAGTCAGTACGGGCAATTTGAAGCTTACCATTATTTTCTTGCACTCAGAGATATGAGATTTTTTTTAATAGCTATAAAATAAGCTCTTGAGCCGGATGGAGCCGACCCTTACCTGACATTAAAAAGTAAATAAACTCTATAAAATAGCTCTCTAATCAACTTCCATGAATCAATTTAATTTTAAATATGGTTTCGGTGGAAGCAGAGCTTTCGGCGATTTGGGTTTATCTTGTCTTTCCTATTTCGTACATTCGTTTATATATTAATATGAATTTCCATTATGAATTATTATGTGTGTATATTTTATAATATTCACTCCAATAATATACGCCTTTTAATGATAAATAAAATGCATGAGTTGATAAAAAGCTATAATTTGCTGGTCTCTTTGGCAAATACACCAGAATTGTCGGTCAACTTTGGTAGGATTTAAAAAAAAAAAGCTAAATTTTGTTTTGTGTAGAAGAGGCCATATTAAGCCATATTCAATAGAAAAAAACGTCAAATAGATCCGTTAACTCTGAAAATAAACATTTGGGGAATTTATAATCCCCTAAGGCCTAAGATCAGGTCAAGACGAATGAATCAAAACTGTTTAGTGCTCACCCTTGGGTGAAGGGGCTACTGAAATTGTACTCACATTTTGCATTTTCGATTTTTATTTTTCAAAACTTAATCGAATTACCTGGGACTGCAGAAGATTATATACATATATATAATTAGAAAAAGGAATCCCACAATTAGATTAATTGTGAACATAGTTATAAAACAAGTCCACCTGGTGGGGGTTAAACAAAATAAAAAATAATTAAAGTAAAAAAATATTTTAGGGTCTCGAGAACTCAGATAAGCCAAAAATAGACAAAGTAAACACATATATAAATAAAAAATGTTACATTAAATCCGTCATTGGTCGCCAGAAGAAATATAAATGATTTCATCGTACAAATAATTATACTACTTATTAATAATAAGTAAAAATATTTTATTAGCAGATTTCCCTTAAGGGAAATCAGCTATTGAGGTTGTACTCATGACGGAATTTTCGACATTTTCTTCAAATGTCCATCGATCCTACCTAGTAGATGACGAAAATGAGGTCCGTTCAAAACTGTATATATATATATATATATATATATATATATATATTTGTCTGTACCCGCTCTAGCGGTCGCAATAATGTTGATCGTTACCAAACTCGATATTTAGTCGTTTTATGTAAAAAGAAAGATCAAGTTCGTTTACTGCTGAAATCGGACCAGCGGGAGGGGGGGGGCTGTTTAGAGGGGAGGATTTTCGAACATTCGAAATATCTCCGTTACTATACGTCGAATCGAAACATTGTACAGAATCAATCTTATTGCAAATTAAATTTACTATAAATATTGTTGTATACATTTATTCTGTATCTTGAATATTTACCGAGATATTTTCATTTGTATTCTGCATGTGGTCGGCAGGAGTCGGCTATGTTCGGACTTTCCGCCGAGAGCTCTGGCGGCCGTTTCCGTAATTATTAGTCCCTCGTGAATAGGTTTAGACGTTTCTTACTACTACAGTTGTTATTAGGCAGATTTATCTATTTAAAACTTCACTTGGGAAATCTGCTTAGTTTACGCAGCCCCTGCGTGACGGACTTTTTAATTATTACAAAATATAACGAACATATATCTATATTAGATCTTACAAAATTTTCGTAATCAACTTGGCAGAGATATGTGGTCAGTTGAAGAAAATCTTCGAATAGAGTATATAGAAGAGTTTGATAAAACACTAACTGCCATTTCAATAATAGAAGTTACAGGACAACCCTTTTCTTTGTACATTTTTTTGCTTGACCCAGATAAAAAAAAAAGCTCGCGGTTATTAGAAACTTTTTGCATTTTAATGACCATATCATGATTGGAGAGAAAACCCATTACGAGAGATCATTGATTTGGCTGGTAGGGGAGGCAGACTACTTTCCTTCGGTAATTGGTTTTGCGGGAGATCGGGCTACCTTTAATCAGACGGCAGAAATGGCTGGTCTAATGACTTCACTTACCGTAGCTACATTTTTTTTTCGATGAACTAATGATAAAATGATAGCTAGGATGCTTTTAATAATTAAAATTGATATGTATAAATTGATGTAAATGATATTATTTCAGAAATAAAATTAAACTGCTTTATTAAAGAATCTTTATCCTAATGATTACTGTTTAATATTTATTATAAAATCTCATTTACAATATATGACATTGATCCGGTAAATCTCGAGTCATAAATGTTTGCAGAAGACAAATCAAAGGTAATGAAACTCATAGTCACATTTCGGGATTACTCTTAAATAATGTTTGTATGTATATTATTGTTCGTAATTTTAGTTAGAGCTAATTAAACTTTCCGATGATCGTGAAGAATTTTCAGCATAGCATTGAATGACCGAAATGATTTATTAATTTGTAATATATTTAAATAGTGTGATAACTTCGTTATTTAACAATACCAAATGGTAAGAGAAAACATTAAAATTATATAAAACCACATTGTTATTTTCTTCTGATTGGCTGTGGGGGGTTTGTTATAAAATCTGTTACTCCAATTCTTGTCACGTAAGTGTCCCCCCTTCCTGTCTTTCAGTTCCGTCAGGAATGATGGCATTTCTGAATTTCAATAATTTATTCCCGTCACATTTATTTAATATTTTCCTTTTACATAATAATCTCTGAACGATTTTATTTATGAAATTGTAATAATAATATTTATAGATGTTTGGCATTACCATGTAGCTCAGTGTAAATATATCTCGTATGGTTACAAATATATTTCATTAAGAGGAAATCAGCTAGCTATTCATGTTGTACTCATGACTCGATTGTAAATTTTGTTTTTATTGTTCAAAGGAGATGTACAGGAGGTGATGGATGCAACACCTATTCCACATTGAATTCATGATTTCCTAAAGCAGGACCGTTGGCTGAAACTACTCAGAGTTTCTAAGTAGGCAACATTGATAAAACATTTAACGGTATTATATTAAATTTTTAAAATAAAGATAATTATTTTTGAAAAACGTTACACACACAGTGGAGTGAGATTAGACGGATCACTGCTGAGTCAGTAAATGCTAGATACTAAAATATGAAGTCTTCCCCTTGCCCCTGACCTTGCTTCTAACTATCGTTTCACCCCTACAAAGAAATAACCATCGCCCTTGCTTAGATATATCCAACCATCGCTTCACCCCTGAACAGAAATAACCATCGCCCTTGCTTAGAAATATCCAACCATCGCTTCACCCCTGCACAGAAATAACCATCGCCCTTGCTTAGATATATCCAACCATCGCTTCACCCCTGCACAGAAATAACCATCGCCCTTGCTTAGATATATCCAACCATCGCTTCACCCCTGCACAGAAATAACCATCGCCCGTGCTTAGATATATCCAACCATCGCTTCACACCTGCACAGAAATAACCATCGCCCTTGCTTAGATATATCCAACCATCGCTTCACCCCTGCACAGAAATAACCATCGCCCTTGCTTAGATATATCCAACCATCGCTTCACACCTGCACAGAAATAACCATCGCCCTTGCTTAGATATATCCAACCATCGCCCTTTCTTAGATATATCCAACCATCGCTTCACCCCTGCACAGAAATAACCATCGCCCTTGCTTAGATATATCCAACCATCGCTTCACCCCTGCACAGAAATAACCATCGCCCGTGCTTAGATATATCCAATCATCGCTTCACAACTGCACAGAAATAACCATTGCCCTTGCTTTGATATAACAAATATTCGCTTCACCCCCACACAGAAATAACCATCGCCCTTGCTTTGATATATCCAATCATTGCTTCACACCTGCACAGAAATAACCATCGCCCTTGCTTTAATATATCCAATCATCACTTCACCCCTGCACAGAAATAACCATCGCCCTTGCTTTGAAATATCCAATCATCGCTTCACACCTGCACAGAAATAACCATCGCCCTTGCTTTGATATATCCAATCATCGCTTCACAACTGCACAGAAATAACCATTGCCCTTGCTTTGATATAACCAATATTCGCTTCACCCCCACACAGAAATAACCATCGCCCTTGCTTTGATATATCCAATCATCGCTTCACACCTGCACAGAAATAACCATCGCCCTTGCTTTGAAATATCCAATCATCGCTTCACACCTGCACAGAAATAACCATCGTCCTTGCTTTGATATATCCAATCATCGCTTCACACCTGCACAGAAATAACCATTGCCCTTGCTTTAATATATCCCATCATCGCTTCACACCTGTACAGAAATAACCATCGCCCCTGCTTTAATATATCCAATCATCGCTTCACCCCTGCACAGAAATAACCATCGCCCTTGCTTTGAAATATCCAATCATCGCTTCACACCTGCACAGAAATAACCATCGCCCTTGCTTTGATATATCCAATCATTGCTTCACACCTGCACAGAAATAACCATCGCCCTTGCTTTAATATATCCAATCATCGCTTCACCCCTGCACAGAAATAACCATCGCCCTTGCTTTGATATATCCAATATTCGCTTCACCCCTGCACAGAAATAACCACATCCCTTGCTTTGATTTATCCAATTATCGCTTCACACCTGTACAGAAATAACCATCGCCCCTGCTTTAATATATCCAATCATCGCTTTACTCCTGCACAGAAATAACCATCGCCCTTGCTTAGATATAACCAATATTCGCTTCACCCCTGCACAGAAATAACCACATCCCTTGCTTTGATTTATTCAATCATCGCTTTACCCCTGCACTGATATAACCATCGCCCTTGCTTTGATTTATCCAATCATCGCTTCACCCCTGCACAGAAATAACCACATCCCTTGCTTTGATTTATCCAATCATCGCTTCACCCCTGCACAGAAATAACCATCGCCCTTGCTTTGATATATCCAATCATCGCTTCACCCCTGCACAGAAATAACCACATCCCTTGCTTTGCTATATCCAATCATCGCTTTACCCCTGGACTGATATAACCATCGCCCTTGCTTTGATTTATCCAATCATCGCTTCAGCCCTGCACAGAAATAACCATCGCCCTTGCTTTGATATATCCAATCATCGCTTCAGCCCTGCACAGAAATAACCATCGCCCTTGCTTTGATTTATCCAATCATCGCTTCAGCCCTGCACAGAAATAACCATCGCCCTTGCTTTGATTTATCCAATCATCGCTTCAGCCCTGCACAGAAATAGCACTGGCCTTACCATTCCTCAGAAATAGCCTTCACCTTAGCCCTCCTCAGATATAAACCGCACCTTACTCCGGCCACGACAGTTATCTTCAGTTAACAAATCTTTTTATATATATATATATATATATATATATATATATATATATATATATATAATTGTAACCTCTGTCTGTACATTTTTTTTTCCGCGAAATTTCACCATAACTTTTCGTTTCACATGTCATAGACACCATGACTGCATTTTGTTTCTTTGGTGTCTGTTTGTTTGTTTGTTACCTTTTCACGCATAAACAGCTGAACCGAATTTTATGAAACTTGGTATGTATATTACTACTAACCCAACTTAGACTTTAGGCTATGTTAATGTTCTCTGAGACGAACAGGAGTGGGGGTTATAAGGGAGGCCTGAAATTAAAAATAGCATTATTTCGTTTCCTAATGCATTTTCGGCAATTATGCACATAATAAAAGTTGTTTATTTTGTTATTCCGAGTAACTTTTGTTATATACACTTTTGTCGTATACCTAAGTATAAATGAGTTATACGTTAAAAACTACTGCGGAAGTCAACAATTTTATTTGGCACAAAAAACTCAACCGAACTAAACCAAACTTGGTATGTGAATTAGCACTAACGCCTTCCTTATAATAAGCCATACTAACATTTCTAGGGACGGGCAGGAGTGGGGGTTATAAGGGAGGCCTGAAATTAAATATAGTGATATTTCGTTTCCTATTGGGATTTCGGCAAATATGCACATAACAAAAGTTGTTTATTTTATTACTTAGAGAAATTTGATCAACAATTCTTTTCAATATGACCTACCTCACCTGGAAAAATTAATTCAAATTATAATATATTATTATAATATTTTGTCCTTAATAATTTAAATCTATGCATAATGCACAGGGGACGGGAAGTATGACAATATGGAGGACAGTGAAGTCTTACATAAAAAATTAATTTTATTATTAACAAATCCACAGAAACCACGGGTATTAACCCTAAACACTGGGAATGGTAAATGTCAAAATATTGTGCAAAGTAAAGCCTTGCCAAAAAAATACCATCACCACCCAGCCTCGAATGAATTCCCGGGCGAAGCCGGGTATCTCAGCTAGTATATATATTAAAGACGTTAAAACAATATACTTCTCCCAAAAATACTGTGTTTACTTTAAATTGTTTAGTTTCGTTTCCTTATGATAAAGAGCATTTGTAATTGCAAGGATTTGAATCGGTCCTTCCACTTTCTAATTGAGCGCTATATTGAGCTCGGAGCACGTGAGGAACTGGGTTTAATAACAAAAGGTTCAATAATCTCTGCACTAATATAATAACCATATTAATAAAATGTTGCTGTTAATACTAACGACATATTATGCCTTTACAACAATAATAATTCGCATGAGAAACAGTCAGTATTTGTTAGCATTATACCTTTCAAAAGTATTTGTTAAATAACTATGCTGAGGAATGTCCAAAATGTTTATCAAATGTCAGGTAATGCATTCCTCTTTATTAAATGTTTATTCTTTGATAATAGAAAGAAATTGCTTCGCATTCGAATGATGCCGTCCAGAAATAATGAAATGAATTTCAAAATAAAATATCTGAAAAGAGTTGACTTTTCCTCTCCTAATGAATGTCAACAACCTTTTTATTCCCGTGGAGCATAATTAATGATACTTCCAATTTACGCTTTCAAAGATAAACAGAAATTTGAGTGAAGTGGATTAAAATTGTACGGACGGGAAATTGTCAGGAATGGTTTTAAACCCCTTTTAATATTTGAATGTCAAATGATTTTATATTAAATGCTAACAAAATGACTTTTTATTTTCTCTTTTCATTCTTATCATGTTGCTGTCATAAAATAGCTACTTCAATGTGTTTTTTTAAACTATTTATGAATATCACACTACTCAGTAATGCAGACATTATTTTTAGTTTAACATTTTATATATTATAACTTCCTATTAGTAGTTAATTAGTAATGAGATGCATTAATTTACTTGTTTTGAAATGTGGAATATCTTCAAGGCAGTGAGGTGAGCAGGTGCTCCATTAGGTTATATTAGTGATCAGTAACCTTCTACTTCATACTAAATAATAAAATAGTTTTAGCTTGTTGTCAGTTTTCCCATTTATCTCATTCCAGTGTTTATTTCAGTGCTCAATGTTCTATTCGGAGAACCATATGATTTAATTGAAACTAAGTATTTTAGTGAAGTATTACTTCACGGATGACGGACATATCTACAGAATATTCCTTTCAACAATTCAAATTATCTTTGTATTAACATGTGGATACTAGGAGAATTACAGGCATGAAAGGTATTATTTCTCTCTTCTGGATAACTGGAGACGGCTCAAAGGACCTCATATTTCTTGTAATATGGGGGCATAAGGAGTCTCGTAACGGGAGACTGTTAAGTTTAAGGACCTCATATAATATGAGGTCATACGTAAATTTAATAATATCTTCAGGGGATAGTTTTTCCTGAAATATTATTTTATGGGAGCATTCGGAACCCAATAACAAGTTGAGGATAGACATAACGTCAAGATTGGTTTGAAATACTGAAACCACATTTCCAATAAAGTTATGCTCTAGGTCTAGTAATATAATATATTGTCAAATCTGCCTGTACACATAGAAAACGCTGTCGACACGATGCAACGTGTACTCGACGACCAGCCAGTAATTACGGCATCTACTCCCAGCTTTTACAATAGTAATACACAACCAGGTGGAACCAACCCGCTACTTAAAATGCAGTTTTTTTTTTTTTTTACTTAATCTAATAAACTCTGTTTCTATTATACAAGTTACATAATTACAATCAAGTTTTCTTCTGCAGTCACCTAAAGTGATGGAGTTCTTTCGAGAAACGTGTGGTAAATTTATAATCCAATGTACTCGTTGACTTTCATAATTCTAGGAGCACTGACAATATTAACGGTAGTTTGGGAATTTTAGAAGGCTGTGAGTTAAACATATATGTTGTAAGTATACCAAATGATTATATTTTCTCTTCCATCCAGAATAGGCCAATGTAGATGAAATTGACAGAACATAAAACATGGGCCCAGCTTGGCTAACTTCCGTAATACGGGTATTATTCGTGCAAGATAAGCTGTTGATAAACCGGCTGCTAATCGTGGTGGGATCTGTCGCCAAATAGCCCAGATCCTGAGACTTGGATTGCGGTCTTTACATTTAAAATCCCAGTTTGGTGGGGGATACTCTGACGAACTTTACTCAAACTCTACTGACGTACTCAGTTTATGAGAAGCCGTTGCGAAAGATCTCAGTTGTAAACCAAATAGACAGATATATGTGAGCGTGTTTTATAAAGCTTTATGTGTACAAAAATTAGTATTAAATAGAAACAATTGATGAGATCAATATGAATGAAGGCGATTTACTCATTGTGTACGGAATTGTGCAAGGAGCCACATTTGGGAATGATAGAAGAAAAAGTACAAAAAAACGAGATGCCACCAGGGTAATGACCCAGAACCTGATTGAGGAAGGTACTATTATGTCGGTGAAAGAGAACATAGAGGCAAGAGTGGTTATCCTTGTTCGGCCATTACGGACGTTACGAATGTTATGCTTGCTTAGGCAGCGGGACATTCTGGGATTAAGGGAAATGGGGAAGAAAATGGAAGGGCTAACGAGTGTGTTTCCACCCCACCCTTGGTGCTTCGAAAACTTGCAATCGGCGCGAGCAGTCCATGAACCAAACTTACACGATTCCTTCCAGAATTTTCTTTAAAGATTTCATTAAGAGATTTTTAGTTTATTAAGAATGATTAGTGAGTATATATATATATATATATATATATATATATATATATATATATAATCAGAAATTTTAGTACAATGGTTAGGTGAAAGAATATATGTGGAGGCAGGCATGAAGAATTTCTTCTCTGAATGATTTTTTTCTTGCTTGAATGAAGCTTAGTCTTGAGGGTTTTGTCCACTGAGGAGTGGAAAAAGATTTTTAACATCTAAGCACCAGAGTATCTAGCCAGTTGAGTGAAAAAAGTAGCTTGCCATCATTAAGGTTCTTCATTAGTGCTAATTTTGTTAGCAAAGAAAAATGTCTTTATAAAGGTTTATAAATCTAAAATATTTCTTTAAAAATAATTATTATTTATTGGTTTCAATTTTTTATTACAAGCATTATTGGAAGTCTTTTTTTTAAATTCCAAACTGTATTTGCTAACCTACACAATAACAAAGCTACTTTGTTCAATTTTCAAGCGGAAATAACAGTTTAAAAAAATATTTTAAGCGATTTAATTTTATTACAAAAGAAATGAAAATAAAAGCTCTAATTTAAAACGGAATATGTCACAACTTCCAGTAATTGAAATTAGTTCTTTACTGCCAGCTTCAGTTTTGTTACATAACTTTCTTGAATCATGTTTTTTTGCAATCTGTTTGACGATTTGTGCTCAAATAAGACAGTTGAATTTTTTTTTATTATAACTGAAGAACTGAACTCATTTCAAGACAACCTTGTAGATTTACAAGAAAAGAAGAGCTTTGTAAGAAAGGTCACAGGAATATGAAAGGTGTCTCTCTTGTCATTGAGCATTCTGTCTCCGATTTGCCATGATTTTTCTATGATTCTCCTTTGACGTGAGTTACTTTTATCTAGTGGAGGTGGCTGACTTATTATTTACAGCTAGAAACAAAGGTAATCTCGACTCTTTCTGGAAAGGTGCTCTCCACCGATATTACTTTTTAAGTTGGTTGGACGGATTGTTGGGAATGAACAACAACAAAAAAATAAATAAATAAAACCTTCTGAGAAGAAGTATGTTTATTCCATGACGTTTTTACTGGAATTAGCAGTATTTTGCAGCTAGTTAATTGTAGATGAAGCAAATGCTTAAATAAATCTTTATAAAATTTGATAAAAATCTATCAAGATACGTAAAATGTACATATTCTATAAATAAAATATAAACTTATGATCCTCCCCCCCCCGTCGTTTTAAACTTTATAGTATTCAGGTGAAATCAGCTAATATGATGAAACTTTTCAGACATTTTTACAACGGTCAAAAAATGTCCTGGAGCGAATTGGTTTTCCAACAAATCGAAATGTCCATTAAACATTCTTGTGTTTCCAAATAATTCTGCCTTTTCCAATTCAGTCATGACCTGGTCAAAATAGAATTTTCCCGCAGTTTCAATTTGCATGCTAATGCGGAATTGTTTTTGTATTCCACTCTCCTTTCTTATTAATAACTTTATATCCAATAACACCAAATCAATAAATAAATATATTTTTTAAAAAAAATATATTAAATTAAAATATGTATTGAATTAGTGCATCTAACTTTATTGACTGAATTCATTAATTAGAGCACTACAACTTATTTAAAATTTATTCCTTTCCAATAACATAAATAAAGCGAATGTTTTAGAAATAGACCTTAAAATAAATTAGAAATACATTATATTGGATTATCGGCACTATTAAATAACAATGATGTGTTTTCTTTTCTTATGATCTGCTTTGGCTATCAGGCCCCTTGTCTTAATGACACCTAATATATTTTTATGTTTACATACCAAAGACAGATAGATAGATAGATGTTTATTGCTTTACAGGGTTTCCCCTCAGCAAAGGAGTTCAGCGTATATAATATTTGTTAATTATAAGGTTATGTTTACAAAACTTACTAAAAATGTTAGTTTTGACATTATACACCACCATATATATTTTAGAAAACGGCTCAATTTCTTTACATATGTAATGACGTATGGTATATTGTTGGTAATCCCAAAAACATAATTCATGGAAGGATGAAATACAAAGCCGACTATTACTTCACAGCGTTTATTGCAGCTGCTAGAGATAATACTAACTTTAGCTAATTATCAGCTGTAATAATCCAACGAAGTGTAAACTGTATATATTATAGATTACTATAATCCAAACAATCGTCAGTAAAAACTTTTTAATTTAATTGTTTTGAATTTTAGAAAATGACTTTTCTTCCCCGTTGGGAGTCAACCCCAGTATCCTAGATGTCCAGTCCAGTATACTACCATTCCTTTCACGGTGAATACACTATAGAGTTTACGGCTATCCAAAAACCTCTTAGCTTAATATAGCGAAAAAATGCTCACGTTTTCAATAACCCTTCCAGTTGTCTTAAACTCTTTGATCTTCTAGAAAAATAATCCTAACTATAGTATCCACCAGTAGCCATTGTTGTCGATAATATTGATAACAAATCAAAAAAATTAAATTCCAGAAAAATGAAGAAAAAGGCAAAATTACATTGTATAATGTTATCATTAGTCGACTTAGGATATTCCATATTCCAAATCATAACAATAGTTTTTTTATTTATACTTAAATACTTGATAATCCTAGAGTGGCGTTCGATTCTCGCCTGAGCAAAGGAATTTATTTAGAGACGAATTTCATTAAATAACATCCTAAGTCCCATCCTGCCTAGAAAAGGGTGGTAACCTGTAGATAACTCACCCCAATTAGCCTCAGTTGCATAAAAGTGGACGTTAATAAATAATATTATTATTATTTATTAACGTCCACTTTTTGCAACTCAGGCTAATTGGGACGGACTATCTACAGGTTACCACCCTTTTCTAGCCAGGGTGGAATTTTAGGATGTTATTTAGTGAATTTCTAAATAACAATAAAAAAATAATAATAAATAAAATAATAAAATCATATGTTTGGTATAGTTCTTAACCTTACTCACTGAGTGTAAAACAATAAGGCATCAGAAAGAAGGCAAGCTTTAGAAAAGAATTAAATAAATACTCAGACGATGATAATGTCGTACGCTGATTTGTTTTTTTACTTTTGGAAACACATTTTCCTACAAAGGTATTTAAAAAAAGGTTAATTAAAGAAGCCGTATTTTTTTATTACAAGGTCAATAGCTGATTTTCAGTACAATAAAACTGCTTACAATTTAAATTATAATAACGTACAACTTACACCCTAGAATTTCCTGTTCCTAAAGCTCATTTAAGAATATTTTATTTATTTTTTACCTTCTGAGAGCGCTGAATACCTCTCGAGGCTTGAATTGAAGCCTAAGACCCTCAGAAATTGTATTTGCTAATGATGTATTGAGAAGTGCTCCTGAGTTCTGGGCAATGACCTATGAAATTGCTTGCCTCAGGTGTATATCAGGCGGAGACGAAGCTTATTTCGGAATTTATAGGCCGGTTGTCGGGTCCTCATAATTCAATATGAGGCCTAATGTGTAGCTTGTGATTAAGTAAGATTTATGTAATACAATTTGGTCTATAGCACGGAATACTCAAAGATATTGTAGCCTCCAAGTACAAAGATATTCTATTTTGTTCGAAGCATCATGACTCAATACACTTTGGAATAACACTTCCATGTTATTTCTCTGACATACTTTAACATGCGGCAAAAGCTTTTGATGCAAGAACGCTTTATTTAATCCAATCAAATGTAGAACTATGTGTGTTCCTTATTAATAAGTAGCCTTGTTGTATGGACCTGTTATGCGAAATATGTTCTTCAGGTTTTAGTTGGGTAAGATTGTTTATTTTTTTGGACCGGGTGGGTTTCTTACGAGTGAGTACATGCAAATTGATGATCTAGTACTGAATGATCAACTTGTAGCAGCATTCCTGTTTGATCTCTGGTTTACATTAGAAATTGCATTGCCAATGTTGATGTAGAACAATTGCGTAAACAAAATAGTACACTGAATGTTTGTTTTTAATTATACAAACATCAGAATATATTTAAAGTTTTTAGGCATCTATAAAAAGGGTGTTTTTTTTTATTGACATTTTCATTACTTTATATCATTCAATTGGCAATAATTTTGCAATAAATATCTGCATTAACTGGCTCAACACCACCTGATGTAAAATGGCTTATGATTCCATCTTAAGTTTTTATTTTAGATTCAATAATATTACAAGAAACTCAGGGGCTCAGGTTGGCCAGTGAGTTAAAATTTTAAACGGAATATTTCTCAATCAAGATCAAAAAAAGGCATTGTCCTCTCTACAAGTGCTTTAATATATGCAGAGTGCACTTTCAGAGACTAAGCTCCATCATCAGTGTGTGATAAGAGAAATGTAGCCTAGTCCAAAGCAGCAGCAGGTATTTGTATTTATGATTTTTCAGCTTTCCGTACTCATCTATTTGAACTTATGCTTTACACATACTGTATTGTGTCACTGCAACCTATGTTTAGATATAACTTCCGTTTTTTTATTTTTGTATATTGACCCCATTCTAAGGCATAAATAGAGAATGTATTGAGAGATGACATTTACCTGAGTGTAAATGCAGTTAGTGAGGAAACCTGCTTTGCTTTCTCAGCTAGTACATGACGTAATTTTACCTGTAGTAATTGAATGTGATACGGATAGAATACTCTTGTTGTATCTGTTAACAATCTATTACCAGATGCCTGTAGTAATGGGTCTCCAATGTTTGTCTTGATCTGCACAAACAAATCACCAAAATGTACTGGGACACAGTCCTTTGCTTTCTCTAGTAATACATGATTTGCTCAGATAGTTGGTTCCTCTAAATTGACTATTCACCATAATTACTCGGTCAATGTTAATTTTATACCTTATATTTGAAGACAGAACTGAGAGATCGAGAAACCAAATTGTAATGTTATTTCTTAATTTATTCTGGCTTTCTTTAATCATTATTTATACAATGGTTGTAGATTTCCTTTCGGGGAAATCAGCTACTGAGATTGTGCTCATGACGTGGTTTTTGAAAAATTTCCTCAAAGGTCCATCGATCCTAACCAGGACAAGACGAAAATAAGGCCTGTTTAAAACTATGTATTATTTATATATATTTACTTATTTTTCTGTTAATGCTCTAGATGTCGAAATTTAGGTTTGATCATTACCAAACTCCATATTTAATCGATTTATGTAAAAATAAAGATCAAGTACGCTAACGGATGAAATCGGACCATTGAGAGGGATTTTAAAGAGGGAAATTTCGAAAATTCGAAATATCTCCATTATTATACGTTGGGTCGAAAAATTGTATAGAACTAATCTTGTTGCGAATTGAATGATCTATAAATGTTATCCTGCACATATTTTCTATATGATGAATATTAACCGAGATATAGTATAGGTATAAAGTTAGTTTTCGGCTTTCAGGTAACCCTCACTCCTACTCATGTCATTTTAACAATAATATATACAAATATTATTTCATTGAACTCTTACGTTGTGGGTTATATGCAAATTTGATATATGATGACGTCAACAATTAAGTTTTTTTCGTTCTTAACTAAAACAAATACTTATTTGGTTTATACCATACTGGATATGTAAGCGGGTTTACGTAACTCAAGTATTAAGCAAGTATTTCGTACTTCCTCGATTTTCTGTCGTCAGTAACCCCAACCCCCTACTACGCGTCAATATTTTACATGTAAATAGAGAATAAGTGGTGAATGGGATGGGATCACAAATGTGCTATCCAAGCACGTGGGAAATGTGCTTAGTTTATGTAGCTCCTGCTTGACGGACGTTTTTTCCTTTCTTTGTGAATGGCTTACGGGATAATCTTGGGTCAGCGATAATCACGACGTCTGGATAGCTATTATAAACCATCCTTCGGTTTTTAAAATAGTTCTCCTAGCTTAAGCCGTACTGTATAAATTTATTAATCTATTTCCCAATATATGAGCCGACTATGATAACTTCCATGGAGCTCCTTGTTATGGCATTCGGAGTAAAAGTTCGGATGGAGCTGCTTATCATTATTGATTTTCAACTTTATGCTGTATTTCCTTCATCCGGTTCAGTGATTTCCGAGAATCATCTCCTCAGAACGGTATAAGAGGTTGACTAACGATGCCTCTACTTCGCCCTTCGAGTGCCCTTATGTACGAGGGGCAGAATTTTATTTATGGGTATATATAAACTCATTTATATCATTGGTCTACTTACTTATACAAGCTTCAGGTTACTATGGTAATACGCTTCAGTAATTTTGACCTTCAGTCCTGATATCTTTACTAGTGGATATCCTCCAATCATCACTGTATATATGCCTCTAACAGAAGGTAATGAGAAACCAATTCAACCCAAGTACATGATTCTGTAAGTTTTTGCTGAAATTAGGTATCCCTGTTCACAGCAAGAGCGAATGATGCCCGCAAATGCATCAACGAACGAAAGCTTTTAAAGGACAATAAAATTATCGTAATAGAATTTTATTTCTTAACTGGTTATCCCGAAAAATCAAAGCGTTAAATAAAACTCAGGTTAATCAGAAACACTTTTTTGTGGCTCCTCTCAATTTATTTCTTAAAAAATAAGCGTTTTTAAGAAATAAATTGTGAGGAGCCACAAAAAAGTGTTTCTGATTAACCTGATTCATCACCCTCACCACCAGCTGAAAATAAATATGGATAAATTAAACTATAATATCTTAAAATTTACATAGCCTAAAAGGATTTTTGTAAATGTAAAATCAGAATTGTCTCTCAACAGTCTAGCTGTATTGCCGTTGTTATTATTATTTTAATTCAACTTATGTGGCATCGAGTATTCAATTTGGCCCAAATTGTGTATTTTAGAACATAAGTCTCAATATTTAAAACCAAATCAAATATATTGTAAAAATACTAGTTACAATGATAAAATAGTGTCACGCAAGGACTGCCTGTAGATTTAAACAGCTCTGGAAGGATGCACAAATGACGGCTTTCTCATTTTACAAGACGGTACGTAATCAAGACTTGAAGTTTCAAGGTTCAAGAATAGGCCCAATGTAAGCATAACACGGACGTTTATTGATAGCTGAATACGATAAATATACAAATAAATGAGCTATTACTATATATTCTGCAAAGTACACAAAACGAAATGGTACCAAACAGCAATTCCAAAAATAATGATTATATGACATTTTTCGAAGTGACACATAGTAACGGGGGAAATGCGATTTTCAAACGTACTTTCTGATTCTTTTTCAACCACTAATGTGGAGTTTGGTAACTATTAATTAAAAATGTTAGCCAAAGAGCGTTAACAAGCATATTTTATATCAGTTGAATCTTTTCAAACTTCAGTAATATTTGCGAGTTCATCTAAGTTTTACTGCTAGTTAAGTTAGTTCTGCATACATATCATGTTTCGCTATTATTTAAAGAATTTGCGTTAAAGAGCTCCTTCTTGGACTTCTTAGCAGCTACAAATGTTTAACGACTTGTGTCCGTAGGAATAAGAGTACAATAAAGAGGAATCGTTAGTGTTCCAGACGAAAGTGATATGTGCAGTTAGAGACTGGCTTCGGCCTGAGTCCTGAGGGAGTACTCCTGGCAGATTACAGTTGTGGGAGAGAGCCACGGGTTTATAGACCTCGGAAATAGCCGAAAAGGACTTCTTCCTTAGTCCTGTAAGTGCTTGCCTGCCGTTAAATTCAATGTCACTTCTCTGCTTTCGTGAAGGAGCAAGTCTCATAAAAACTGTTGCACATATCACCACATTCATTATTTCTTACTAACAGTGAGGAGGTAGTGAGGTGCACAAAATTGGGACATCACCCTCTTTTTTTTAGTGAATTGAAAATATTACTTTTTTAATAGACGCATTCAGATATTGGCCAAGAAGCATTTGTGTTCTATGTTCTGGGTATCCATGCCGGGAACAAAGGCGCAGTACTCTTTGCATCTTTTATTTTGCCTAGGGATTTTGGCTGACAGGAAGCCCATCATCAACGGAAGGACATAAAAACATCTCCACTTAGACGTCCTTTAATGCAGATAAAGTACTGCTGGGGCAGCCTGCCACATCTTCCATACTGTATGACATACATGTAAATTCATTTTGTAACTCATAGTAACTCTAATATCCCCCTCATAGTAAACTGTAACCCAGCCAGCTACCGTTTACTTCATTAAATTTTATCGAGAATGTTCTGTATTCAGCACAGCTATTTTTTATTTATCTATTTTTTAACCCGATCCAAAAGTGAAAGAGCACTTAATATATTTAGAGTTTATTATTATTTACGTCCACTTTATGCTACTATGCTGACCGGGACGGGTTATCTACAGGTTACAGCCCTTTCCTAGCCAGGTTGGGCTCAAGGAGTTTATTTAGTGAGTTCGTCAATAAATAAATTTCTACTGCCCAGGGCGGGAATCGAACCCACCACTCTAGGTCTACCACGCGAGATTAGGACCAACGCCCTAACCCGCACGGCCAACCTGAGCCCCACTTAATATATTTGGGGATACAAGGTTTCACTGTGTGTGTTATCGAGGACTTTCTGAAAAATATATTCTTCTAGTTTACGAGGATGCTAGTATTTTATGAGCCAGACTGCATTATCTGATGGAATAAATAATTTAACCATGACATTTATAACTTCTCTTACAAAGAATAAAGTAATTAGACATGAAAAATGTCTGCTGTTCAAAATCCTTGTCTCCCATTGGAAATCCCTGCAAAAGCATCTGATTTATCTGGCATATATTCTCAAACTGGCCCCACCCGGGCCTCGAATTAACGCTGCAAAGCTTGGTTTGAAGAAATACACGGATTACCAGTAAATACCAACATGTGTGAAGCGTGAGGCTTATTGGAGAATTGTAACATTGGAACGAAACCAGAGATATTTTTGGACCAATTTCTTTTGTCCTTCTTGGAAAATTAAACGAATGTAACTACCAATCTAAGTATCATTACAGTTACTCTACATCTATTATTGGTTTCAATTTATAAGGAAGACAGTGTATAGGTTGATTGAATCGTTATATTAAATTAATGAAACTTGATTATTGAGAAAACGAGCTGCTCAATGGAAGCAAAATGACCGCATTCCAATTCATTCCGATAATTTGTTTGCAGGCTTGCAAAATTGACATGGAAGCCCTATCTCTGATAATGGGATGCCGGCTGCTAATGGATCGTTACCTGATGCAACTGATTGCTTGTCTAACCTCCATTTAATAATTATCTTAGGGAAAAGTAAAATTTAATAGCATTTTAGATGTATGTTCGAAATTAAGATTTCACTTCCATTAAGATTGCACCGACATGAGAAGATGCGAGATGAAAATATAGAAGATAGGTCAAATTTATGCGATCAAACGTATTCGTCTCTACCTTTTCGTCATTTGGACTGCAAAATAACATGCTTAAAGTGATTTACAAGTACTTTTTAATGCAAAAACATTCTGAAAATAATTTTTAGGTACCTTTTAGGGCGTTGAACAATCTCAAAGCGATGTACAGGTACTTTTATATGCTCAGATTTCTCTCCACATATTCAAAATAATTATTTACCTATTGGTGTTAAGGGTGATTTCTAGTTCTCTTCATGTTACCTCAACCATTGAATGTCTATACCTCGGCTTACTGTTCCGACGATCTCGATGTAATACCCTTGACTTGCATAAAATTAAGCCTAATGGTCTTAATGCATCAATGGAAATACATTCTCTCCATCCGGAGAGAAATCCCAACTGTTTTGTGTATATGAAAAAGCGTGTGATTCGCCATTGACTGGAGTGTGGGAAGGCAAGAGGTTGAAGAGAAGATCGATCAAAGGACAATAGAGCTGTTCAGTCGAGTGGCCTGTCACCAAGTGACGCTCCAGTTAGCTTGAGGTGTAATCTTAAACAAACTTCAAGGGTGCTTCACTGCCTCCTTCATTAGCTCTCTCTTGATAATTAGAAACACCTTTGAGATCAAGTAATATCTTTAATTATCTAAATGGTTGTATGCATTTTCCCCTTTATATAATTATAATTAATTAAGGTCTAATATAACTGAGAGCCTTGACTTGCACTAAACCATGAATTCAATATTTCTATTCTTTTCTCCATGTTATCCAGAATAACTAAATTTAAATGTTCGCAGTTCTATAATAACGATTATTTAACGCTATCTAAAATTCTGAGTCCAAATGGGCTTTCATCCCATAATTAGGCAAGTAGTGAGAAGGAGTTGTGCGCATATGAAGAATGGCTGGTATGAATGTCTCTTTCTACAGTACAAACATTAGCAAACACTTTTGGTTAGATTAATGATCCTGTAGAATTCTGGTCTGGTTACAAAAACCGTTGTGGGCACTACTATGCGTCTTATGTAGGCAAAACTTTCAAAAAACAATATATAAGCAACAGGAAACACCTAAGACTAAGAGATTTAATTGTTCACTAAAGCGAAGAATAGCCAGCGTCCCCTCAAGGTATTTACAGGTTGGAGGGAGAGGTGGTTCAGAGAGGTTCATAACCAAAAAATACTTACTCTGTATTTTTTTTGTATTAGGATAATGAAAATATGTAAGGCCAATTTCTAGCCTCAAGAAAAAAAATCTACAACAATAGCTTCATTTTTTTTTATCTTATTCCATGGAAACTGAGGAATTTACGATTTTTCTTTTCTTTTTTTTTTTTTTTTTATGCCATCTTAGAATGGCGCACGAGATAATCATCATAGTAGTATTTGTTCAACCAAGTGTTATGATTTTTTGAACTGTATAATTAAAGAGTTGCAGTTTGGCTTCTAAATTTCATTTTAAGTATTGAGTAATTGAAAACTGTAAACCCACAGGTTGTTTACAACAACATGTAGAAGCTAGTAGATGTGGCTCTTGACTTGAGTCTATATGAGAACAACATAATATGAAAGTGAATAAACTCTCGAGAAGAGTGAAACTAGAATGTTTTTAAAACATTTCTTCCGTGTACTACTTTGAGAATTGATTTTTCATTGTAAACTGAAAAAAAATGTTACGCCTGGTGAAGAATAAATCCCGAAGGAGTAGAGCATATATTGTTTAAGTAAGAACAACGATACTAAGAAAAGTTGTGCTTGGTCGAGTTTCCATCTTGGTTCCACATTATTGGCTGTAAAACTTATAAAGGAAGATTAATGCTGTATATTCGCTGATAGCCTCCACCTCCATAGCTACCATAAAACTCCATGATTCCACTATATTGGCTGATAATGGAGACCATATTGTATTTCCATGTATCCTATTCAGCTTTCTCTCTCAATGGCTCTTCCCTTTCCAAACAATGAGTCTTTGTTTTCTAGCGTGAGCTGAATCGGGCGGAAGTTTTCTCATTCAATTAATTATTTTATGTATCATCATCATCATCATGCTTTCTAGAATTAAATATTCAACCCAGCAATTAAACTCATTTTAAAAAAAAGGTAAAAAAAAGAACAGAATATTATCTGTTATCAATATTTGCATGACAGGCTTTTGATAATATCCTTTCTCTATCAACACAATAATCAAATTGTCTCAGTTTTATGTTGCACGGCACGTTGACACTACATGCAACGGAAACCAACACACACACAAACACACACACACACAGACACACATATATATATATATATATACATAAAATCTATATATGTGTCGAACATGTCGAAATGACGTCCGTCCATGGAATAAAACACAAATGTCATATATTTCTTACCACACATTTAAAGTTGTTTTACCTTAGTAAATGTCTGATATATCAAAATTTTATAATGAGATAGTAAATGCATTTCATTAAAACGTGGAGGTCCAGTGGACGCTCTAAAAATAATAATTCCTTTTATATTCGACTTGAACTAAAATTCCCATGAAAAACGTATGCGATGCCATAATTGAAAATGTTAACTGTGAATACGGCTCTTAATAACGAAGTTATTTCTGATTTACATTTTACTCATTCTCCGCCCTGGCTCGTCAATAATGAACTTATCTTTCTTACACTTTAAAAAAACCTGATAAGGACACCACATTACTTTTTTGTGCTCCTATGAAAATAAATAAACACATTATTTGGAGCTCCGTTCCAATGCAATAGACCATAGAACATAATTTATAGATGTTTTTATTATGGACAAAAAGGTTTCTGAACAAATCTCTAATAAGCACGGGAACAATTACATTTAACTGACATCGATCAAAGGAAGAGCTACACAAGGCGATACAGCAAAAGTTCTGAATATACGATAGCATCATTCTATTGCTATTCATTTTTTTTTATGCAAGATTATAACATACGTACAGATATCACTACAAAATTAGTCTTAATGTGTTAAGGTATTGACAAAGCGGATAATTCCGCATAATCTAAGAACTAAAACCTTTTGCGATTACAATACTTCCTTTATTAGAAAGTATAAATATTAAGTTTTCTAAAATATTGAGTAAAATGAAAATATTACTCACTAGAGCGTTAATAGTCATGCAGACATACACAATTATATGTTTACGTTTAGTCTTACTGTTTTTTAGCAGATTTCCCTTAAGGGAAATCAGCTATTGAGGTCGTACTCATGACGCCAGTTTTGAAAATTTTTTGTTTGTCTGTTAACGCTCTAGCGGTCGCAATTTTTGTTTGATCGTTACCACACTTCATATTTAAGTATTTTATGTAAACAGAAAGATCAAGTTCTTTAATGGCTGAAATCGGACCAGGGGGAGGGAGGGGGGTTTAGAGGGGGGATTTTTGAAAATTTGAAATATCTCCGTTATTATGTGTCGGATCGAAAAATTGTATTGCAAATTAAATTTACTATAAATATTGTTCTATACATTTATTCTGTATCTTGAATATTAACCGAGATATTTGCATTTGTATTGTGTGTGTGGTCGGCAGGAGTCGGCTATGTTCGGGACTATCCGCCGAGAGCTAGTGCGGCCGTTTCTGTAACTATTCGTCCCTCGTGAATAGGTCTAGAGATACCTTCCTACTACTGTTATTATTAGGCAGATTTCTCTATTGTAAAACTTCACGTGGGAAATCTGCTCAGTTTAGTAGCGCAGCCCCTGCGTGACGGACTTCATTACTTCCTCACTGGGTTATTGTATTTTGAACTTTATTTGTTCTCTTAAGCTCACCACCGCGTTTCGAGCACGTAGTCTCTTTTCATAAAGTTTGTTATTCTTATACGATAGATTCTCAAAACTATTGTAAAACATTAACAATTCTACAATACGTAATATGACATTCAGCAAGCTCATTGGTTCTTATATTTCAAGGGACTCATTATTGTTGTTGTTTTTGCTACTATTGATAATTAGGACGGGTTTCCACTCATTCTAACAAGAGTGGGACTAAGGATTTTATTTAGTGAGATCGACACTAAATAAATTGCTACTTCCTACTTGGGAATCGAACCCGCGCCCCTATGTTTACCAAATGCATTAAGACCAACACCTACATGACTATTCTGAGCCCCGTGACATCATTAATATCGCATAGTGATACCGCAGATGAGATGTTCTTCTCATATCATTGATTTTCTTAAGTGAGCACATTATTAATATGTCATGCATAAGAAAATTTGTCATGTCAGAAAACGGTGTATCTTATATCTATATGACTATGATAAAAACCAATATACTTTATGAATTCATTTTATCTCACCTTATTTTCGTCATTTACTAGTTATGAAACCTCTCGCTAAATAATTTTAATGGCAAAAAGGAAAAAATGCAACAAAATAAATACATTGGTGGAATTAGAATTATAGATGAAGAGAGAGAGGGATACTGAAGGCAGGTCTTAGCCCCATTGATGCTGTGGCGGTAGGTATACTAATACCCTTGGCCTGTGTTAGTAGAGGTTAGATAGAGGGGATGTTTTTGCAAGCTGCTTTCTCTTGAGCCAGATATTCTACATAAGGCGGATAATGTCTCTCTCTCTGCCTTACAGCGGGTTTTATTTTTGTTTTACATTCTGTGAAGAAAAGATAAAGAGTTTTACTTGGTTTTATTAACTACATGACTTTTTCATTACGTGTATGTGCTTCACAACAAGGAATAATGTTATGTAATGCAATAAAATGAACTTTCCAACAAATTCAAAACAATAAGTTATACCAATAATATTGAAGATATCAATAATCATGGGTTTGTGTTAAGGTTAACGTTGTCAAGAGACTTACGTACCTCCTAGCCACAACAGGTTTCCCGGATAAGTAATTTACTCGTTACTGCCTTTTTGAGTTCTGGTATTCCTCCATAAAAAGATTTAAGTTAAGTAACAGGGACGTAAAAGCGAAAAAAATTCATAATTGAAATATCTCTACCCCATTTTCTTCCATAATCCAGCAGCGATGATAACATAAGAAATCGGTAGACAGCGAACTCGAGAAATTTCGATATGTGGTGGCTAGTTAAACAAAGCAGTTTACTTTTTTGACAGCAACCATGTAGCATTTGGGAACACAAGTATTTTATAAAACATACATCAAACCAGAGATTTATAGGAAAGCCTGGCCGAGCGTCAATTTATTTGTTCTGTCTACATCGCTAATGTCTAGTAGTTCATTAATGTCAAATCAGCGCCCATCCTGGGCTTGTAACATTATAGTTTCATATTTATCAAACATTCCCAGATATATGTGAACTCGTGTGATCCACATAAACCTGGCTATAGGCACCTGCAGTTAAAGTCATTAGTTCATGGATTTGCGTGTACCTTTAGCTCCTTTCATTACATTAATGCATTCCAATTAATACCTAGCTGTTATATTTAATACTTTTAATATACTTTTTTATTCATTTATTTAGTAATTATTCTATTTTTCTTGCATATTTCATCTCACAGTTGTAACTTCTACCAATTATGCATTATATAATTGCACATTTAAAGATTGCTTCACTTAAATAATGGTTCCTGGCGAACATTTAACTATTTTAACAACAACGACAACTTGAGACCAGCTTAATTTGCAATTACGTCCAACGCGCAGGGGCTGAATATAATAAAATGATGTCACATAGGACGTCATATCACAATTTATTCTTTATTACGGCTTTAAAATTACTGGTTTTATATATATATATATATATATATGGTTCATGTTCATATATGTGGTTTCAGGTTTTTAGTAATTTGGAATTTACGCCTTTTGGTCGAAACAAAATCACCAACACCAATATAAAAACGTTTTTAAATTTGATTTTCACGAAGAATCCTTCATTATACAAATGGCATTCCATTGGAAATTCCAGAGGTAGGTTCGAGGGAGAAAAACGGGAAGTGCGTTGGAAAGTTGACCAAAAGAAACTTCATTCTACACAATTAAGACCTACCGAGTTTCATATCAAAATTCTCAAAACTCTTGAAAAAACAGGTATGAGCAGGGAGATGTTATGTTAACCTGAATATTAAAATGTACCTAATTTATTTCATCTTCTATATTAAATTAATAGACGCTAGTAGAAATGTTTAAAAAAATGGTGAGCTATTTTATTAGCTGATTTCCTTAACTGAAAACTACCACAATAGTATCCAGTATTTTCCAGTTATTACAGATTCATATGAATTCTTATTCTAGTGAAAGTTTAAAGTACTTTAATGGAGAAAAGGGAAAACATTCCAGTGGGAATCAAGAAGAGAAAGGCTCAACTACAGAAACTGAGGGATTTGTAAAATCCACCCGAAAAGACTTTATTTCAGTTACGAAAGGAAGGATTGAAACGCCACTTAGTCTTAGCCTCGTACTTTGTGAGGCGAGCGGTATTCCTTTTTTCCTCCATGGCTTTTTACGGTCGAACCTCGTTGGAACTGTTCTCTTTGGCGGTTATAACTGTTGTTCTTATTCAACTACCTTTGACGTTTCCTCTACTTTTCCAAGTGTCAAATTCCCTTTGCCAAGTTTTTACGATTCGGTCCTTTGATAATTTTTTTTTTTATGTCTCTCACATTTCCTTTTTTTTTATGGCTCCTGTTACTAGTGCTCGGGTCGACTATTGAATTTAGCCGGTGTCACATTGCAGGCATTGAAAAATTGTATTAATATAAGGTGAAATTAAAAAAATATCCCAGGAACATAAGCTTATTAAGTTAATTTTTGTAATAGACCCAAGAGTTTAGTAGATCTTAAAAGGCCTACCTATATGGATTGGCTTATAGTTTATGATCGCATGTACTTCTATGTAACCTGTTAAGTGTTTGTTTCATCTTCTAGTAAAATTTTAATAATAGTCTATAATAGTATATACTTTCTCTCATTGTACGATATTCATTTCTTGACGCAAACTGATAAAAAATGTTAATTTAGTGTTGGTACTAATACATTTATATAAAATCCCATATTGTGTTTGTGATTAAAGATGCCATCCATTGTTATAGGAAATTGAAATGTTTAATTTTTTTATACATTCAAGGATTTGCATTTATAACTCCTTGAATCTTCCACAATGTACAAAGTCAAACCATTATGGATTAACAGTTGAATCGGATTGAACGTACGTTATTAGTCGTGCCCCTTTATTACTACATTTGAGCAGACATTTTTTTAAATCTATTGCTGTATGTAAAATAATTAAGATAAATTTAATCATTATCAAAGCTCGTTTAACCATAACACGTAAAACAAACCTGCCAGCATAAATTTGCTGTCATAGATCATCCAAAAACAGTATAACATAAATATCATTAATAATTACATATAGCCACAAATTGGCCTGAGAAATAGGTTACACCGACAGTAATTACGCTAAGAGTTTATTTTATTAACATCCAAGTTCTAATTGTGAATAAATTAAAAAAAAAAACCTTTATTATTCATTCTTGAAAATAAATTATTATCCTAGTATGTAATTTTTATTTAAGAGCCTTCATTACTAAAAATATAAAATTTAGGTTTTACAATTACCTTGTTTCTCATTTATTCACAAACACAAAATATATATGTGTGTGTCTACATATATATATATATATATATATATATATATATATATATATATATATATATATAATACTGCCATGAATAATGTATTAAAATTAAATACTCTGTGTTTAAATTTTGTATTTATTGTTCCGCTATCACTCTAATAACCTAAATTATTTAATGATTGTTATGAAATTCGATATTTAAGCGTTCCTCGGATCAGAAGATCAAAAATAAGTGGTGGTTGACCAGAGAAAGACAAAAATGTAAAACTCCTAAGTTTTTTGTTATTTTGTGGTGGATGCAAGTTTGTTTTTTTCTAAAAACACACACACACAGACATATATATATATATATATATATATAAACTTATTGAGATCCTTGTGCCTAACAAACATTTTTGGGTGCATATTTCTCTAACCCCGAAACTGACGTCTACTCTTTTGAATTTCACATTAATGCATTACCATTACTGCGTTTTATAAGAAAAAAAATGTTGTCTGATATTTTTCATTAATTAATGTCTTTTACTACATGGCTTTATTCTGCCCAGACCATTCATTATAAAATGTGAGCATTATGAATAGTGATTCTTAATCTCTGTTAAGGAAATCAGAGTAGAAAACTGGATCTTCTCATCCAGACCGAACGATTTCAGCAAATTTCCCATCAAGAGAAATCATATTGAGGTTGTACCCATAACGTGATTTTTGAAAAATGTCTCAATGTCTATCCTTCCTAGAAGATGGCCATGATATCGCCCGTTCAAAATGGTCTCTCTCTCCCCGCCACCTTTTTCTGTATTTCTGTCTCTTTCTCTATATATGTATTATATATATATATATATATATATATATATATATATATATATATATATACACTTGTGAATGGGTAGGGGGAAATGCTGCAAGCCCAGCGAGGAAGTCAGGGTCCATATAATATCTCCGTTGTTAAGGGTAGGATCGAAAGGCGTTATAGAATCAATTTGTTAATCAATTGAAGCTCACAATTGTTGTTCTATGCATAAATCAAATATTGAGCATTTTATGCGTAAGTTCTTGCTTTCTTTGTTAAGTAAATCCTTATTTACTCATCGGATTTTTATTTAGAAATAGAGAACATATGGTGACATGAGGTAAGAAGTGTGCCTTACCAGCAATGGGGAAATCTGCTTAGTTTACGCAGTTTATGTTATACTAAGGATGATGTAGGGAGATATGGCTAGATGGTAGCTAAATGACCTGCAGGAGGACTTGCGGAGTCTGGATGGCCCTAATTGGAAATGGCTGTATCGGGATCTCCGTAGATCATGGAATCCCTTTTTTATGGGCATTGGCCGGTGTGTGTATTACTATGCATTTACCTTTATGGACAGAACAGTAGTTGTCTACTGTTAGGATCAGCTATAACTTTTATGTGACCTTCAATCCTCAACATCTGATTCCTCTAGGCGTAGGTAGTTGACGATCGGAATAGAAATGTATCCGTTTCACAGATTTAAGGAGCTCTAGGCAACCTTGTTCCAATGACATCATAAAAGCATCACCATACACCGCCAGTTGCTGTAAAGCCATACATATAACAGGGGCCTACCTGCTGATCTGGGTGAGATAGCGGCTGTATAATTCATGAGGTGTGGGTTTAGTCCCTGACCCTACTGTGTATGCGGGCATCTCTTAGCGACTACATGATTTCCCGGGGGCACGAGCGCCTTTATCGGCACACCGCTTCCTCACCCATATTGATCTCCGGCGGAAGCAGTTCCGTGCTGCCTTGGAAAACCGGAACACGGATAATATCTGGTTACGTTTAGACTGGAAAACCTATTTATGGCTCTTGGTGTCTTCCGCTCTCCTCCGAAACTAGATCAGTTTATTTTGCATCTCCGATTGGATTTAAAGGAAAATGTATTCATAACATGAAGATAAGCTGGTTTTCTTCCTTCCATTTGATTCCGCCTTCGCCTCACCTCTTTACCTGTTTTAGCTTTCGTATTTGTTGTACGTCTTATTAGGTATTGGTAAGATGACTTTCACCATTTCTCCATTTTTGAGGTGCTCGCCATTTCTGGAAACAAATAAAATCGAACCAAAAAAAAAAAATGAAATAAGGGACCCAGTAATACAATGTAGGATGAGTAGATTTCAAGAACACGGCGAAACATTTTGGAAACATTACTTAAAATATTGTTTGTCTTTATGGCCAAAATTCCATAAATAGCCCTCTGGCTTGGAGCTATGACTACAAACTTGATGGGCAAAGGTTAAATATATATTATTACTTATTATCATTACTATCGATATTTGTATACTAAACACCAATGCTTGGTTTAATCTTTTTGTGACTTTTTTTCTTTGCAATACTCCGTAAGCTCCTTGTCATGATTAACGAGATTTTCTTGTATTGTGCTATTTTGGGAAGTTGAGATGCTCTGAAGAAGCTAGCACAATGAGTAGCGAAACGTTGGTAGAGAACATAGAGTCACGGGCCATAAGCGACAACCCCCATAAGAACCTTGCAATTTGATACAAATATCCCATTACTAACATTTCTAATAATGAAAACATTAATTATAAACACTGTAGTGAAACTTTTCTCAGTTCGGGAGTTATCTACACGGCTGTACTCGGACTACGCCAACATGAGCCTAAAGAAGCTCTCCTAAGTTTTTGTTGGCTAACTACGTTAAAGCCCGGCTGAAAAGCACAGACAAGGTCTTAGGCTTTCCAAACTTGTGTTACTTTACTTACGGGCTCGGATGTAAGAAAAAGTTGTGTTAGCTCCGTTTGAGTGCGCTGCTTTTCAAATAGCACCACATAAAAAGTTATGCTTTGAGAAAAGCTCCCAAAACAAATATGAAAGGAATTTCGATGGTTAGAAGAACATCCATGCAATGTTATTCTTGGCTTGAAACTGTTCTTATAAAATGGAATTACATGTAGGAAAGCTTTTACGTAAATTAAAGATTCTCAAGATGGGGGAGTATGGCAGAAGGTATCTTCTTCACTAAGCAAAATTGGATCTTGGTCGACAGAGACAAAGTTTCTTCCGCAATTCTATAATTAAATTGTTAAGTAAATGTTGGATCTTATGGTTAAATAAATTCTCAAGAAATTAATGGCAATCAACTATCACAGCTAAACCGAGGTCCTAGAAATTGATGAGTATATCCAAGTATTCTTATAAATTGACTCAATATTAAATATCAATATACTCAATATTAAATTTTAAAATATTTTACATAAACAAATAATAGTAAATAATGTATAATGAAAACTAGGATACCCCCTCCCACACACACCTGGAACTACTTCGGGAGAAATTGTGGTACACAGACAAGTAAACAAGCTGGTAGAAATGTTTGACAAACAACAAGCTTTTGTTATTCCTAAATTTATTTATTAGCACATTTTACCCAAGGGGAATTAGTTATCATGTTCTCTCTCTCTCTCTCTCTCTCTCTCTCTCTCTCTCTCTCTCTCTCTCTCTCTCTCTCCCCCCCCCCCTCTCTCTCTCTTTCTCTCTCCATTAATTAACTACACGACCTTAAGTCATTATCACTAGTATATATTTAGAAATTTATTACGCTTGTCGATTTTTGCAATTCACAAACTTTTACAGTTTGGGTTCTTCATCACTATTTTGGTTTCAACTAAAGGCAGCTGTTAATGGTCGCCAACACTCAGTTTTTTACAGTTTATTCCTATTTCAACAATTTCATACATGGATATTCATTTACATATTACTAATATTGAAGGCATAATGTACCTGTGAATAATTTCTTATCCCCTTTTAAGAGGATACTCTAAATTCGAATTGAGTTAACTGCACATACTTATATTTTTGAGATTTACAACTCTGAGCCCAATACTTCCCGGTACTATATATTTTCTTAAATATATTACCAGAGACTGATTACCATATATTATAAAAAAAATTGCTGTAATAATAACAGGACTAACCCCACGTGGGATATAATAAATATTATTAAATTACCGTGTTGTGGTAGTCCAGTAGTTAAAGCACTGAACTACTATAGCTTCTAGTTTGGACTTCTATCTGATCTCCTGGTACTAACATGCAGCAATTTAGTAGTTACTTGAATAATTAACTCTTCTTATTCTGGACCCAATATTCTTTATATATTCTTCATATTTTATGGCATGGGTCTCCAATAAAAAACATTTTTTTTCGGTGCAAACATTTTTGATACTGCCCTACATGTATTGAGGCTTATTTGCCACCTCTTCAGGGGCTATCCCTTTTCAAAAGAAATATATATAAAATACTGTGGATACTTGATGGATCATTTTATCTCCAGGAAACACACCTTCAATTTTGGAAATGTACAAATAATTGATAAAGAAAGAAATAATACTAAACGAAAAATGAAACAGAATATTCACATAATAAAAAATAGAAAAATGGAAGTAAACAAAAAATAGAAATCAAATACCTCAATCATATATTCTATAACATTATATCTTAAATTAATAGATTTTAAACTATGACAAGAATTAATCGAGTTCAAGATTGACTTGTATAATGGATTTGTAGTCAGCTGACTTAATCTACCTCGGGAACCTCTCAGTATCAACTACCTCTTCTGTGAGGACAGTCGCAACGAATGTAAAAGGGAAAAGAGCAGTTCAGAAATGTAAGTAGCATTTTGTAATTGCACATACTAATACAATATCTAGCAAAAGAATTATTAAGGATGTGTTAAATCAATGTTATTAATATTTAGAATTTTTTTTAAAAGGCACAGCCCCTGAAGAGGTGGCAAGTAAGCCACGAAACATGTAGGGCAGTTTTAATAAAGTTTGCACCGAAAAAAATGTTTTTTATTGGAGACCCTTGCTATAAAATATGAAGAATATTCATTGAATACTGAAGTTGCCCACTGGCTTGACTACTTGGCCTCACACCAAACGCATATGGTAGGCCTAGGATATTCAAGGGCTGTAGAGGCAAGGTTTCCTTTTTCTTTAAATTACCACTTATTATTAATATGTTTTAATGAAATCTTTTTAAAAAATAAAAATTCTTCCTTTTACTGGTCCGTTCTGGTGCTTAAATAAACTACTCACTTTGAATGTTTAAGTACTCTTGTAGGGGAAAAAAAAACCAGAAAGGATTAAATTAATGTAATTTTCATTTCATTCAAATGCAGGCCTGTTTGAAGTACGCACTTGAAAAGTGGAGTACGTAATTACTTAAATTATACGGGGTTATTTTCTATCATAGCACATATGTATGTTTTCTCATTTAACAGAAGTTAGTTCCTTCAGGAATTTTCCTTTTTGCTTTAATTCTAGCATATATTCCTATTTATAAATTAACCAAATTTATTTATTCAAGCTTGTTAAGTGATCTGTGTCGTATTTGTGGTTAATGATTCGGCAAGAATCCTTCACTTTGGCTAAAAACGAGTGATCCCGTCCTTATTAATTTAAAAAGTGCAATAATTATTGGATATTTAAAAGTTTGCATAAATTTTACTTTTTTATGAAACTATACTCAATAAGACTAAAATGTTTGTCACATAAGCCAATGAAAGGCCCTTCCACAAACTAAACTAACTATATTGGTCTCTGTATTGATTTCTCTTTTTTACTCTGATTTAGCCATTAATAATATAGGTTTTTATTTCCTATTTTCCACGCAGAGTATCCCTCTAACGTGGGAATTTATTGAAATTTTGTGTGCTCCATCCTTTGGATTCTACATACATTTCATTGATGACATTATAGTATTTCGAATACAATAATTAATTATAAGCATTATAAGAATAAAAAAATATTAAAGGAAAAACATTAGGTATAGATCTACAAAATGTTGTCCAGTTCTTCAATAAATGCACTAAATCCCTTGTTGAATTTGAATAAAAGTTCTGGTTTGTCCGTCGGCTAAGTTCCGTTTTCTAAAGAAATGTACTTGATGAGTTTTGTTCTTGGTCCGTCAAGTAATGTACAGTCATATAAGAGGTGGTCATTTGTCTGTTCAGTCTCATTGTCACATTTGCATGTATTTGTGTAGGTTAGCTTAAATTTGTACAAGTAACTTTTTGTAGGTCTATGTCCTGATATAAATTGTATTTGATTATAATTGTTAAGTGTTATTTTTTGTCTCTGGAATATAGTTGGTATGGACTTAATTAATTACATTGTACTGTATTGTATTGTAATTACATAATAATATCGGTTAATTTCCGTTTTCAAGTCGGTAATAGATAACCTCAGAATATTGAGCAGGAAACGAAAAAAGTTTTTTTTCCACTTCCGTGAGTTAAACTTGCCCAATTGAGTTTTTTAAATATAGATTTCACATTCATTATGTTAAACACGTGTGATGTTTGATTTTATTTTGCCTCTAAATTTTTTTTTGAAGTGCAACTGTGGTAACCCTGTCTCTGATATTCTCAGGCATCATTTTAATGGAAGTTGATCTGTATTACTGTTTTCGAAGTGAAAAAAGACTTAAAGATGAAAGATTAAATAATCAGAAGTAGTTATTAGCATTGCTTTTTTATTTTTTAAACCGGAATAAGATTAACAGTTAGAATGGAAGAAAAGGTAAGGATAAATTTAAATAAAGGATAGCTCATGCTTAATATTCCGACGATGACGAGCGGACCAAAGTTGGGAGAAATCTTGCTTTTATGATCTCTTCCTGTTTATGCAGAATGTATAATTTTATCAGTTTTTCCAGGACATTTTACAGCCCCCCCCCTACTCCCTTTTAGCGTCATCATGAATTGCTGATATAAATATTACAAAATGCGTCCATAACGTGAAGAACGAACAAGTGAATTCATTTTCTACGGATCGTTTTCCATTTTATATGTGCCTATAAGTTTAAATAAATTCATCCGTTTAAAATTAGATTTAACGCTTTTGTAATCGAAAATAGTCAAGGTAAATGAATGGAATGATTGATTTAGATTTCAGATATAGCTTTAATAATAAGCCGTTCTCCTTCTGACATGTTTGAAATATTTTTAGAAGATGTTATTGTGCAACTCGTTTATTCAGTTTTTTGGTGACAGTTCTAAACAAGCGTTCCCTACCTTTAGCACGTATCCTTATTAAGCGATATTCGAAACATTCTTGCAAATATCTATCGCTCCTTCTTGGGACTTGTTTATGGGATATGAAGAAAATGAATTCCGTTGAAATTTAGCTATTATCTTCTCCATCTATCTAAGTATCTATCAGTATATATGTAGTGGTTCTGGGTGGTGTGATAACATTTCTCATAGTTTCCCCAGGATATACCTTTCCAGTGTATCAAAGTCTGACCAGCTGATAAGAGCCACTAGTGTTGTGTATTATTGTAGCAGTGTTTGTTGTTAACTACACCAAGTATAGCCGTGCACAGTGTCACCTCTGGATCATCTAGCCAGCACAACCGCCAGGATCAACTGGTAGGAGGTTTAGGAAGCGAGAAGCTGTTCAGTGAGTAAGAAATCCTTTTATCTTTAAGGAGATACCGGCCGGCTGGAATATAATCTCCCGCTTTATACTTAATGCTCCAGTAAAGTGACGTTAATGAGCCATTGAGTTTTAATTTATTCCAGTGTTTATTATTTCGCAGTGTTATTTTTAGTTAAACAAGGAGCAATGTATATTATTTTTTTTTTCTTTTTGGAGTGAAGATTGTTTTTAATTATAGGGAGCTCTCCTTCTGAATCCTATCATAAGACCAACTCCCTCTCTCTCGCACGCTCTCTCTCTCTCTCTCACTCTCTCTCTATATATATATATATATATATATATATATATATATATATATACACATGTTCAAGTGGCCCTAGGTTTTGTTTGATAGTAATATATAAAGTTTTTATGAAAAATAAAATATCAAGTTCGTTTAGAGGCGCTAAAATAAAAAAAGAAAATAATTTTTTAAGTTATTTAATAGTTATTTTTCTGCAATTATAGATCTGTACATGTTTTTGTGAGCTCGAATATTCAGCCATTTATTTTTAATTGTATTTGTTTTCAATCGTTTAACCTCTCATTCAGTCTTCAGCTAAATCTCATCTCCTGCCCTTAGAATTTTACTTTAAGAGATTATCATTATATTGTTATTCCCAACTCTTAAATATCAAAGAGTCTTTAGGTAAACTTATTTTTACTGGGAGAATTGGTAATCGAATTGGAGATGACATAATGATGACTCTTAATTAACTTTCATTCAACATTTCGCCACTCATATCTGTGTAAACTAAGCAGATTTCCCTAAACTAAAGCACTCTCTACAGAAATGATCACTTATGATTTTATGTCTCTAGTAGATAATATTTTTGGCCTGTATACTATCAATGGTAAAGGACGTTTTTACTGAGATGACTGGCAAAGATGGTATCAACCCTTTTCATTTTTTTTTTTCTTTTCTGTTTTTCCCTAATAAATGTCATAGTCTAATACATTAGCTTATTGAGTAAATCTAAGATTTGGATACCATGTTCTTAGTATTCTAAGAAGGAGGATTGTGCTTAAGCAGGGGTAAGACCGGTCCTTACGGATCCTTCCTCCTTTTACGGAGTGCATAATTTATCAGTTTTCTGGAGGGTCAGCCCAAGACCCTTTTTGGATCTTCTTCGAGAATTATTGACGGAACTTGAGCAAAAAATGTTTCATGCTGAGCCATAATGGAACCAAGTCATTTTATACGGGCCGTTTCCTTTTACCAGATTGTCTTTAAGGGAAATCAGCTTTTGAGGTTGCATCCGTTCCATAAATGAGGTCAGTTCAAAATTTATATATATATAAACTTGTCTGATACCGCTCCAATGGACCGCAATTTTTGTTTGATCGTTACTAAACTAGAAATATAAGCGATTCATGTAAAATTAAAGATGAAGTTCCCTAAATTGGGACATGAGATAAGATAGGGTTTAAGGTTTAAATGGGGGATCGAAAATACAAAATACGTCCTTTATTGATTAGGATCGAAAACTTGTAGATGACCAGTCAATTTGTAAATTTAATTCTCTATAGATATTTTCTACAGACTTTATCTCAGTCTTGAATATTATTACTATTCTTTTTTTTATTATTATTTTCAGCCTTCAGTAAACGCCCAATTTTGGTCATCGCACTTTAACAATAAGAGAATAATCGTGAAACTAGGCTTAAATATCAAACGCTTTTTTCAACAGGTCTTTACGATAAATGCAAATACGTTATATGATGACGTCATCTAATACAATTTTATTTTTTGACTTAAAAGTCTTAATTTGATCTGCACAACACTCGATATTTTACCGTTTAATTCAACACTAAATATCAACGACTGAAATCTGACCCTGAATTGACAGTATTAGCGCGGGGGGGATTTCGAAAATTCAAACTATGTCCGTTATTATGAATTGGATGGAAAAATCTTAAGGAACCAATTTGTATAAACGTTCATGCTTACAATTACATTTATCGATAAAATGCATAGAACAACATACACCTAACACGAGGGAGAGTCATAGAACATACATAGGTCTTTTTAAGGCAAACAAAAAAGGTCTTATACAAATTTTTTGTAACTCTAATACGTCCTGAGAAATTTTCATTTCTGTTACTTTCGCCCTCCTGTAAGCTCTTCTTTCCACGCCCGATTTTGATCAAAAGGGGGAAGGGTGTACTTTGATGTTACAACTACACATATATGAAATTTCAACATTCCGTTTTAGAGAAATTAGTTTTAGTGAAGCTAGATGCGTACTAACGTACACATTTTCTACGAAAACTCATCAAAATGATTTTAGGGAGGGTAAAAATGATAATTCCTGTTGAATTTGAATATTAATGATTTTCGAGATATATGTTGGGCAAAGATGAAAAAATGGAGACAATATATAAGCGTCATGTAAAGGGAGAATAACATGGTTCCCTAAATGGTAACATGTCAATGACCGGTTTTACAGTATTGATTACTTTCCTCAGTGAAACTACGGGGTTTGGCAATAGAGATAACTCCTGCATTTCATGAAATGGCATCCTTTATCATCTGTATAACAGCTGACTCCATTAGATCTCGCATGCAAGTATGAAAAAGTTCTATAGAATTTTTGATCCAAATGGTATTATCAAACTCAAACTTTTAAATGTATTATGTGCATGACAATAGTAAATTACCAACATTCCATTTTTTTTTCAGAATTACATATTTGAATCCACATACATTAAACTGTACAGATTAAAAAAAGTGGACTACTGCCCGAGGTACCGGTATATCAATGCGATTTAAATGGTTTGAATCAGGATGCACTAAGTGTGAGAAGCACACAACAATATTTCAATCAAAATTTAGCGTATACAAAATAACTTTAGTGCACTTACAAAAACAACATATACTTATAAAAAAATTAACATATCACAGACAAATAAGGTGAAAGCCTTCTCCCATTTTTATCTGCTATTTATTAAATTTTAATGTAAGTGTTTCACCTTGTATATTAATTTAGATTTTATATTATATTCTAATCTAAAGTTATTTTATGTTAGTTGAATTTATATTAATTGAGTATTGTTAATGGGGTTATGGCGTTCAGTGCCATTCCTTGACAATGGAGTTGGTGCTCTGAAAGTGCACTTTGTTGGAATAAAGTTATTGTGGAGGAAAACAGGTCTATTTGGTTCACCCAGATTGATTCGATCCTCTACCACCCAGCACTCTTGGAAGAGTTAAAATATTTCAGTTATTGACAGTCGTGAACGTCTTGTGGCACTAACCCAACTCTCAGCAAATCATAGCTAGCCTTGGATACTCCGCTTAAAAGCTCTGAGACCGACAAGGCTTGGGTCACTGAAAGCTGTGAAACAAAGCGATTCCACAGTGATGGATGGCGTTGGTTTATTAGTAACGTCCCTGAATGAAGTCCTTCCCACCCAATTCGAAACCTAACATACAATAAATTTTCCGGCTTTCGTTACAAATAGATATTTCACATCATAAAAAGGCATTATAGAGACTGATGGAAATTAATATTTGAACCTCGTTAATCGTTGGATTATAAATATTCCGGGATATAATCTTGAAAATCAAACAGGCATCGCACTACAATTCCCGTCCACTTCTCTGAGTTACTCGCCACATCCGACAGAGAACTAGGGACTAAAGTTCTTTAATTTTTTTGAGTTGTTAAACTCAATTTTGAAATTAAAGCCTCAGTCACGTCTGACAATAGATGTCTTTTTAAAGAATCGCCAATGATTACATTCTTCTCCATCTAATTTACCAGCCGCTCATCATTTTCTTGAGATCAGTTTATGAACTGTCTCATAAACAACTCAGTATTTAAGGTATTTTTTTATTTCATTTCCTTTTTTTTTATCTACTCTATATTATGAATTGACAGTGCCTATAATTGTACCTAGTTATTCAGGGTTTGTTTTTTGTGAAGGAAATCATTTGGTTTGTCAATGAGTTTCAATGTTTTCTAGCTAGGACGGGACTACGTATTTTTTTGTGTGTGTTAGCTCGCCACTAAATTAAAGTAACTCTATTGCCCATACTGGAATGCAAATCACTATACAATGATTTTCAATTGGAACAATAACAACACCATGAAACACCAGACCAAGTAATTCAAAGAATAAACTATCAATTTTCTTGTGTTTTAAGTTATAAGGTGTATGTTGTTTTTTTTAAAATAATTTATATAATGTAGATGTACCAATTGTATAACTTGTTTTCTCATTACTATAGCAGATTTTTAAATTGGCCAAACAACCGTAGAATAATTAGCTAATACCCCTGATAAAAAGTCTAAGGTTCTTCTAAACACAAAACCGTGGACGTAACTGATGAACACTACGTGACTCGACTGTAAAGTTGGGCTTGACCCACTGTGTTAATTAGGGACCTAAAACTCGGAAGCAAATAAAGCGAAGAATAAAACGGAAATACTCTCTTAATCATTAATTCAATTATGGTTCTGAAATGTTTTGTCCACTGGCTCATGAAGTTCTCCTATTTTTTAAAATTTTATATAATAGGGAAAATTATGGGGATTTGAACAATTGTGGTTTATTTGCTTCGCTACTAAATATAGAAAGAACAACAACAATTAGATTACTTCCGAAAAAACCTATTGGTAATATTTAAAAGTTTTTCATTTCAGTTTTTTCGAATGTTAGGCTATCAGATGAAGGGTATTTCGTAGAATATCCGTCGATCGGTCGTACAAATTGACACACACACACATACATTTGTGTGTGTGTGTGTGTGTGTGTGTGTGTGTGTGTATACCATATGTAGATGGATACCAAAAAAATGTTTGCTAAGTCATTCGTATGGAATGTCCTACTTTACGGGTGCGAATGTTGGATTATGGACAAAAGGGAATATATTAGATTGAAAGCAATATTATTGTGGATCAGGCGTAGAATCACTAAAAGAAGTTGGACTATTAATAGAATATTAATGAAGTTATTTTATTTTATTGCAAATTTTGGTTCCAACAATTGTTGTTTTATTTAATTCTACTCTACTTCAAATATTAACCAAGATGTTCACGATCTCCCCACGCGTACTAATGTGATTTTTCCCACATCATATTATCTGTAACCGTCACATCACCTGCCTAAATGTCTGTTAACTTATTGTTGGTGTAATTTTATAACTGCCTATATGAAGTCCAACTCATAGGTTGTTCATGTTTAATTTAAATAAAAATTCATTTTCGTTTTAACAAGGATTACGGAAGTATATTACCCAATAAATTAGTGAATTCATTAGAGCCAGAAGGCAGCATGAAACCTAATCTTCTTGTTTTCGTGAAAAGGAAGAGATTAGCGTTAGAGCGGGAGAAATATTTTGCACGAATGTAAATATTTCAGCGCCATCTTATGGCCATTATTTCAAGTAGATTGGTGGCACATGGTGTGTTGTATTTGTGCAGCACGAGGTGCTATCTGATCCTGGCAAGAGTTAGCTTAACGAGAACTCGCCTTAATGAGGCCACTACAAATCCTCAAGTAAATACTGCCGCCATACTTGCACCTAATCCGCAAGGTCATTCATTCCCTCACTTCAATCCAGGTGGAAACTAATAAAAACTATAATGAAATTGTTCATTTCGAAAATATTTCTAATGCATAAAAGTAGTACTGACTTTTGGAAAAAATAATGGCCTAAGTGTTGCGCCGGAGTGTTTTTAAGCTTATTAATCGCAAACTTTACATCTGTGATGAGCCCTGCTTTATTATCATTTTTAAAAATATTATCATATAAAAAGCTCTCTCAGCTCACTGTGTGGTCAACGGTATATTTATTGCACCTTTAAAAAAAAACCATTAACTCAATGACAATAAAAATGTGCTTCCTTGACGCACTGAATTCACATTTCAGAAGATACTAGTGTCGGTTAGTAATAAGAGGTAATATATACCTCTTTTTAGTCTAGTGCCTTTCTTGAGCAGCAGCCTCTTTACCTATGAATCCAAAACAACTTCTAGTCTATGTCTCTTCACTTGACATTCATCGAACCACATCCTAAAATTCCTGTCTTGCTTCGATAACCTCCCAAGACAAATCCCTCTGGAACGCTACCCGTAAAATCCTAAAATACCAACCAACGTCTACCCCCTTCGCCGAGAAGATGGTACATGGGCATCTTCAGATAAGAACAAATCCGAAGTATTAGGGCGACACCTACGTCAAACCTTCTCACCTCATCCAGATCCTCAGGACCACTCCCACTCAGAGAAAATCCAAGAATTCCTCGATTCAACATTACCAATGTCCCTTCCCCCACGTCCTGTTTTACCATCAGAGATCAAACGCGTCATTTGCCGCCTTCGTCGCAATAAATCTCCAGGGTTTGATCTAATTTCCTCAAAAATTGTTTGCCGACTCCCACCCAAGGCCACTTCATTTTTAACATACTTATACAATTGCATATTCCGCACTACTCATTCCCTCTAACTTTTAATTAATCGCCTTCTCCCAATTCTCCACAGTCAAAACACCCTTCCTTCCCATCAATTCGGATTTCGCTCTCGTCATTCAACCCAATCAGCAATGTCTTCGCGTTGTAGATCACAAATCTGCATCAATCGAGCAAAAAGGGCATTGCACGTCAGCCTTTCTTAGTGTAGCGCAAGCCTTAGACAAGGTTTGGCATGACGGCTTACTCTATAAGCTCAAGCTACTCCTTCCAGCACATTCTACCTTATAATTAAATCCTATCTTTCCAACAGATTTATTCGAGTACGTCAAGGAAATGAATACTCAGACTAGTATCCTGTGGATGCAGGAGTTTCTCAGGGTAGTGACCTGGGACCACTACTGTACCTCATATACACATATGACATCCCTACATCACCATCCACTCTTCTAGCTACCTATGTAGATGACACAACAATCCTTTCATCCGATCCCGATCCTATTACTGCTTCGAAGAATCTCCAATTCCACTTAACCAAGATCGAAAAATGGTGCATAAAGATCAACGAAAGCAAGTCTCACCATATCACTCTTTCCCTCCGGCGAAGTTTCTGTCCTCCTGTTCATTTCAAAAATATTCCTTTACCTTCCTCAGATTGTACGCTTCCTTGGACTACATTTGAACACCAAATTTACTTGGAAATCCCACACAATTATTAAAAGACAGGAACTAAACAGACAATTCGGACAACTTTACGGACTGCTAAACAGAAGATCTCACTTGTCTACAGAAAACAAACTAACAATATACAAGCTACTACTAAAACCAATATGGACATACGCAATAGAAGTGCGGGGTACAGCAAAACCTTCGAACATCAGACGCATCCAGACCTTCCAATCCAAAGTCCTGCGCACCATAGTAGATGCTCCATATTATGTTAAAAACCACACCCTCCATAAAAATCTTAATATCCCATTCGTGAAGGATCTAATTCCCTTAAGATTCAAAAAATTCCACAGCAGGCTATCCAATCATCCTAATCCACAAGTCCTATCCCTTTCCAGTGCCACTCATCCTTATTCCCCTCCGCGGCGCCTCAAGAGACAATGGACAAGAGATCTCCTATAAGTGTAAAGTGAAGTGATAGCAGTGGCTATTTTCTTATCAAGTGCCATTCCTCCTTAGCTCTTGACTTCCTTGCCAGGCAGGGAGAGGCTGCTCCTCTCATTGTAGTGAATAGGTGTGGCTTCTGTCAAGGGTGATGGAGGGACTATTTTGTACATATCACACATTACCAAATGCATTTAAATGCAGGCTGTAATATTCTAAATAAAATAAAATATAAATAAAGAAAAAAGTCCATGTCTCTTCAATTTCGGTTAAATATTTCCACGACATACACTCAGGTCGAATTCCTTTGGCTGTGGATTCTTCCGTTCTTCATACTTGATGATTTTTTGCGATGCGAGCAATAGAAATTTACCTAACCGAAATGAGACGGTATTCTTCAATTTTATTTATGGCAGGTCATGTACTGTCATTTCCCAGGGAGAGCCTTCTCTTATAGAGTATTTCTTAAATATCTAGTTTTCGTTGTATGGAGATGACGATAAAATTGGATACTTCTTACTAGCTAAGAATCCCTTATTTTATAACATTGCCAAGCTACTTTGATTCCTTTTTCCGTTTCCACTCCATCTGGGCTAACTAAAGTTATTTCTTAAGTTATGGAAATCTGTTACTTGATTTATGGAACGCCATTGAAAAGAAGTACCCAATTTGGATGCTTGCTTAGGCACACTATATCTCTCCTTGTACCTGCATACACGTGCATACACGTAATATGTTAATCAGGCGGACATGTCAATAACCGAAATTGTAACAACGTTTGGACGAGGGGCGTAAGTTCACGATGTATTACTTATAAAATTAATTTTCGGGCAACGGAGATCTACAACAAATGTATTTATTTAGAAACAGTAAAAACCCACTCCTGTGAGATGAATCTGGGTAAAAAAAAAAGAGGATGGGCGTCAAATCAGAAATGTCAGCTAAGCACTATTCTTCCTGTCAGCTTCACTTAATTCGTTATATGTCAGTGTAAAGATGTAAGGAGTCATAGGTTTAAAAACTGCTAAACCTAACAGACTAATTGTAAATGAAAACTTTTAATCATTCTGGTTTGAATTACAATTATTTCTCAATCAATAAAGGCATGATATTCTCACTTTTATTGAGAGAAGGTGCAACTCAGCAAATGCCATTATATTTTTATATACTAAAATTATTTTTTAATGTTACTTCTTTTGTGTGTCTATAAAAAAAAGCGCAAACACCAATATTTCCATATTGTGACCTTCAAAGACAATAATAACCATTTAGCCGTTGCTATGAGTTTTATAATGAAGAGACTGTATTGTGTAATATAATGACTAGCTTTAGGCAATCTAGGGACTACAAGAGAAGGACGCGGGCTGGTTTTGGAAAGGGCACCCTAATGAAGAAGGCCTTGCCCAATCTGCATCTAAAAAGGGACCCACATCTGCCAACTAACCTCTTTGTATCTCTTAGCCCTTCCTATCTTATCTCTCTTTGTACAAACTTTACCTAAATAACCTCATTCCCAACCTTACTTTTATTTGAAGTTGGGCAAAGTGCTTCCTGCCGACTTGGGTTTGCTACTAATCGCTTGACTTCTCGGGTATTTGAGCAGATGGGCCTTTAAGTAATAGTTTAATCAGAAAAACCAGACTGAAATTGCTAGCTGGTAAGGGTTCTTAGTGAATAGAGAACTTCAAAATTGTGCTTATGAATAGATTACCTCAAAACAGTGCTCATGTACATATCTGTTGTCTTCCTCCAAGAATAAAAGAATGTAATACAACAATAACACTTTAAAGTATCTCTCATAATCAGGATACTTTAGGATGATCTATTCAGTTATAAACGAGATCTCACAACGCACCTATAAGTGGTATATATACCATCTATTAAATACACTTACATTGGACAGACTGTTAGAAAATCAAAGATGTGTATGGCCTGTTTATATGAACTACAAATCATTCATTTCAAGGTAGAAAACTTTTATTTCTATACACCTGTGGATTACATTACATTCGCTGCCAGGATCTCTTGCGTAGAAACTCGTGCAAAGTTTAGAAAACCTTGTTAACATATTTTGATGAAATTTCCATTTGCATGCAGCAATGAATATTTTAACAGTTTTGTGTTTGTTAGTGAATGTCATTCGCTTTCCGCCTATGTAGAAGTAGAACTTGTGAATGAAAACAACTGTAGGCGTAAATATCTAGATTTTTTTCTTTGAAAGTTCTTTTTGTAATTATTATTTGTTAACGACCACTTTGTGCTACTGAGGGTTATCCTTTTCTAGCAAGGGTGAAACTCATGCTATTGCATTTGGAAGCAAATGTTATTACATTTGGAAGTGGCTTTAAATATCACAATGTGGTTAGGATTATCATTGTTCGATCAATCGAAAATCAATTTTTAGAAAGGAATTAGAATGAACATTAAGGAAGTCCTTCACGCATGAGCTGCGAAAACTGTTAAGCAGTTTTCCCCCTAAGTAGAATGGCCTTGGAAGAAACAGCCTTTGTTAACTAGGAAATAAAATGTAAGCTGGAAATGAGATGTCAAGAGTGGAAATCAGATGAGAATAAGTGGAGGTTAATTTAACGCTGAAAAAAAATTAAATGTTTGATTCGGTTAGGGAAAACATGTATATAAGAATTGTTGTAGAAAATTAAATTTGCAACTAGATTGGTATTGTTAAACGTATCAGGAACAACAAATTTCATTATAATGAGAATAATCATATTATATTGAAAATACAGATATTTCTTAATAAATTAAAAATATTATTCGAAGACAAGTGCGAAGGCCTTGAATATTCACCTTTCTAAAATCATCAGTGGATGCTGGGTATTTTTCTATCAGGTGATATATTGGTAGTGGCGCCTTTCACTAACATACGAACAGGTTCGTTAGTAATAAGATGGATATGGGTCATGCGCGTGTCAAAAGAAAAGTAAGTGAACGCAAATAGTTAACCAAGACTATGGCCAAAAAGAGGGTTGAGCTTATGGGGTTCATTTAAAGATATAGTTATATAATTACGAATGTATTTCAAGGGAAGGTTGTTAAACATAGGATTAAAGAGAGGTCAGGAAGTAGTTGTCAAAAATATTCTCTGGGATCAAATATATGGGTAAAATGAATAGAGGAGAGGGGTATATATCAATTTATATGGTTATTTATTAATCATTCTGTTTTACATTTTTCTTAGTTTACAATTATCATTAATATTAACAATAATATAATAATAATAATAATATAGCAATAAATCTTTCCCAGCTATTTAGGCTATAAAAATAGAATATTAATAATTACTAAAAATATTTCTAATAATAATTTTTCCTGATTCTTTTTTCTTTCTTATGGCATGTAAAGTAAATTTGAAATGGAATTATCATAACATATTTTCCATGCAAAAATCAGTATCCTTTGGAGCTAGTAATCCATATTCTTTCTCTTTATCCCTTATTAATATATATTTTAAATAGTCTTTTCTATAAAGAAAACATTAAAATATAGTGCACATTTAAGACATGATGTTTGCAGGAACTCTCAATTCATAATGCACATATCACTAAATAATAGAGGCTCCTTCAGATTTAAATTGAATAGTTAAACTACAGCGCTGTATGAATGGGTTCTTTGTCCTGAGCTTGCGGTTCGCCTTTGTAAATAAAGCTAAATCTATTCAATGGAATGGAGACTGTCATGGCAGTTGCCGGCCAGTGAGGTAGTTTTGTATCCTGCCACAGAGGTAGGGAATTGTAGAAATGCTACAATTATTCTCTATGTGGTGGTCCTCTATGAATATTTGATTTCAATTAGAATGGAATTGCTTTCCAGCTCTCCATCCAGGAATTCATACATTTTTTTATGACCCATCACGATTTCCGTATCATTAATGGAAAAGGCTTATTAAAACCAAAAAGGCAGTAATTACCAAACTCCTGTCCATCTATTATTGATAAATATTTTATTAAAAATTGTTATTTGTGATTAACTCGTATGTTATTTATGATTCGTGGTGCCATTTGTAGCCGTTGTAATTATGCTAAAGAAGGTGGTACTTCATGAGAATTACATCTATTAGAAATAAGTTAAAATGATTTCAACCATTAAATTTAAAAACAATAAAGTAGTTCAAAGTAACACTTTATGAAATAGGGCGAGCAAGGGATAAACTTTATTTAAATTTATTAATTTAAGGTTTTCTTTTCAATTGAATTTCCCTTAACCTGTTTCACTGCTGTTTATGAGTGACGTAAATGTGGGCTCATTTGAAGAGGAGAGGAGAGAGATCACTCGGTCTTTTATAAGCATTACTGAATAGAAAATCATGCGTGGCAGCTCAATAGTAATATTGCAAATACTTCAAAATTGACTTAGTAGTACCAAATTGTAAAACATAAGTAAGGTATGAGCAGCCTAATCTAGGCCAATTTCCGGCGTACTGCAATATGACATGCTGATAATTGGATCTCAGCATTCCAACTATTCCATATTTCGTCCGAAGTGAGTAGTTTAACAGGATTTAAGATGTCTATTTGACTTAAGATGTCTAGTGAATGAAGTAGTGAAAATCGGATGGGTAGAAAACTGAAGGCAGAACCTAAAATAACAAAAAACAACTTCAAAAATATTCGAGCGTGAAATATGTATAAAACAATAGTTGTAGAACATTAACATTTCAACAACATTGATTATATACATTTGTTCGATCCCACCCATAGTAACCGAGAAATTTAGAATTTTCAAATAGTCCCCCTCTTACAAGGCCGATTTCAGCCATTATTAGTTTTTCATTTCACATATCGAGTGGGGTGTTGATCAAATAGAAATCATGTACTTTAGAACGTAAAATATTAAATGATGACGTCACTCAGAAAATATTTGTACACATCTCGTACAGTAGAAGTTCAATGAAAACAATATTTGGTATTCAAGCTTCCAATTAAGTCATTCTATATATCAGCTTCGTCTTAATATGACATTAGTAGGAGTGGGGTTTAATGAAGGCTGATAACTAAAAAATGAAAATATCTAACTTAATATTCAAAATAGAGAAAAATATAATATAACAAATACAACAACATTTATATTAAATGAAAATCGCTTCACAATAAGATTGGTTTTGTATAATTTTTCGATCCCACGGAAAATAACGGATTTCATTTTCATAATTTCCAGGAAAGAATGATGGGCAATTGAAGAATGTTTTCCGCATATCCCGGCAATAGCTATCTCCATTAAGAAATACTTTTAAGAAGTCAAAGCTGGGATCACCCTTTTCGCGCCCGACTAAGCTCTTTGTCTTCTACCACTGAGTCTTTAGATGAATGAGAGTATAACAGTAGCTGTTACCTCTAGATCCAACAATTCAGTCTTGCACTAATGATTATAGTAAATACAAATCAGTAAAGAATATTGTATAACGTGTCCTTGTTATTGGAACGGAACGGGGTACATTCATAAATTTTGAATTTAAGACATTGTAACCCGCCGTAAGGCAGCTGAACAAAGCAACAGATTAATGAGTGACTGTGAGCGTGTGGCAAACTTAGAGACAAGAAAGAATCCGACAATATATTATGGGCGTAAAAGAAATGTAGGAAAATATGTGCACATTTAATCTCGTAAATAATGGTTCTGCAAATAATATGATTCAGGACCACATATTTCTCTTTCGCGCGTGTACGAGCTCATATTGGGTATTCTATAAATTCTTTTGAGCCGTCTCTCTGAGTTGTTCTGACTCAGTACTGCCGCAAGAAATCACGGGATTCACGTCATCACCACGGTCACAAGAGCCGTAAGTCATGGTAGCACAACAACATTGATGCAAAATTAGTTTTAGTGTAAGTAAGAACGTATGATTGAGTAGGAAATTTCTTCTTACCTTTAGTGTTCACGAATCGCATAAAAAAGTAACTTTAGTTTCCAAAAATCAAACGTTCTTTTCCTCTAAGCTGCTTTTTTCTGTTTCATTATTTTTATTTCGAGACATTTATAAATACAACGATGTGAGAAAATCTACTATGTTTATGAGAATCAATTAAAGATATTTTCCAGCATACTAGAACTAAAAATATAGTTTGGATAAAATTACACGAAACGAGAAAAACATTTGCATGTATCTGCATTTATTGTGTGTGGTCTAATGACATGATAAAACAGTATATAGTGTCATTGAATAATAATGGAACAGTCTCAAGGAGCAAGAAACAAGCAGCTAATATTATCAGGTTGTACCATAGTAAAAATGAAAAGGTACTTCAATAAACCAAGGATTATTGTTTCTTCTAAGTGATTAACACTTCTTTGAACTTGTCTTGTTTGTATTAGCGTTGTCTAGTTTGTAGTAACCTTGGATAACCCATTGTAATATTCCTATTTTAGTGGATATCCAAGTCAACTTATGCTCAGTAATTGCTATTAGTAAATAAATAGCAGCGATTGGTATTAACACTAGCTCAACTATTATATTTTTTGTAGGAAAAGTTCTATTCGTAAAAAACTAAAAAATTAAGACAGACATTAATTCAGAATTCATTTTAGAGGGTTAAATGAGAATTTTGCTTAATTAGGTTTGGCTACGAGCCCTTGTAAGTAAAGTAATTAACGCTCGAATATCGACCAGAGGGAATCACTTTATTGTACGAATTAATACAAATTGCGGGCTAAACAACTATATTGACTTGCTATAACATACAACACTCTAAATAATTCAGGAGAACGATATTTACAATCGAACACAGCAGGTATATTATATATTAAAACCTAAAACTAAAAATTCTAACAATAAAATTGTCTAAGGAAATAAAAGAATAGACACAATAATTATAATTAATACGACTGTGTACTAAGCCCAAACCGATTATTTCGAAGTTTATAAATCTCTTTACATGCTAGTTAAAGTATTAGTCAAAAATGTATCTATCAAACTATTATTAAAAGGAGAATCAGAAAGGTAGAATGAAAGGAGTCGACATAAATGTTAACAACTCGAATTTTGATATTTTTAACCAGAGTATTACAACCATGCATTATTATTATTTTAAGAAAAAAACATCTTTATTCGCGAAGTTAACAATTTATAATGCATCTTTAAAGGTGTGCAAACCAACTGCGGATCTACAAATCCAATTGGATCTAAAAAATAAAAACAATACTAAAAAAATCCACGCAGTCCGACATTAGATGAAACTTTTAATTGAATGCTTACTTTAGAACGGCGCTGTAATTTAAAGACTCATTTGAAGTGTATGCCGATATTATCATACATGACTACCATTTTTCAGAAAACAAGGACAGGAATTGGTCTATTTGACCCTAATTATGAAGGTTAAAATATATCGTTGGAAGTGCAAAGTAATTCTAAAATGTCTGACTAGTCCTAATTTTTAATGAAAGGGAATTATCCTCTCGCCATTTAGATGTGACTGGTGATTTTCGGTAAATCGATTAAATTCTATTCGCTGTGTTTGGGTTGGTAACGCATATCTTGTAAAGGAATTAGAGCATGAAGAAAGCTGATGATTGGGGTGGGCTATTTGTTCCGACAAGGTGGTCTGCGTGACGAATCATCGCGTGTACTACCAACACTGCCTCCTTGAAGGGCTAGCAGGCAGCCTCAACTATCAGTTGCTACATGATATTTCCCAGCAACCTGTAGAAAAACGGAATAACCTTTTGGCAGTTTTCAAGTTGTTTGGCCAGATTTGTTTATACACACTAATAGTCACAGTGCTGACCAATAAAGAATGATTTCAGGTAATCCGCTGTTCATAGAACTTTTGTCAATAACCCGTACATTGAAATACACCATTACGTATTTTGTCAAAATAAGAATATATCCATTTTTCAATTAGCAGTGGATACTGTCACTTTTTATAATATATATATATATATATATATATATATATATATATATATATATATATATAACTCATTACCCTTTTATAATATTTTTAATTTCGTTTTGTAACATTAAAATTTCCTTTTGCTAGAAGATTTCGTCTCATCTTTCACTAACCTTACAAGCGTGGCTCTTATTATGTGCTGTATCAAAATACAACTGCATGCTCTAAAGTATACCTATAAAATTTACTTCAAAAAGTTTACTTTCTACATGGTTGAATAAATGCGAATGTACTCCAACTCAGATTTTAATTAACTTTTCTAACCAAGTAATGCTTTTGCATCTCAAGCTGCAGGATCAAGAGATAGAGAAGTAAATGTGTGTGTGTGTGTGTGTGTGTGTGTGTGTGTGTGTGTATACGGGGTGATTACCGAGAAACGCAAGTTTTTCAAATAACGAGTACTCAGGCAATTCATAGCAAAAAATTTATTTATGAGTGGAAAAACAGTGAACACAATATGCAATTTCAGAATAAAATTACTTACAATTTAGCGTTTATAAATTACATCTCTAAGGTGGTCGCCCTCTGTTATCACCTTCTGAACGGTTGCAAGACGCACTCTTTCAACTCAGGGGTACTAACTGTCCTTGCCGGTCCAGGAGGTTTCTTCTTAAGCAAAGATCCAGTTGTGATAACATTGTGTATACAACGCAATATCGTGTTACGATCGGGGATAGCACTGTGCCGTGCAATGTTATAATGTACACGAAAGTCTCGCTGAGTCTGAGTGAGTGATTCACCATTTGCGCAAAACCGTCTCATGACAAACGTGCGATGCTCAAGGTTCCACATCTCGGCTACAACTGAAACTGCACCCTCCCCCCTCCACAGCCCAACAACTTCCGGCCGTCGCCGAACCACATTCCTTGTATCCTATGCAAGTCAAAAACATGCGTTTCCCAGTAATCCCCCTGTGTATATAATAAGTGTGTGTGTGTGTGTGTGTGTGTGTGTGTGTGTGTGTGTGTGTGTGTTGGGTGTGTGTTTGTGTGTGTGTGTTGGGTGTGTGTGTGTATTAGATGAACCTTATTTCCGTCTATGCATTGTTGAACCGATGCTTATTTGAAGAAAGTATTCTTAATGATGAAATGAAAAAACGTTTGGACTCAGGCCAGCCATCTGTGTTCTTAATACATATGGTAAACTAACATTAATTTATAATGATTCTACTTATAAACGACAAAATAACTCTATAGCACACACACGACATAAGGTAAATGCATAATTTCGTACAGAAACCTACATGAATTATTTTATTTGCTTGGTTTTTATTTAGCATTCAAGCACAATACAGTGGAAAATATTTTTCAGGACAATTAAATAACTTGGAGAAAAAATTTCAACACAAATGTTCCTAAATAAAACCTATTCTTTTTTAAAAGAGAGAATAAATTAGTAAACGTTTCAACCAGATTATTTATTATTCTAAAGAATGTTTTATGCTAATCGAAAGCTAAACTCACTTAAGCCTGACGTTTGTAATGATTAAATGAATATTAATGAGGAAGTTGACTAAGTAATGTGATTTTAACAGTATACTTTTAAATCAATTAAAATGAACGCGCTTTGTAGAGGGGGATCGTTTTTTTAGTAACAATAATCACTAAATTAATAATATTAAGAAGTTTGGTTTAAACAAATTAAAAATTAAGTAAATTGCAAATTTTATTTCTGATCATAGTTTTGTATTATCTTAGGGTTTAGGTAAGATGGCTGCAATTCATTTATTCGCAGACTTTCTTAAGAGAAATCAGCTATTGTGGTTGTACTCATGACGCGATAACGGGAATAATCCAGTATATCATGAATCGTTTTATTACAAGCTGATATGCCAAATATTATATTCAAAAAATTAATAAGGTCTGATGACCCCCCCCCCGTCATTCGCTTATAGATTACTAAAATTAGAGTGATCGAGATTAAATTTATTCTGGTTCATTACAAATTGCAGCACTAGATATAGTAAATAGTTTTCAATATAACTAATATTTCATATTCAGATATATTTCAGTAATATTACTTTTGTATCCGGTCAAACCTATTTCTACCATCCAGCTCTGAGAGGTTAGTTTGCCTGTTTGTTTACAATTCATAATCTTTCCGTTGTGAAGGTTATTAAAATGTGAACTGACTGAATGATTCATCGTTGCCATTTGTATTTGTTCAGTCAAGTATGTAGGTTCATCTATTCTAAATCTCCAAGTGGGAAATCAGATTAGTTTACGCAGCCCCTGCGTTACATTCTTTTTCGTCTTATTGACCTTAACTCTAAATTTAACATTATTTGTTATAGTATAAATTGAACATTATTGTTCCAGACTAGTTTGTCTGCCTTGGTCTTAATTTTATTATGGAATTCAAAATGACATTTCTAATAATACCATTAACATAAAAAGTTATAATAAAGAGTTTTTAAGAGAAAAGATCAGTTGACCGAATGAAACAGTGGCTATTAAAAAAAGTTGACGAGTATAAAAAAAATCGTCGCATACTAAAATGTGGTCTCATTATTATAGGGAATTTTTCAAAACTAGCGATAGTCATCATAGCACAATTAATTATTATTATTTGTTAACGCCCACTTTTTCTACTATGGCTAATTGGCCCACCCCAATATATACAAGTTCCACCCTTTTCTAAGGAATTTATTTGATGAATAAGGCGGATGAAGGCCAACACTTTATCTTTCACTGGCTAACTTGAACCCCAAGAACAATTAATAAGGAAATATAATCATTAACTATAAATATTTCTTACGTTTGGAGAAAATATGAAGGTATTATAATAAATTAATGATTGAATAGTTATGTGAACTAGGATTTTAATCACCTACTTCGTCGTAAAATTATTTTTGCACGGGAGGTATAATAATTCTCAACCTCAGCTCACACAAAAAAGTCCGTCACGCAGGGGCTGCGTAAACTAAGCAGATTTCCCACGTAAAGTTATACAATAGAGAAATCTCCATACGAGTGCCGAACTAACTTTCGGTGGGAACGAATAGAAGCGACCATAGCTCGTCCGTTACAATTTATAATAAAGTCCGTCACGCAGGGGCTGCGTAAACTAAGCAGATTTCCCACGTGAAGTTATACGATCTCCATAAGAGAGCCGAACAGTTACGGCGAAAGGCCGAACTAGCTTTTGGCGGGAAAATTCAAAAATCAGTTATTGGCCCAAATTTCTCGGTTTCTTCAGTTTTCTAAAAATGCAAATATCTCGGTTAATATTCAAGATAGGGAATACATGTATATAACAATATTTATAGTAAATTTAATTTGCAATAAGATTGATTCTGTAAAATTTTTCGATACGACGTATAGTAATGGAGATATTTCGAATTTTCGAAAATCCTCCCCTTTAAACCCCCCCTCCCACTGGTCCGATTTCAGCCGTTAACGAACTTGATCTTTCTTTTTACATAAAACGACTAAATATCGAGTTTGGTAACGATCAAACAAAAATTGCGACCGCTAGAGCGGTAAAAGACAAATATATATATATATATATATATATATATATATATATATATATATATACAGTTTTGAACGGACCTCATTTTCGGCATCTACTAGGTAGGATCGATGGACATTTGAAGAAAAATTTCGAAAATTCCGTCATGAGTACAACCTCAATAGCTGATTTCCCTTAAGGGAAATCTGCTTAAAATGCAAATATTCCGGTTAATATTCAAGAGAGAATAAATCTATATAACAATATTTAAATATGTAAATTTAATTTGCAATAAGATTGGTTCTATACCATTTTTAAATCCGACGTATAGTAACAGAGATATTTCGAAATTCCCCCTGTAAACCCCCCCCCCCTCTAAACCCTCCCCTCTCACAGGTCCGATTTCAGCCGTTAACGAACTTGATCTTCCTTTTTATATAAAACGATTAAATACCGAGTTTGGTGACGATGCTAGAGTGTTAACATATATATATATATATATATTTGAACGGACCTCATTTTCGTCATCTCCTGGGTAGGATCGATGGACATTTGAAAAACGTTTTCGAAAATCGCGTCATGAGTACGACCTGAATAGCTGATTTCCCTAAAGGAAAATCTGCTAAAATATAATCAAATGGTTATAAAATCCTTGTGAGGCTACTCTACCTTATTTATAAACTTAGTACTAAATAATGAGATTTTGGAAAATGCTGGGAGATTACCTGCATGAAGGTGATTAAGTTTACAGAAACATGGACAAATTTGTTTATTTAATTTCTCACACCCTTCTCCACGAGCTACTACCAAAATAAAACTTAAGTATATTTGATAGCTGTTCCTTCAATTATTAATATTATTTAGAATTTATTTTTGTGAATCATTGAAGAAAAGCCCCCCCCCCATACACACACATATATATAGTAAGGACACGCTCTCAGTAAATAGTAACAAACTTTACTATATTTATGATGTTAGTGATCAAATATTTGAGTCATCCAGGACTCTCATTCGGATTTCCTAGCTAACTAGACCAGCATTGTTACGGCGAAGCCACGAACTAGCGTGTCCACTATTTCAATCATTCTATAAGCTCATCCTTACTACTAAATTAATTGTAGTTATAATATACAGCTAATTTTGTTGTTGACTTCATGCCCTCCACCACAGTTGTGATATTGGCGCTATTTCTCGACATATATATTTCTATTTTTGAATTTTCTGTAATATAATAATAGGTAAATAAAATTCAGCAAATAAGTAGTCGTTCATTAATAATGTACACGAAACGTTTCAGAGACCACTGTTTTTCTCAGGAGCAGAACCAAATCAACGACATTTTATTTATTAAATAACCTTCCGCCAACAACATAAGTACTTCAATCAACGACGAATATCAGCGATATACCAATATATCTGTTTCCAGACATAATTAAGTGATATTTGAGAACGACGAGTGAAAATTGTGATGAATTGGTTGGTCGGGCAAAGTTCACTCCCCGCCCATAGCGAATTCATCAAAGCCTAAATAATTGACGGGAAATGGCATGTGAAAATTTGAGCATCGATTTCCTCACACCAAACTCGCGTGAATTATTCACTCAGGATCGATGGCGTGGTCTCTGGTTGTATTGCCATATACCACATCTTGGTCGGCCATTTCTGAAAATTCTAGGGAACTATTTTTTTTGTGTTACGCTTTGTCGTTTTTCTGATAGCAATAAAACGTACCCAAGTTCTCTTAATTTTCGAGGTTTAACAGCTTACTGATAATATTGCTGTAATAAACTATGTTTATTTAACATTAATTGAAGGATTGGTTAATATTATTTAAGTATCTATGACATATTTGATCCTTTCTTGCACTAACATGCATTGGAATAATATCCTCACAATAAAATACATAAAATTTAAAACTATGGAAGAACTAATGTTTTGAGAGAAAATTTTTGAAAAGCTTTTTACTAAAAAAAACAATAACTTGGTGACATTTAATTAGTGAACCTAAATATTTCTATAAAGCTTTTTATCATTATTTGTTAGATTTCTGTTCATTCCATCATCTTTTTATAATTTATTCAAATTACGTACTTTTTTACTGCCTTAATTTATTTACATTAAAATGCAATTTTTATGGTTATATTATTGTGTTTCTAACGTTTTAGATTAAAAATAAAAATAAAATATTTTTATTTTATTGCTTTATATCCTCGCCCTGATACTACAGGAATTAAGTGCTAATAATGCTATCTACATTAAACATTTACAAGTACTTATTAATTTACTTAATTATGGTAACATAACCGAACATTAACTAGAAACACCAAAATAGAATATCACTTCATAGTGATATGGCTTATTGAGAGATGTATGTACCAGAAAATTAAATTTTGCCTATTTCTATTGCACTCATAATAATTGAGATATATTAAATACCCGAATTTCACCCTCTAAACCCCGCCCTCCTCCGAATAGCCTGGTGCAAGGCAATGGGAAAACACTGTATGTCATTTTGACCTCTTAACTCTCTTGTTTGTTCCCAGGGAAATCACGATTTCCTACTCTTTTCTTTACCTGTTTTTAAGCTATTATGGAGGAAGGGAGTTGATCATCATGGATTATCATTGATTTACGTGATAATGAATTTTGGGAGGTTAAGATACATATCTTAATATCAATATTCTATTTCTATTAGATCACAAGATATTAAGGAGAAACTACAGCCTTTTGACATGGATCATTTATTAAATTCATTCATGCACTGCTGGTATTTCAACGCCAACCAAAAACTATATCCTAACGCTATTTTTAACACGATTTTACTCTATCCGTAATTGCTTACCTATGCTCATCAAATATTTTTATTGTAGCTTTTTTAAAACAATTTTTGTTTGTAGTTTATTTTTCCTTGAAAAGGAATGAAATATAAAATTCTTACTTTCTACAATTATAAAATTATCATAATAGTTTGAGTTTTAAACTCACTAGAACGTCTCGTTAAATGGATAAAAGAAAAGATATGAAAAGAAATTAACGCTTCCTTGGCTTCATTATTTCAAAGTACAAATATTTATTCTAATTAATAGAATGATAAAAGTAAATTTAAGAAGCTCTTTTAGCAGGCTTAAGTTTGAAAAGCGTTATTATTTTGAAAGGAGGTAAATTTGATTTCAGTGTTAAATTAAAGTTAATTCAAGGCTCGAGGGGGATGAAAATGCCGGGACGAATGACCTTCTTTAACCCTGAAGGTTTGACATTTTGTACAAAAATTAAATTAGTCTGTAAAGAATTTTGTATAATTTAAAGCCATGATATAGCCTATTGGGAAGAACCACGTGTCATTGGTTGAGCCTATAGTTTGAGCATACTTAATTAGGTTGACAGTAACTTTAGAAAGAAAATCATAGTGTAAAGTGAGTATTAGCAGATGCTATAGGTCGTATACTATAGTCATTTCCATAATCACTCTGTGAATCTGTTTGAGTCTCTTTAAAAAGTCAGAAATCATGTATTTCTCTTCAATATATATATATTTACCAAACAATTCTGTTTGTGAAACTAAACATGGACTTGTTTTACAGAAATAGTCAAGAAACAATATTCAAGAATATGCTTCAAACTACCAACCACAAACATAAATATTTCGAGATAGACCTATCATTTTCAGGAGCAAAACTCTTTAACGCACTACCCGAATGGGATATATCCATAAAAAAAATATTCTTTGATAAAAAGAAATTGAAGGACTTCATGTTTGAAGGATGTTTTTAAACACAAGATAGATACTATCAAAAATTTTCTATTTCCATAAATATCGGCCAAAAATAATTTATTATCAGTGTTCACGCTATTTGTAATAGTTCTACAATTTGCTCATAGATGGCATGAGATACGCTAATCCTCTTAGTCAGTCTGTCCTTACCTCTCATCTCGGTCATTACCCATTCGGTCAGATCCGACCCACCGTAGGAAATAAGTTAGGTGTCGGATCCGACCCACCATAGGTTTTATGCTTTAGATTTTTTCATGATTATTTCTACATTCCCATAAGAATGCACGATTCTTTTTTTTTAGAATGGCATTCAATAAAATTTTCACGACCCCGGAAGACATTTTGGAGGAGTTTCGACGCCAAGAGAATGAAGACATGTTGGAAGAAACCGAGGATAGTATATCCGAGCAGGAAGATGAGATATTACACAACGTTGATGATGTATTTGATGCTGATGAGAGTGATAATGAGTGTGGATTGAAAAATGACCGGGTTTTTGACGATGACGGGGAAACCCTCTGAACCGATAAGCCGATGCGATCAAAATTTTCCAGACTTCTTGCAATCAATGTGGTCAGAGGAAATCCTGGCCCAAGAGGAGAAGCAAGAGGCATCACGGATATTTTGAAACTGTTTTTACTTTTCATTGGTGAAGAAATGATAAGTGATGTTGTAAAGCACTCAAACGAAGAAATCGAACGGACGCGGCATTCATTTATCGGCAATGTTTCATATATTTCATAACAAATAATGAAGAATTTAAAGCCTTTCTTGGCCTCCTTTATTTGAGTGACATTGAAAAATTCCACCCTGAATACCAAGGAAATGTTTTCCCAAATTTATGGTCCACCCATGTTTCGATGTACTATGTCCCGAGCACGATTTGAATTTATCCTCGAGAAATGCAGGTTTTCTTGAATTCAGTTCTCACTTTCGTTCCTTTATTTTATTTTTTTTTATAATTTAAGTATATAACTTTAAGAGACTGTCAAAATTTAGTCAAAAGACAATGAAGACTGATATAAGTATCAATGTTAACTTTTGTTTAAACATTAAAGTAAATAAAAATATATTTTTTTAGTTTATAATCAATATTTATCCTTTTCCTGCATAATTAATGATTTCTTTATTGATTACGCCCTTCAGGAGCCAGCATGGTCGGATACGACCCACCGTAGGAAATGTGGGAGGAAGAACCACCGTAGGAGACGAGGGTTAAAACTTGTATGGACAGTTGTCTTACAACAGGTGTGCACTTTGAAGACTGCTGTATGGAAACTCGTTGTGTCATAATAAACGATCTTAGGCATTAGTTAATGTTGCAATCTTTATTTTGGTATGAAACTGTTTAGTATTCAGTATAGTGTTGACACGAAACTTATCATGTAGTTTTGAACTTAAAACCGCCCTTGATGACGTCTCCCTCAAACATATTTGAATATGCCAATCCAGGTAACAGTACAATGAAAACAATATTGTTTAACGTATGAATATTGAATGTTCCATGATACATCAACTTATTGTTAATATGAGATGAGTAGAAGTCCGGATTTACTGAATAACAAATACTAACTAATGCAAATACCTCCGTTACTATTTGAGTTACAGAAAAACTGAACAACATTTATAGAACATTAAATTTGCATGAAAATTGGCTATATTTAATTTTCCAATTGGGCTCATAATAACGGATACATTTAGAATTTTCAATTCTCCTCCCCAAGGCCCGTTTTATGCCATTAATATACTGGATCATTACTTTTACGTAAAACGTTTAAATATCCAGTTTGGTAACTATTAATCAAAATATTGCTACCGTTAGAGCGATAAAAGTCAACTATATATCTATCTAAACGCGCGCGCGCACACGTACACTCATATTTTAGAACGGATTTCATTTTTGTCATCACCTGGGTAGGTTCGATGGGGATTTTCTCAAAAATGATTTATTTTGTTTTCAACTTAAAAATGTTAAATTCAACTTCCTAACTTTTTCAACTTAAACTGTTTTATTTAAAAAATTCAAATTGTATTGTTTTGTAGCAAAAGCGTTTATGATTCAATTTTATAATATTATACATTTCTACTGGATGACGGAATTAAAAATTCATTTTACCTTTACTGCGCTCGAAGATGGCTGGTTTAAACTTTTGAATATTCGAAGTACAGGTTTTGAAATAATAACAATTTGCCGAAACCCTCCAGTTATTACTTTAAGTAAACTAATACGACTTGATGAAGACTTATGCTCTTCGTGCAAAACTAAATAAGATAATATATTTCTCTAAGAGATATAGCTCAGTTTATTAACAGATTTATGAACCTAACATTGTTTTCTTCCAGATGAAAGTTAACCCGGAACAAACTGTTGTGAGGAATCCTAAAATTAACTTCATTCAGCCATTTGCTATCTCAGGAATAATGAATGAGGAGCAGCAAAACTTTTTGAATCTTAATAAATCCCAGAGTCGGGGTAACTTCCAGGCATTTATAATTTGTTGGCTTCACCTGCTGAACTCATTTTACCTCGCTTAGGCGTTATTGTTTAAGTCAGTGTTTTTTTTTAATTTTAAGTGACAAGTGTATTAGTTGTATTATGAGTTTTTTTTCGTTTCTGACTTATTTATGAGGTAGATTTGCCTACTAATATATTGAGGCTATTTGTAAATATAATAATTGTAAAAAAATATTCTTAGCCACAGTAGTTTTCATTCTTTCAATCTTACTATATGTTTTGGATTCCAGATTTCTTTAATGTGTAAAAATTACTATTTATAAAAAAGTTGCTTGAAGGATTATAAAATACAATGGAGTTCACTTATATTATAATAACAGAAAAAAATAAATTATTTATTAACGTGCACTTATTGCAACTAAGGCAAATTGGGACGGGTCCCCCCCCCAACCACCCTTTTCTAGCCAGGGTGGGACTAAGGATTTTATTTAATGAATTCCACCATTAAATAAGTTCCTTTGCCTAGGCATGAATAGAACTCGCCACTCCAGGTTTATCATGTGAAATTGAGATCAGCGCTGTTATTCACATATTCAAAAAATAAAGCAGTATTAAAAAACGAAATTCGTTCATTCTATTTCATTTGTAAGTAATATAGCCTTATTATGGAAACTGACGTTAGCTGGATACACTTTCTGGTTCCTACGTTCTGTTTTATGAACTGAGTTAACTATTTCAAAGTTTCTGAGTTCTCTGGATATGACCCAGTGTTTTTTTTTTTTTACAACCGTTTGTTCCTTTACAGAACAAATAGTAATACATAATAATACAAAGTAATTACGGGAAGCCATATATTATTATGTGAGAAGTCTTGCAGAATTACAATGTTTCTATACAGGATAAAATTCCCTCTTCAAACCTAAGCTACTTGTTTGTAAAATGTTTATATTTTGAATAAATCGGAACGCTCATTAGGAGGTTACTGGTTTGAGAACTAAGAGGAAAAAAGTTTTGACTGATGGAGAATTCATAGGGATTAGAACTTTGATGCGCCGATGAACTTGTAAGGTGTTACTCAGTTCATTTGTAACATTTATTAGGGGTTATTGACTATTTCCCATATAAGGATAACAAACCAGCTTGTTTTTGAAAATATGTTACGTCACGTGATCGTATTATTTCCTGGGAGTTGGACGTAATAACAGCAAGAATGTCGAGTTCACCTTACCTTAGTTCGAAGGAATCGTAATAATGTTTTTGCTTTTAGTTCAAATTGTCTAATTCTTGATGATCATTTCGTGCCAGAGTCGAGGAATTTTCCTTAATAGTCTTTATAATACCTAGTTTTGGAAACAAATATAGATTCATACATAGTGAAGACAAGGAAAAACGCAGACCATAGCAGAGGTGCCTAACCCTATCTGATGACCTGGGGACTTGGGACTGAAGGTGTCCACGACTAGCAGTTAGTCAAACTGAATGCTCTTTTTCGTTAGGTAGTGACGTTGGTCCTGCAAGGAATGCAGTTAGTTCTTCATATGGTGTAATAAAGTCTCATTTGACTTCATTAAATAAAAATTGTTGGTGTTAGTTACTTCAGAGAGGGCGGAGGATTCCAGAAAGTTGAAGGGACTTGGCAGGTCAGCCTTGTTACGTTACTTGTGAATATACAGTAGACGTTGCAATAGCTCACTATAGTACTTTAATGTCTCTAATAGGATTTGAATGACCAACCCGACATCATTTGTGTTAATAAAGCCAGATTGAAAAACTGGTACATTCACTGGCTGTCCAAAAGAATTTAATGTCGCGTTGAAGATAGGTCTTGTTAATCGGAGAGAGTACATCAGGAATTGAGGGATATTAGTCAATAACCACATTGAAGGCTCTACATCGAGAAGAAGACCCTATATTGTTGAAGAGTGTTTAGAAGTTAGTCATGAAGTATTAAAAGTATGAATATGCATATAGATATATGCCTAAGAAATAAAACTTGTATGTGGGATTTAGCTGAGGGTGGATAAAGGATTAGTTGAAAGTTGAAGAGGCACGATAGGCTTGGTATAAGCTCCAACTACTTGCTTCAACTCCTATCAGAATGTCGTTAGTGAATATTACATTATGCCTTGCATTAGACGGTGGCCTCTAGCGACAGTAACAGCCCACCTCTGTAATCTCCTATTCACTTCGATCCTATGAAATTACCTCTAATTCATTAAAACCTTAAATACGACCTAAAAGAAAATGGCCTAATCTTAATTATTTTACCAGTCACGACTACAACATTAACAAAATTACTTTTATTTTTATGCTTTTAATAATGAGTTTCTTAAAATTCTCCTTTAATAAATTCACTTGACAGCAAACCTCGTAGTTAAATATGTCCACAATACAGACTGGAATAAGTAATTATTTTTACTTTAATTATTCAACACGGAACCTCCTATAAAAAAATAACGTTCTTTTGAACAGATTTTTCTATAGGGAACGTTTTTTTTAATGTTTCAAAGGGTCAGGTTTCATTCATTTCAAGGGGAAATTGCTAGAGCATTATATATTTAAAAAAATAACTTCCCTTTAAAATATGTGCAGAAACATTTAATTATAACAAATTATATGAAAATGAATAATTTATAAATTTTCATCTGAAAAGAGGTTCCAAATTGCGTTAAGCTGAAACAATAACGTTTTAGTATTTATTCGTTACTCATTCCCGATATGGAATAATATGTCCTCTATTATTTACCATTAAAAAAAGAAGCAGGGGTATTTAAATTTTTTTTTTGATGCCCTTATGCCGTCACATGCAGACCATGTAGCCTGCAACATGAATATAGTTAACTCATCACTCAAAAACTTTTATATATAAACTTTGATTTCTGTAAAATTAAAAGAATATTAGATATCTAATCTGCGAAATTGTTATGAGCGACTGTCCTTCAAAATATTAAATGAAATAGAAGGAGTTAAAAAGTTGCTGCATATTAGAATAAGAGTTACAGTGCATTTCTAATTAAACTATAGCATTAAATTATATTCCAGCATTTAGAAATAATACACTTATCTGATAAAACATTAATTCATATTCTTCAAGGGATAATTCTCTTTGTGTCAGAGCTCCCTGCGATTGGAATGAGCGTTTGAAGTCACTCCGGCAGCATTTTCCAGTCTGAAGCAAAAGAGAAAATCCACCGAAATACGAATTTGTCGCTCGGAGAAATAGCAGCGGGAGAAATGTGTGACCATACGACTAGAGGTAAGTTAAGCAGCGACACTAAGCCAATATGTTGGGGTGAAAAGGATGGCGGAAAGTGGAGAGAGAAATTTTGGTTGTAGTAGAAGGTCGAATCCAGGAAATGGCCATTACTCTGGCAGTGTTGCAGCCCAGACCCAGGCCACATATTGGACTGGTTAAAAAAGCAACGCCCCCCCCCCCCACACCGTCCTCTCTGGTCCCAATTCCCACAAGTTGTTCAACCCGATTGCCTTTTATAGGCCTCATTTATTGCTGAAAGCGTTTCTCCTTCTAAATAACCACAAAACGTACAGCTTTTTTTTATTTTCCCTTAAATACACACTTTTTTTATTGGTTTCTTACTCAAATTTACCATTCCAAGAATAAACTAGTTTCCATCTCTACGTATTTTATTATCATGTTTGCGTTAATTTAATCACTGCACATATATCTCCTTTATTGTTATGAATGAGTTTGAAGGAAACATAATTATTAATCACTTACTTAGCGCCGCTACATAGTGCCTGAAAATTAAATAAAATAAGCAGTTCAAGCTATAATATGAAAATTTAATATTGACTAAAGTTGGACTAGTTCGACACAGTTTGGGCTGTCTTAAGAATTTCAGGTTTTTGCATCAACCCCCAGAAACTCGCTTGTTTTCTGACTTCTTTATACCTCATTAGGATTTCATTTATTACAACTGGAAACTAAAACATTTAATACAGATATTCATCCTAGCCATTAACAGGCCTTAGAGGACTCACAGAACTAACTTACTCCAAGACTGGTTACTGGGGTACAATAAACAATAGACACACAAAGTTAGCTCATTTCCTCCTACCTAATGTAAAAAACAGGAAAATCCAAAATGTGATATTTCCAATATTAATATTTCACGAAAACACTTAATGTTCGACATATTAAATTCCCGAAAGCGCTAAGCGTTTATATAATATAAATTTTGAGGAGCCACAAAAAAGTGTCTCTGATTAACCTGATTCATCACCCTCACCACGAGCTGAAAATAACAATAAATAAAAAGACATTTATAACACGTACCATTAAATTCTAGCAGGTATGAATAAACAAATATATTTTTCACTTCATAAAATTCATCTTATAAATATATTTTTGAAAGAATAATTTATTACATTTAGAAAGAAGAACTAAATTCTTGAAATGGTTTCAAAAGAGCACAAAGGTTTTGTTCGTTTGTGCCTGATGAGAAAGAATTACTCATGTGGAAGGCTAGAGAGACAACATTTCCAAGGTTTTCATTTTATTTCAATTCATTTCATTAGCTCAATCTCTTGGAGTGAAAAGCTGAAATATTTGCTGAAACGAACATTCCATCCTTTGATGTGTAACTTGGTTAACAAGTATCTGAAGCATGCTCAACACAAGGGTCATATGAGTAATTTAATAAAACTTCTCGTACACTGCTGTTCGCATCAAAATTTATAGTAGAGCTATTTAATATTGAAACGTGTAATGTATGAGTGTAATATCCTAGAACTCTGAACTGGCAACATGATGATATGGGTTTGAAATATTAAATAGCTTTTTAATTCCCTGTACAAAATAAATGAAATATTCTAACAACGGAAAATTTCAGTTTTAAGATTTAAACAAAATTATCCGTTTTTCGCCCAGTACTTCTTATGAATAACTTTGACGTGACATTCAGTGAGTATCTATCATAACTAAAAACGACTGGCTTTGCAATATTGCAATTTCATAGTTCTGCAAACATCCATCAGCCCAAAATCCACCAATATATAATTGATTTTTAAAACTAACCAATTTTTTGAAAGGTATAGACAACTGTCTAATTTACCTAATAAATAAATATTTACAAACTATAAAAGGTAACAGGAAATTATGCCCAACTTCCTCCCTATCTATGAGAAATGTGGTGGGATCAAATGTCACTGCGCCTTTGAAGTATTCAACAGGTCTCCATTTATAAGACAAATCCAGGAAAAGTACTATATATGGACTGCAGCGTTACAAAATTCATTGAAATTGATTTCATTCTATTTCTAGACTGTACAGCAAAATAGAACTACAAGACTATTTTAGGACTTGCATTTCTTATAGAACTTCGATAGAAATATCTAAGCCCTATTTTCGGAATCCCGGACATTAAAGGAAATTCACCGATAATAACGAGAATACGTGACAGATGCATCTTCAATAAAATTGTTTAATTAGACTAAGTACGGTTCCAGAGTCCAAACTGCAATACATTTTCACTTTCATTTTAGTGTCACAGTCGAAAACCAACTTCTGTAATCAGGCCTCTGAACAGGTGGCATATGAAGGAACGAAATGAATGAGCAGAATGAAGTTTAATTATTAAATTTATGGGTAATGAAGATTTATTTTTTGAACTCCCCCCCCCTCATACAAATATTTTATGTACATTATCATGAAATTTACTTGGCTTACACGAATAATATTAGAATTACTTTTTTCAAGCCTATATATTAATTTTAATTACTTTTTTCAAGCCTATATATTAATTTTAATAACTATTTTCAAGCATATATATTAATTTTAATTACTTTTTTGAAGCCTATATATTAATTTTAATTACTTTTTTGAAGCATATATATTAATTTTAATTACTTTTATGAAGCCTATATATATTAATTTTAATTACTTTTTTGAAGCCTATATATTAATTGTAATTACTTTTTTGAAGCCTATATATTAATTTTAATTACTTTTTTGAAGCCTATATATTAATTTTAATTACTTTTTTGAAGCCTATATATTAATTTTAATTACTTTTTTGAAGCCTATATATTAATTTTAATTACTTTTTTGAAGCCTATATATTAATTTTAATTACTTTTTTGAAGCCTATATATTAATTTTAATTACTTTTTTGAAGCCTATATATTAATTTTAATTACTTTTTTGAAGCCTATACATAGTAATTTTAATTAATTTTTTGAAGCCTATATATTAATTTTAATTATTTTTTTGAAGCCTATATATTAATTTTAATTACTTTTTTGAATCCTATATTTTAATTTGAATTACTTTTTTGAAGCCTATATATTAATTTTAATTACTTTCTCCATTTTATTTCCTTGAAAAAAGTGAAGAAAGCATTGTACTCATGGAAATTTTGAGTTTTCAGATTTCAACGGAATTATTCATTTTGCCCCTCCCTGAACGAACGGTGACTTGTTTAGGCGTGACGTATGTACGTATACTCGCATAACTCAAAAACGGATGATGAAATTTCGTATTAGGGATTGTTGTGCGTCTAGCTGTGAACCTCTTTTTTCATTCAATTAGACTGAAGGAGGAGAGGGGGGTTAAAGGAAATAAAATATTAAAAATTTCTCTAGTTTATAATACTAATATGTATATATTATGTTCTATCATTTTTTTCTATCCGATGCATTGGGACGGAGATATAATATATCACTTTGAAATAAAATAATTTAAATGTTATGCAACTTAACATTTTGTTTGTTTAATTTAATAGGATTTCAATGAAATCCCCATCAGATTTCTTGAAGTGCAGTAAAATATTGAGATTTTTGGAGATGCCAGTGAAATTTCTTATAGTTATTAAACTACCGATTATGGGAAATGAGGAAGAAAATTTGCTGGGTTAACAGGATTTTGCGACAACGAATTTTTATTTTTTATATAATAGCTAATATTTTTCGTTAGAGTTGTTCAAAATGTGCAAATATTTTAATATTAGGAAAATAAATTATCAACATTTAGTTGTAGACGAGAGTCTTAAAGATAGAAAGATGTATATCCCGTATTTTGTTTGAGGTTTTGTAATGTAGGTTGTGGTGTTTAAAATCATAATTTAGATTTTTTCTGGTAAAAATAACGGTGAACCTGTTTCAGAATTCAGCTATAAAGAAGTTGCTATAAGCACAGTAAATTAAGAAGGCTATTTTATTTTTTACCTTACAAAGGTGGTTTTAATAATAATTCACATTAGAGGAACATACATATTTTATTTTTAAATTATCCATTAGTAGTACTTCCTTGTATTTCCATTAAATTATACAAACAAAATGTATTATTGCATTTCATTTCGAATTATTTCATTCTATAACTCCATTCCAATGCAACAGATCAAAAACTGGCATAGAACGCATTTCAGATATTTTCAATTCAAACGATTCTACACCTTTTTTTGTATCTCTAATGCGTACAGAGAAATTCACAATACATTATTTTCACCCCCTCTAAACCCTGCACTTAGGCGGTTTGGTTAAAAAGAATAAGTGCACAATTAACGATGCAACAGTCCCAAATATGAAATTTGATCATTCTAAGGCTTACTGTTTTTGAGTTATACACGATCTTCACATACGTACAGATAAGTCAAAATGGGTCCGCGAATTCAAAACGAATTATTCTGTTGAAATAAGAAAACCTATAATGTTCGCGATTTTAATACTTTCTTTAATGTGTAAAAACAAGAGAATAAGTAAACGCATTATGCACAACAAGATACATTTCATTATTAAGCTTTGAACTTATTTGCGCATGCGCACACGTATTGATTAAAAAAATACGGGGTAGACATATTGTAGGATTTTTAAAGTCCTCCCTACAGAATATATTACACTAATTTATCTCAAATGGTTGCAGAAATATCAGACTATTAATATATATTATATATATATATACATGCTTATGAGTGTGTGTGTCCGTGTGTGCATGTATGTATGGAGGCATATTGTTCTTATTTATTTCAGGAAGAGTTCTGTTCAAAGCCGAAATAAATTACATTCAATCAATCCTTTTCATCTCATAAATAACTTGTCGACCGAGTTCTTTCATTCCCTTATAATTCATTCATTTCTCAGAAAGGTAATTGGAAAACACATTCAAAGCGTTCCTTACATTAATTACATTCTTCCTCCCATTAGGATATATGAGGTATTTAATATTGTATGTTGGTTTCAAAATTGTATGCTTCTTAAATTAGTTTACTTAAAAGAGTGTTCCCTTTTCGTGTCGTTATTTGTTTTTACTTTTTTATTTATTTATTGCATTTTCAGAATTTTGTTATATATTTTTTCAGTGTGTTTAAACGATTTTACATTGTTTTTTAAACATTTGTTTCGTTCATTTATAAATGTTTGATCCTTTACCATGGGGTATAGTGTTCAGTCGTACTTCCGCTTACTTAGGTTTGGTTTTTTTATGCTCCGCAAACGTGCACGTTTTTCTGCTCTCAGACATTTTTCTCAGAAAGAATCTCTCCGCATCGAAGATAGAGGTCTCCGCTATCATTTTGCACCTGTTAGAAGAAGGAATCTGATGTGGAACACAAATAACACTGGAAGGAAGGTCCGCCTCATTGAAAGTATATTTTCATCAAAGGTAACTCTTTATTTTACTATAATGCTAGCATTATCGACGTTGACAATCAAATGAGTACTCATGATAAAAGACATTTCAATATTATCTAGTGTATATAAAGTATTAGCTTGCCACTAAAGTTTACAAACTAAATAAATGGCAACCATTATTTTTCTTCCTATGTTTTACAGCCCTCTCCAATAAAGTTAAAGTTTCTTTGTTTTTATAACAGATTTATCAATAAGTGTTTATTTCATTAGTTTTAAGGCTAGTTCCTAGATTAGTATTCTTTTCAGGTTTCAATTGTTTCAAATTATTATCATTTTGTTCTAACCTATGAGAAAATTCATTACTATAAATTTTGTGTATATCCTATAACTTACTCAATATATTTTGATTCTTTGGAGAACTCAAATAGTGGCTTGTATTATTTTACCCTCATCTTTCCAAGAAAATAGTAAATACTTCGGTATAATCAAGGTGAGGAAATTATCTCTTTTATTAATTTTATTTCAGTCTAATGCTTTCTTATTATTAACACAAAGTCTAACCGCACGCTCTAACATATACCTTTCGAAGATTTGGGTCCCGATAAATAAATACATTTAGAACTGGAAAAAATACTGGAAATGAACATTTTTTTTTTTTATATTTCAGGCACAAAGACATAATAATAAGAAACTTGGCCAGTGAACGATTAGAAGAAAAACTGAAAATCGCCCAGCTAGTACCAAGAGTAAAAAGTTAAAAAATAAAAAAAAATTGTTTTAACGTATTTAGTTGAAGAGAAATAATCTATTTGAATTTCTTGTCAAAAGTGTTTTTTTTATGTAGCTGTTGATATATGCTGTTTTGTATTTTAAGTTCTAAGAAGAGTTCATTAAATGTCTTATTGAAAAGTATTTAAATGATGACTTTACTCCTCTAGAGTTTAGAGGAGTGATATATTAAATTACAATATTTGATTCCTTTTTATTAAGCTGAAGGTGCTTATTTTGAACTATATATGCTGAGGGTAGCTGTTTGCAAATGACCGTCTTTTTATAGTTTATATGTGGCCAGATTCTTTATATATTAGCCCGTCCCGTGAGGGAATTGAACCAACCACTCAGGCCCTATAAATATATTTAAGACTAACGTCATAATATTCTTGGCTAACCTGAGTCCGATAGGTTTATTAGTTATCGAAATTCTGGAACTGTCTAGGCTCAATGCCTTATATCGGGAAAATTATGATTATTTCTATAAGAGGAATCAACATAAATTTTCTTGTCATAGTCTGAATAATCATTATAGATTTCTTTGCATATGCTTACAAAATAAACATCTTTTCTCTACAATATATCGTTATTTAAAAGTGAATTTATATGAAATATACATTTTCTTGGTGAAGGTTTATTAGTTTATGTATCTAGTGGTTAACCAAAAATATTATTGGCTTTGCCCAACTGATGAAATGATTTTTATATAATAAATAACCTTGGAATTCTGAATTGTATATCTATTTCCATTCGAGCGCGAATTTTTGTTTACTGTAATGATACACGAGAAAATTGTTTAAGAAGTCTCATTTGATTCCAAAGTAAAATCGTTCCGATTATACAGGAAATGTGATACTGTTCTATGAGACGAAATTAATTTTAATAATAAATTCAGTAAAATGAACGGATGTGCAATTGAAATTAGATATCATTTTAATTTTGAAAATATTCAAATTTTTAAAATTTAAGTTATTAATACAAATCACCTCTTCTAAAAGTGTTTATTCAGAAATAATGTCATTTATAATTAATTTATTTTATATATGATCTAGATATCTCGACATTGAGTTTACTTGAACAAATGATGGCTTTTACATACAATGAAAGCAATTTCTTTTCACTATGGTTGCATACGTATTGTATTACAAAATCAATTAAGACGAGTACTCGAATCCAACTTTAAATAATTTATATTCGGCTTTTAGTCTTGAAGCCATGTGAACAGTACACCTAAAACACTCTGTCTTCAGCAAAAATGATTTTTGTCAAATTGTGTAGTTTTATTTATATAAATTGCACGAATGTCTCTGTTTCATGATCGGAATTGTACAATTTCTGGCTAGAAAACATTTTCATTCCGAGTTCTAGTCTATAACGATAAAACACTGTTCTGTCTGCTCGAATATTTATTGAATCAGGCAAAATATTTATTATCACTTTTTGAAACATAAAGAAGTATTTGAAAAATATGAATATTTTATTGCTTATTGAATAAGAATTTAATAAGCAGCTGACATGCAAGCGATTCGATTTCATTAATAACTTACTGCTTTAGCATTTGAGTTATTTACAATTTAAACCATAGCGTTTTAATTACACAACAATACTTGATAAATTGCGAAACGGAATTCACAATAATAGTGACTCATTAATGTACGTTGTAAACCAGGTATGGGCAACCTTTGACATGTTGCGGGCCAAACTTTAGTGTGCAAATATATTCGCGGGCCGCTTTTAAAAGTAGTGCATTTTAAAGTAGTGTTCATAATTTTTAACGATAGATATCAGACATGAAATTATAACGACAATGTAACTATAATACAGTTTATTGAAATAACAAAATGAAATGAAAAAAATAGGTACAACATTATAATTAAATCGTAAAATTTGGAATTATTACAAACAAAGAAAGTTAAATAGTGACACCGAAATCAATGAGCTTGAATTTGGGAAACTAATCCATCGATGTTTGAATTAATTCCACTGATACAAAGAGGAAAAGAATTTTCCAAATTATTGTCTGTCAGCCTAGTACGATGTTTTGATTTATTAACTTTCATCAATGAAAAAAACTGTTCGCATTTATAAGTACTGCCAAAAGCACAAATCTTCCTCATTTGGTGTAAGTAGTGTAGTATTTTCGTTTAATCCGGTTTTTCAGAATGTCTCGCGGACATATGTTGTTGCCCACATATGTTGTTAACCATTAAAACCTTCATCCGCCCATGGAAATATTCGACAAGAGATAACAGGAGAGATGAAGTCATACTAAGAAGACTCCGAATAGTCCACACAAGATTTACGCATAGTTATCTTATGACAAAAGAAATAGAGGAGTGATATGTGGAAGATGAGGGCTCCCGATATGTGGATGAGTAAAACCGATTTAACAATCTTCCATATATTAATGGAATGCCATACGTACTCAAATATTCTAAACGAATGCAATATTTCCAACAACAATGACCCCAAAGAGATAGATAAATTATTTAATTTTATGGAAATTAAAAATTTGTATAAATAAATTTAATGTACAAATTACAAATTTGTTGTACCCTCTTTTATATCGTTATATTTTAAATAGGGATAAAGATGAGGATATAACAATATTTACAATTTACATAAACATAATTTACTCATAAAATGCAGGTACTTTTTCAAAGCAGAGTTATAGATATTACCGGGAGATGATAACCTAGTAGTTTTTCGCCTAAAACCTTAAGAAACAAACTTAAATGTACGTTCTGTGATAAATTTGGCAATAATAAATGCTTATCTTCAACCATATATTTTTTTTCTTTTTGTATCAAACGGGGATCCGGGGAGTTAAGGCTTTGGAATTATGGAATTTATTTGGTGTTCAAATCGTTAAATAAAATCATTAGCCGTCCCTCTCGAAGAAAAGCTTGCTAATCAGCCCTATTAGCGTTTGTAGCAAGCTTATAATGGACATTAATAATAGCATCATCAAAGGAACAGACAATTTTTCTTTCCATCCATAATTCCGGTATAAAAGTTGAGAGGTTTACCCCAAATTATATTTTTGACAAGCTTTCCTGCTGAACCAGTGATCTTAAATGAAACCAGGAGATCCGAGTCGAGTACGAAGATGAATAATTGATTTTGAATTAGTCGTTCATTTTCTACCGAAGTTCACTGGAGAATAATCACATGATTGGCCGTTCATATTTGTGTATTTGCAAAGGATTTTAGTGATCTCTTATTACAACAAAACATAAAAGAAGTAATATACCAACGTAACATTTAATATATATATTTCCCAACAAGCATTGAAGACACAAGATAAATTCTAAAAAACTGTCAGTCTCTAAACAAAAATGGCTGCCCTAACGACAGCTACCTATCGCTGCATAGATTGGGAATGGTACATGATGGAATTCTTTTCTTTGGAGAAGAAAGAACACAATATTGATAGCTACTGTATTGGATTGGCTTGACATCTTAAGACTAATAGTAATTGAAACGTTCCCTTGAATAGTTCGTTAATTTAATTATTTTCTTTTTGCATTGATTTGAAACAATAATGTATTAAATGTATTTTTAAGCATAAATATGATATAGTGAGCTAGTTAGAATTTATCGTATATGTCAAGACATCTTAGTCGTCAATTTCGTAATATTCTTGTAAATGGAGAGTTTTCAGCAATAATATGAGGTAGATGTGACCGGAATTAGCCTCTACTAATCTAAGTTCGCAGAAAATGAGGGTGCTTCGTGCCCCATCTAGATATGGCTGCGTGGCCGCCTCTCACGACATCCACCCCTAAATCGTTAATTTGATATGAAATATTCATAGATATTTGTGTACTTTACCTGTTGTATGAATGAGAACTCGCTTATTATCAATGGATTCAACTTGTGGTATTGCCGATCGTGGCACATGGAAGAAAATAATCAATAAGTAATTTATAATGGAGCCTCACCCTCCGCCCTTTAGGCCTTTTTGCGCTGATGGAATTCCTAAGTAGTTATTAGCTAAACTTCGTCACAGTGTTCTTTAGTGATCTTCTACTAAAGTAATCACACGTCTATCATTATTAATATCTCTGAAATTCCTTTGAAACATACTTTTCAATTTGGGTTGTGCTAATTATTTGTTCAGGAAAGCAGTTTTTAGGAAATGATATTGCAGTAAGCTGTTAGTGTGCTATATTAAATACTGACCTCATTTCTTTTGAAAATTACACATTTAGAAACCTGTCTAATATACCTGTCAAATATTTATCACTTCGTAATTATTCTTTAGGAAAACTCCTTATCTCCTAAAAAAAATAAACTAAAAATATTTTTCCATGAAAATCCAAAATATCATTGAGATATCCCAAGTTTTTAAATACCTCTATTTTCCAAATCCAAAAACTTTCTTTTTTTTGGTTTTTCTCATTTGAAATCCCCATTTCCTTTTTAAATATTTATTTAGTGCTTGTTGTAGTAATGCATCATAATTTTAAAGTCTGTTAGACAAAGACACTAATCATAATCTCACAAGTATATCCCTCCGCCCGAATGTCAAAGTTTTACATCAATACAACGACTAAGTGTATATTCTTGAAAGTCTAGTCACTTCTGCAGAATTCACTTACGCCTCGTAATTTTTATCGATCAACCTCATATTAAAATAGGCCGTAATTAATCTTGAATGTCATCATTTATATTCAAAAATTCTAAAATGTTGGTTTTTAAAACATAATCGTATTTCCCGTTCTGTTTTTGCATCTACTGAATATTACCTTTTTCAATATCTCACTTCTGATATTGCATTAAAACGATATTGTACGATAATAATTGCGTTTCTTTATTATCTGAAATTTCAAGAAAGCCGTTTGGATTAGTCAAGAAATTTCTCGATGCATAGAATATATATTTTTTAATTTAAAATTTTAGCAAGTAATTTAAATATTAATTTATATACACTTAATTATCGTTATACTTTTTTAGTTAGGGAGTGCATCTTTAAGAGTAAGGGAGTTGAAGATCTTAGGTGGGCAAGTTGCGTAGCGAGTATTTGGAATATCTCTTCCATTTTCAGCCGATAACTTCTATGAAAAAGTTTATTTTTATTATGAGTCACGATTATTGTCGAATTATGCACCTTCTCGATTGGATTTGTGCTCTGAAAAACAAACGAATTAGAATATTTTGTACTTCTATGCTATTCATGAAGTCTTTAACATTACCAAAATATACATTGCAAGACAACTGGGTGAATCCTAAAATAGGTTATCCATAATTCAGAGGAATAAACAGCAAATAATAAAAATGTGAGCTGTATGTAAAATTAATCTATTTATAAAATATAATTTAGGACATTCATAAATATATATAAGGCTGAGTTATTTAGTCCCCAAATTATTAAATATTCCCCTCTAATAATAGCAAATGTGTATTTATGGTAATTCAATTTCTTTCTAACTTTAGAATTATTTATGCAACTAATTCAAATATTTCTTAAGTTAAATGCCGCAAATTCCAATATAAATGTATGACTTCATTTTTGTTATTTTGCAAGAAATGATGAAGACTTTTTTTTATCTATAATATTTTCTGTAGAAGTTCTTTTTTATATATACGTTACGAGAAAGAGCGTAGTTTTGAAACTTAACATTCATGAAAGTGTACAATTAAAAGGATCATTATATTAAAAATTGGTTCCAGTTTCTCCTTAAAACGTGGAATTCCTCGTTGTGGTGAATTCACCGGAATTTTGACGGTAAGGTTCGTTTTATTTTTTATTTTTTTTTATTTTATTGTGGATATCCATTAACATAAAGGTGATTATTTAAACTAGTCTTAGTAGTAGTGATTTATTTATTTTTTACAAACGATCAAAGAAGTCATAAGAATAAAGACTAATGCAGAACTCTTCATCTGTTTCCACTAGACATGTGGGCTAAAAATATGATTTTATGATTAAAAAAACGTATGATATCATTCTGTTTTTTTCATACTTTATTTCATCCTTGAACTTTCTTTTCCTATATCTCGCATATACTTATATTTGATACAATTACCTTAAATATGTATTTGTATGTGTTAAATAATTATATTACAATTTTAATATTAACTATAAATAATTATAAAATATTAGGAAGTTCATGTGTATATAAATATTGGTCAACTATCCAAGTTTGTAGGATTCTAAATAAAATAATCCTTTATTATTTGATTTAGGTACTTCTAGAGTTTGTTTTATGTGTCCGTTTCCTAGTTTTTGGATAAATAAAGCAACTGCCACAGGTTATTCTTTGTATTCATTATTATAATTCAGTTCAGTATTTGTGTGATGAGGTCGTGTCACAATTACAGTTCTCACTGAATTTCAAAAATTTGATTGGAAATTTCAATTTTTTGAAATTTTCCATGATAAGGATAAGTTGTTCGTATTATTTCTCTTATCCTCCCCGGTTATTTTAGCATGGCGGGGTTTATTTTAGCTTTTATTTTCCCAATATTCGTTAACTTAGTTGACGCATTCCTACTTTGTAGTCCAGTTATCTTCTTTCGAAAATCGTTCTGTAAATAGATTATTGATTTCACTTCGATCGTGATTAGAATTTGCTTAATCCCAATTCATTTGTAAGTGTACTTATTATATTTTATGTTATTTGCCGCGGAATAAGATCTGAAAAATTCTTGTATTTTTTTTATTTTTGAGTGCTTCAAAACTTCATATAAATATATTGACGATCTTATTTAGGAGGTAACCAGTGGACATTTATAAATATTAAAACTTCCTAAATTACGGCAAATTCTGCTGGATTGTTTAAACAACAAGCGATTTCGAACAGTCCAGTTGCTGTATCAGCAGCTTCCGTGTTGAACGTGTACGTAAAATTTTTATTCTTTTGCCTCGGTCGTCTTACTAGTATCGGTTAGAAGCTTTAAAACATGCGGTGTTGTTTTTCATGTGTGCAGTGTTAATTCCTCAGTATTTAAAACTTTACCTTTGGATGCGTTAAATTTATTTTAATTAATTATTATTCCTTACTCTTCTACTAATTCTTACTTTAAAATACAAATTTTATTAAAGTCAAATGAAATCGTAATTTAGTTTCTAGATTGTGTATTATAAAAATTATTTTTGACCTTAGTAGTTATGATGAACGTCGACATTACTCTTTTTCTACCTTATTATTATTTTAATATTAGTATTTGGAAATGGTCGCCTTGGCTTTTTGCTCAAGCGGCCAATATTGACCATATTTCAATAATATTCAAGACTATTTCTTTGCAATTTTTTTAAGATATTTTTTAATATAAGGCATATTTTTCATTAGGCAACACTGTTAGAGTTTAAGTCGGTGGTCAGGAGACAAGGTTAGGATTATGGTTTCCTGACCAGGGTATTAAACTCAAAAAACATTTTATTGGTAGCAGAACCTGCATAAATTTGCATTTGTGAATTATTTTGTACTCAATACTGACTGGTGGAAAGAAAAAATGAATGACATCACCCAGCCAGGAATTCCCTGGTAATTTTAGAGAGATTTTATTATATGAAAGCTTGTCCGCTGTTGTTTATTGAGAGTAGGTACAAGCAAACAGTTGAGTACTAGTTCGGCGGCAGGTTGGTCCTCTTCTGGTCTGACGATGTTGTATGATTAAGGCGAAGGTTGGCGCTCGTAGGTCGTTTGCGGAAATCATTTTGTGGCGTTGAGGGCTGGTTCCTATGAAGAAACATAAATAAATGTATATATAATGTTATGGCAAATGACTACTCACTGTTCCTCTTAGCGGAGAGATGGCCGTAGAGCCTAGATAGGTCTATGGCCATGACAGTATGGGGGAAGGCGAGGGTGACTACGCCGAGGGTAGCAGCGAGAACTAGTGCCGTCTGTGCTGGACTCATCCTGTCTGAGCGGTCTCCTCCTAGTTTGGCTGTCGCTCCCAGAGTGAGCTACCTGCCTAGGGGGATGTAGCGCCTGCGCTCTCTCTCCCTCCACCCACATATCTCCACCAACCCCCTCCCCTGAGCCCTATCGCCCTCTCCCTTTGCCTTCTCTCCTTCGTCACATCCCTTCCTCCTATCATCCTTCCATCTGAATCCATTCAACGTGCCCCTTATCCCACAGCTCTCATTCACTAGCCTTATTGCCCGCCCTCCTCCCACTCGTTCATTCTATCCATCCCCTACGAATACAGTTTATCATTGCCTTCCACCAACGTTATCGCCCCTTACAAGCCTATCTTCCAAACCTCTTCCAGGTAGAGAGACATCCGTTGGAGAGTGATACTCTTGAAACAGGTGAATACCATTTCAAGTAATTTACACTCCAGTTGTTTTATCAAAAACATAAAAATTAGTTTGGAGCTATTTTAAAAAAAAAAAAAAAGTTTAAACATAGTAGACAACTTCCAAGACTAAAAGATAGGGTGTTGTATTCAGCTATGATAGTCAATTAGTATGAATTGTGTGCTTGAATAAACCGGGAATAAAGACGAGCGCTTCTTCCACGTACTCGAACAGTCCACTTAGAGCGCATTAACCTGCCAAACGCCATATCATGACTCATAATTTCTACCAACATGCTTTTTGTTCTAAACCTACTTTGTGCAAAGCACTTCCTACGTCAAAGAACCTCTTAAAAACCAGCAGATCACACAATTGGGCCACTAAGACCTATCAGTGGGAATTATTAATGTTCAGGAATAAAAAAATATACTTTTACCAGCCATAAAGGACTGTTTTATTAACATCAACTCATAGGAACATATAAACGTAAACATCTTAGATCGTAGACCAGTAAAGCTTAAAAAATATAGTACAAAACAAAGAATACATTCTTCTATGTTTGGTCAATACAAAGTTTGGAAAAGCTTTACCATTTTTATTTTGTTTGAATACTTGAGAGATCGTTGGGTCAGATCTTTCTTAATTTTGCACTTATACATTCAGCATACATTATCATAAAAATCGGAAGCAACATTATTAGTTAATCCTAATTTCTCCTTGTTCGGTGTTGGGCAATGATATTCGGTCTCCCTTATTTGAACTGCTATGCCAGCCATACTCGTACCGGCAGACCGGTCAGTTACATCTTGCATACCAGTTCCGACCGAACAGTCCATAGGTATCTGATATCCCGACTTTGCAGGCGGCTGGAGATCTAACGAAAGTTCGCTCGTCCAGTTCGGTGGCCTGTGGAAAACTCAGGCAAGCCGTTACGTGAGTGGAGAGTGGCATCGCAGGAGAGTTCGTCTATTGCGTCTAGAACCTCTTAAAATCTGCAGTTGACATAACCCAAAGCTGAGACTTGGTGTACCGTAATTCTGATCCCTGGATAATCTTTTCCGTCCATATTCAGCCTCATAACCTTCTCCCATACTTCTCCAGTGACCATAACGTTGGAATTTCCAATGAATGTCATATCTTTTATGAGGAATTCTTGTGGAAAATTAAACAAGCCGTAAAATCTCAAAAACACGTCCTTAAAAACAAATCTTTATTTACCTCAGAAATGGAACATATGGTACATTATAAAAACTATGGACATGTATGGCAATAGTATAATATATACAGGCGGGACAATCCTACTATCTGTTTGGCTATATTTTTAGCCAAGTAGTTCGTGAAACATGAAATAAAATTGAATATGACAGAATTTGAACTGTATTGTGTAGGTTCCCACCATCAATGAGAGACAAAATAAAGGTACATAAATGAGTAAACGTATTTTTTCGTATTGTATTTATTTAGCTATTTTTCATACAGTATTCATTTTTTTTTCATTATTTTTTTTTACGGAAATATAAAGCCAACGTTCAGAGTGAAATATATTGCCAGGTTGATGGATCAGAAGACCTTGGAACACGTAAGGACGAATCTTCAACGTCCTCTGAAGTTCCTGCATCCCCGATGACCAGTACCATCAGAGGGCATTTTTGATGTTTTTCGTAAAATGATCGCACTGAAGCGGGAGATTTGCATAGTGATCAAAGGCGGTGGGTGGCGTAGTTCGACAATTAAGTCCTTTTTGAAGCAGAGGGTGGCAATTTAAATGGGTGCTTTCCATTTATACGCCAAATTCCACCTCTATCAAAGCACCACTTAATATCACCTATGCAATACAGTTCTCGCCAATATATTGCAAGTAATTAAAATTCATCTAACCCGATATTTAATGAAAGCTCACCTTCCCTGCACCTAACACCACTCTTTATTCCAACCTCAAAATCGCCCGTTTTTCTAAAACGATTTCCTTAAACTTTATTTGTATTTTTTCTTTACTTGAATTCATAAAATACAACCTCTGTTTAGTGACTTACGACAAATAGCCAGATATAGGATCGAACAGACTACTATAAGACGGATGGAACTCAATCTCAATAATTTTAATTGTTGTTAACAACATCGTATAGCATTCAATTCCGAATAACTGTTCTACAAACGGATTAAAAAACATGCATTATAGGGAGTTATCTGGGAATCGACAAATAGTGAAACCCAAGAATTTTATTCAAAGGCGTTCCGACCGTGATTGTTAGTTTTCATCTGTCTAATATAAGACTGGAGACTCTGCAATTCCCAATAAATGTAAGACATAAAAGTCATGGTAAAAATTGCGAAAGATAATCAAAACTTGCTGTAATAATATTTAATACAATAAAATTCATTGGTGTCACTATATGCTAAACTCTCAAACAACTATTACAAAAATGTATAGTTCAGACTAGAAAATGTACTAGTAAATACCGAATGGAAACCATCTCCGTGTTTCTGTACTGGATTTATTGGTTAGAAGGCTCTTCCCAAGATAATTTGGTCATATCTTTCTATTTATCTGGACCGGGTTATTCCGATCATTTGGGTTTTCCTCGTTTATCTGTACATCTATGAATTTACTATTGGAAATATTTTCTCGTTCATATTTCTGTTTTTCGTCTAAACTCAAATTTTACACCACTGTCATTCTCACACTACTTCACCTTCTATTCGTTTCTCCGCCGTGAAGACTCGTTACCCACATTTATTTATTTTGTCTGTGTGGTTATTGGTAATTTCACTTTAACCACTTCATTCACTTTCATTTACTTTAATTGTAACCCTAGAATACGAGTTCTATATGAAAGAAAATGGAACCCGGGTAATTCAGAACATCATTGGTATTATCAAATATACTTATTAATCGTTTAGGTTTACAACGGCAATAGAATTCCATCTTTTGAGGATTTTTATAATGGTCGCGTGGCTTGCTGCGAGAGACTTTGCATAAACATAGAAATTGTTTTAATTTGTAATACTTCTACAAACTTATCGCCTCATCATCAGCACAGGAGAAATTAGAGATAGGATTGCACTTATGTAAGGCGAGTATGATTTGTTCTTATGATTCTGTTGGGTTAAGTAAGGTTTCCAAATTAAAAACAAAAGATAGCTTAAATTAAAATGCCTCTGTTTCTGACAATAATGATAATAAGTACTGGAACAAAATGAATTGTAATTAAATAAAACGTACCTTCTAAAAACAAAATAAAATAATAATAATCTGTTCCGCAGGGGAAATGTGACATCTCAAGATGTGGTTGATTATTGCTCCAGTGCTGCAGTCTTCTGACCTCTTTGGCACCACCGGCATGCCGATAAAGGGGATTCAGCCAGTTTATTCTGGGCAGGTAATTAAGAAGTCCTCCTACCTTGAATAACACTGGATGTTTGCAGAATCTCACTGAACTATCAAGGAGTGATACCAGGCACGGATCCGCACGACACCATGAATGAAGAGGAAACTATGGGGTGTGGAGACGTGCATTTGACTCGGCCCAGGGGTTTCTAATTACTGACTGCTAATTCGTCCTGATTGATATCACGTGTTCGATGGTGGGAAGGTCAATATGTTACCATATATATGATAAGTATGTATTGATATGTCCGTTACAATTCATTGGCCACTCCCCAATCAATGAATTGTAACCCAAGAAAGCTACTTTTGGAGGCGTCCACATTAATGAAGATCCGTTACGCAGGAACTGCGTGTACTAAGCAGATTTCCCAAGTACTGGTATAACACTTGTGACCTCATATCACCACGTATATTCTATTTATATGTAAAACCGATGAATAGAAGGGGGAGAGGGTTACTGAAGGTAGAAAACAAGAAAGTACGAATACTCGAGTTACCAAAAAGGAATAGAGCAACAATTGTAGAAAATCAAATGTTTAACAAGATTGGATGGGGCTAAGGTTAGCCATGCGAGTTAAAGCGTTGTCCTTAATCTTAAATGGTAAACCTAGAGTGGCGAGTTCGATTCCCGAAGGGGTAAAGGAGTTTATTTAGTGAGGCATTCATTCATTAAATAAAATCCTTAGTCCCACTCTGGCTAGAAAAGTATGGTAACCTGTAGATAACCCGTCCCAATTAGCCTTAGCTGCAAAAAGTTGACGTTAATAAATAATTTAATTTTAACAAGGTTGGTTCTATAACTTTTTATGATCCGACTCATAGTAACGAAGATATTTTGAATTTTCTAATCACCCCTTCTAAGCCACCACTATTCCAAGTCCAATTTGCAGCCAATAATAAATATGATGTTGAGTGTTGATTGAAAAGGCTAAATATCGAGTATGGTATAGATCAATTAAACATTTCCGAGTAAAGAACGAGAAATCTTAATTGATAACGACATCACATGACGTATTTGCATGTGTCTCACAAAGTAATTGTTCAATGAAAACCATATTTGGTATTTACCCTGAGAAGTCGTCCATGACATAACAGCTTATAGTTAATATGTCTTGCGGAGTGGGGGTTTACTGATTGCCGAAGACTAAAATATGGAAATTCTCGGTTAATATTCAATATAGAGAAAATATGTACATAACATTATATTTGCAATAAGATAGATTCTATACCATTTTTCGATCCGACGAATTACAACAGAGATATTTTCGAAATTCTCCCTTTCTAGCCCCCTCCTTCCACTAGTCCAATTTCTGCCATTAACGAACTTGATCTTTATTTTTACATAATACGTTTAAATATCGAGTTTGGTAACGATCGGACCAAAATTACGACCAATTTAACTGAAAATCATTGGTCCAACAGATCTTGTAGGGCCAGGATCTGCCTCAATAATGAAGTGCTCTGCTTCAATATACAAAGCAGCTACTCTAGCTCCTATCGATGGCAAAACGGTCACCAGGGAGCTGATAGAAGTTCCTCCACGAAGCCAGATTACCTCCTAACTAACCTAGCACGTCTATTACAGATGTTTATAGAATTAGCACTAGATTATGCCCTCTTCGGCTAATAAATACCTTTGATAGCAAAAGGTGGATCCAGCTAGTGGTCGGCTTAACCTGTTAGATTGAACAACAAGTGATGAATTATTCATGTTGCAAATTGGAGACTTCAGGGTTGAAAGAAGTCGATCCAACCCGTGGTACATAATCCAAGGCGCTACTACAACCATTCCTATAATAATCCTATCTTTTAAACCATTTTGCAAATAAAAACATTTTAATTATAGATCTGGTACCTCCGCTCCAACCCACATGCTTTTGCGCTGTCATCAGGAACAACACTGTTAAGGATAAATGTTTTATTTCACATATTAAAAAATCGTAGATTGAAAATACAACGGCATTAAAAAAACAGGTAAAACCCCACACAAATGCTACTACGGACTTGGAAAAACGGAGTATAGAGTTCCGGATACGGAAAAATTGAACCTTTATTTTTAAACTTTAAAAAAACGTAAATATGTAATAACTTTTGTCTCCCTTAGGATGTGAAAGGGCATTTATTTAGCTTTAAAAAATATATCTTACATTTTTCCTTTGATTTTTACCTATTTAACGGAATTTAAAGTATGAATAATTTTAGAATGACAATAAAAAGTTTTGTAACTTCTGCATTAGTCACACATTATTATTGATTTATTATAATGATATTTTGACATAGTTAAAAAACAATTGTTTTCCTTCAAATTTTACTTTAAAAATACATCTAGGTATTACATCTTCTATAAGTAAAAGCGCTTATTTTTTCACCACTGAAGTGATTTTTTTTTTTACAAAGAATACGGTAACTTTAGTATAAAACAAAAAATGTTTTTTTGAGATACGGTTAGTGGAACTAAAATTGCTGTGGAATGAAAAGAGACTACTTTTTTGCATTTTTACATATTTTTGTTTAAATCACTGGATCATTTTTGTGGAAGTTCATTACCAATCTTTCGAATTCGTTAGTTTTTCGAGCTACGATTTTTATCTGCTGAGCAATAAAACTTTTTAGCTCCTGTGTTATTGGAATTGGTTGAGTATAAGCATGTGGATGGGAGTATATGTTGTTCAAAGGACGATCGTTCTCCATGAGTTACTATGCTATGGAGCATGAAAGGTTACCAATATTTTACTTGGTTAGTATAGAGGATTGAGAGGGAATGTCAGTTCGGCCCAAAGAGATATGAGGAGTCAGATATAATTATGTAGAGTAATAATAACGCACGTGTGGTGAATGTTCAAATTGTTGGTACGTCCCCTGGGATAGGTAATCTGCATAAATGTAAATCTCTCATTAGCTAACATCCCTGCAAACCCCTTTTCATCACTTCAGATTCACCGGAGAGACACGTCATCCATCTCCCATAAAATATTTTCCCTCTTCACTCAAAATACAGATAGTATTCAATATGCCAAAATGAGATGACCCTGTATCATTTTTTCGAGGCTCAATTGTACTCCGACTTTCTTTGAGTCGCTTTCAATTTGATGTATATCCGTACAGGGAAGAATCAAGAAGATTAAGTAATGAAATTGCTATTATTAAGTACCGTGATTTCTTAATGCTCTTAAGACGGAATTAGATGATTCATCGAATGATAAGCAACTATAACATGAGAATAGCATGAATACACAGATGATAGACCCAACTTTGCTTGGAGAAAATAGGGACATCACTGGGAGCATAAGGGAGATGATGGAAGGGGATATAAAGAAATGGCCAAGAGAACTTACAATAAGATAATACGCCTGAATATGAACTACGACAAAAAGAAAGAATTTAATGAATTAAATGGCGCCATTAACAGTTAAACGGAACTACCACTCCTTAGTGCTGACAGTGCCGAAATGAACGTAGTCTAAGGCCCACGCATGCGCGCTAGTATCTCCCAAAGAGGCATGACCTTAATATATTAACTAAGGTAAGAAAAAAAGGCCTCGTTCCTTTACTGTTGTTTATTCGTTGCGACAGAGCGCTTTCAGAGCATACGCTTCATCATCAGTGGCCTGCTGGTAAACATTTACCATAAAAAACGTTGTATAATATGTCATTTAATTAAAAAATAAGAAATATATGTACATGTCGATGGTCAAGAATTAGAGTTAAAACATAAAACTTTAAGAATATAAACTAGTGTCCCAGTGAATATTTACAGAAATAAGAAAACCATTTTTACAGATTAAAATTAAAATTAAGAACTTGCCAGCAGAATATATACACAATTTCAATAAATAGTTGAATAACAAATGAATATTTACAGTTAAGAAGTATAAAATAGAATAAATAGTAAAAAGCGAATAGTCCAATTAAAATTATTTAAAAAAAAAAACAAAAATGAAGGAACAACCACCGGAGGAGGTACAGGGAGCAATACATATAAAAAACAACAAAGAAGAAAAATCTTCTTTGTCGTTTTTTATGTGTATTTGTGTGTAGATGTACAAAGGCGAACTTAAGGAAGAAGTTTGTTTGGAGGGCAATGCAGGGTAAGTTATAAATTGGTATCAGATAGGATAAGGCGTTCACGTACTGAATGGACAACTGCAGTAAAATTAAATGTAAACGTATACCCATATGCACATTTCGAGGGAGGAACGTAAGATCTATCAGCTGTTGCCACCTCGAGTTCAATACTTTACCCAATGAATTATTTTTCTGACATGAGAGTGAACTAACCGGTGCTCCAAAGTTAGGATGTACATTGCGTAACTTTGAAGGAAAGTGGAAAATGGAAAGGTTTTTCTTGAATATGATAATAAAATTTAGATCTTTCCAAAAGATCTCAAAATTGGAAGAGCAGAAAGTTGACATTAATAATTTAAGAATAATATCAAGCATACCACAATAGAAAAACGGTCATTAGATCATTTCTTCCTTCTTGGAGTGAATCTTAATGAGGAATTCCGTTTTCATGGAACCATTTGGCCACAGCGATCATCCTCGATTTTTATATCTTTTTTCCCACCATTGCTCCCTATAACTATCAAAGATACTTAATTTTTCTGCAATTAGCAAACTTTAACTACCCCAATTAGGCTGGCCCACCAAATTCTCAAGTCCGTTTAAGGGTTTATATGTATTTGGTTGATTAGGTTCATATTCTGTGTCCTAAAAGTTGCTTCTCCTGCATATTTCACGAATTCTGAGTGGGTTTCATCCAGGTCTGGCTTTGTTCTTTCTTGGAACCAGGCCAATTCCTAAATCCTATCTCTAACCCTTGGATCAAAAATATTCTCTTCGTTGGAGAGTGCTATCCAATGGGTCTCAAACTGTTCTATGAATCTATTCCGGAATTTTGCATATATTCCAAGCACTCGGGCCAGTTTTCCTAAATTTTCACTTCTTTTTTTCCATCCAGACAGTCCACTGGCTGAATCCCTGCCTTGGGCTTTTGTCGCTATTGTAGGTAAAACGTCCGTCTATATCGTGCCTGAAAACGCTCGTGCATCTCCTTGAATGTTTAACTAAATAAATAAAAATCTTATCAATATGTTAATTAAAGTAGGGAAAACTCTTGGATTGAATTTAAAAAAGAACGAAAGCTTTGTATTTTAAGAATCAGTTCATTATATCAGATTTTGTGTTGGATTAGACTACACTGGTGACACAATGAATAATTGAATAGAATGTGAAACGTCTAAAATAAGACCGTGCATAAGCTTCAACTTAAAATAAGTGCTCATCGAACAAAAGTTTTAATAGTGATGGTCACATTATTCAATGGAAATGCAAACATAAAAATTGAAAATTTCTTAATTGAAAAGTCGGCCAGTTTGGTTACCTAGGTAGCATCGTCATTAATTTATGATTATCATTATATAGTAAATTTTGGGGCTCAGGTTAGCCATGCAAGTTAAAGCGTTGACCTTTATCTCACATGGTAAACCTAGAGTGGCGAGTTCGATTCTCGCCTGGGCAAAGGAAATTATTTAGTGACGAAATTCATTAAATAACATCCTAAAATCCCACCCTGGCTAGAAAAGGGTGGTAACCTGTAGATAACCCGTCCCAATTAGCCTGAGTTGCAAAAAGTGGACGTTAATAAATAATAATAATAATATAGTACAGTCCAATTTTGTCTACTATGGCTAATTGGGAAGGGTTATCTAGTACTGGTTAACACCCTTTTCAAGCCAGGGTGGGACTAAGGATTTTATTTAAAGACTTCGTCACAAAATAAATTCCTATTGTGCTGGCGGGATCGATCACGCCACTCTATGTTTACCATGCGAGATTAAAGCCCCGCCTTTAATCTCGCATGGCGAACCTGAGCCCCATCATCATAAAAACAAATATATAGCCCAGAAGTTGGTGGAAGAACAGACCTAGCACTAAACACGACATCCAAACTGAAAGGAGTATTGCAGGTAACAAGGAGATAAAATAAAATCATCGCTTTGATGTTACGTTAACGACCATTAGACAAGGATTGTATTTAACCAGCTGGAGAAAATGAGAACAAATGTAGCTGTTCAAAGTAAGTTTGGTGAAAGTAAAAATCTTATTAAGGCAAAGGGAAATGAAAGGCGTGGCTTTGTTTATAAGTGCCATATTTTGAAGACATAATCAATTTTGGTGTAGATAGTAATGAGAGGTCAATAATAACAAATAAGTTACTCGTATAATGGGTCCAGGGTAATTGAATTGGGTATAATGATTAATACCTGGACAAAATTATTGAAAAATCCTTTAATTTTACGTGGAAATTTATTTAATTTTTAGAATTAGGTCATAATAAAAAAAAATAGGAGAACAAAATATGAAATGGGAGGAGGGATTGGGCGGGGGAAAATAAGAGAGGGTTGGATTGGACCCATCACGTAGAGAGGTAATCCCCCATCCTGCTGGCTAAATACGTAGAGGACGTGAGCCACATACTCCCGAACTACAGGACTACAGGTGTAGGCAGGGGACAACCTTACAGCAAAATCCCCCGCCAAGCCTACTCTCACTCCAACTATCCCCTGCCCATTAACAGATTCTTATCAACTGCTTTGCTTAAATATACTCTTAGCCCTTGTCATTAATTCACTTAGCAATTAAGGTCTTCTGTTCATGACTGTATCTTATTTAGCTGGCGTATCACTAGACGTACCAATGGCTCTCTCCGGCATTAAGAAATCTGAATGTTTATGATATATGTGTATCCATAAATGTATATATATAGTCAAACCAAATCAGCGGTTGAGGTCGTTCTTACGACGCAATTTTCGAAATTTTTCTTCCAATGTCCATCGATCCCTACCTAGTAGATGACAAAAATGGAGTCCGTTCAAAACTGTAAGTGTATATATATATATATATATATATATATATATATATAGAGAGAGAGAGAGAGAGAGAGAGAGAGATCTATATATTTGTCTGTTACCGCTCTAGCGGTCGCAGTTTTTGTTTGATCGTTACAAAATTAGACATTTAGTCGTTTTGTGCAAAAAGAAAGATCAAGTTCGTTAACGGCTTTAGAGGGGGAGAATTTTGAAAATTCGACATATCTCCGTTACTATAAGTCAGGTAGAAAAAATGTATTGAATAAATCATATTGCAAATTAAATGTACTATAAATATTGTTATATACATTTATTCTGTTTTTAAGAGTTCTTTTGGATTGCAAAATTAAATACTCGCAAGTTTCACAGTTTTAATCACTGCACAATTTATTTCACAATGCACGATAAACTTGGTAATTACTCTTAATTACTACTCACTGTATACTCTGATAGCGTCACTGTTCTTCAAATTACACAGTCCAATAATTCACTCACGGTCACTGAAATTCACAGAAAGACGGCACTGCACTGTCCTTTACTTCGCGGCACTGCACTGTCTTAAACACGGCACTAAACTGTTACTTACAGTCACGGCACAACACTGTTCTTCTTATAAAAACACTTTACCGCACTGCACTAAATCGCACCGAAGCACTGATGTGAACGTCAAGACAGGTGAGAATAAAACGGACTGCTCACGGCTGGCCGTTCTTATATAGGTTGTCGGCATACATCAAAGGGGAATTGTCTGGTTCCTTCGACGCTGGCCTGGAGAGTCTATAAGGAGCTAGAACGTTCTGTCGGCTTCTTTGATCTACGTCACACTTTCCAAATACGCGACTCTCTCTCTCTTGAAGGATTATTTATCTATTTAATTTTCGGGGCTCAGGTTAGCCATGCGAGTTAAAGCGTTAACCTTTATCTCACATGGTAAACCTAAAGTGGCGAGTTCGATTCTTGCCTGGGCAAAGGAAATTATTTAGTGACGAAATTCATTAAATAACGTCCTAAAATCCCACCCTGGCTAGAAAAGGGTGGTAACCTGTAGATAACCCGTCCCGATTAGCCTAAGTTGCAAAAAGTGGACGTTAATAAATAATAATATTTAATTTTCGCAACAATATATATATATATATATATATATATATATAGAGAGAGAGAGAGATCTATATATTTGTCTGTAAACTCTAGCGGTCGGAATTTTTGTTTGATCGTTCCCGAACTCGATATTTAGTCGTTTTATGCAAAAAGAAAGATCAAGTTCGTTAACGGCTTAGACGGGGAGAAATTTGAAAATTCGAAATATCTCTGTTACTAAATCGTATCGAAAAAGTGTATAGATTGACTTATTGCAAATTACAGTTACTATAAATGTTGTTATATACATTTATTCTCTATCTTGAATATCAACTGAGATATTTGCATTTTTCAGTTTTCAGCCTTCAGTAAATCCCCACTCATACTCATGTTACATAAACAATACTCTCTTATATAAGAAACCACATTATTCGAAGCTTAAATACCACATATTGTTTTTCAGAGACCTTTATTATACGAGATAGATGTAAATATGGTCTGTGACACCCCCCCCATCTTAAATTCTTGGACTAATAAAATTTGATTGATTGAGATAAAGATTATTCTGATTCATTATAAATTACAGCACTGGGTATAGTACATAGTTTTCAATAAAATGAATGTTATATTCTGATATACTTCAGTTATTGTATTTCTTTCCGTTGAGTCGTTGGCAGACCTGTTTGTATCCATTTCAAACGCCTCCCGTCGGGAGGAGAAAGTGAATATAAGTATATATTTACTTAATATTCAAGGTGGTGCTGTGTTAGCAGTATGTAGATTTATCTATTATTAATCTTCACAAGGGAAATCTGCTTAGTTTACGCAGCCCCTGCGTAACGGACTTTTTATGAGTGACAAGTGTTTATTCTCTAACAATGCTCAAAATTACAAACTTATGTAATTAAAACATATTTTTATTACACATTAACTCTTTTTATTACTGTAACATGAACTCGCAATCACAAACTACTAAAACTAAAATATAACCTCGGTTAACATGTAAATCCTCTGTGATATATGTTTTTACATCGGGAATTTTCATAAATTATGTATATGCATGTATAGGTATATATATATATATATATATATATATATATATATATATATATACACATGTATTTATTTTTGTGTGTGTGTATGGCATTTTATTTTATTTGGTATATTTTTTTAATTAAATTTATAACGACTATATTTATTTAGAGGAGTCGCAACTAAAGTGTTTTTCACAATGTTCTCGGCGAGCATTTTTTAACAAATATGATGTTGGTGAATCTATTACTCTTATTTCCAAATACATCTTGTACAAACGCGTTAGTATAGTGCTGGAAATCATACAACGCTATAATACTACTTAAGATTGCGAACAATGTAGTTGAAATTTGTTTTTACACAACAGAATTCTGGTCAAATCTTCCAGTTTCTACCACCTTTTCTTTCTCTCATTTTTTTTTTACTCGAAAAGGGGCAACACGAGGTATTCCCAACTTATTAATACTTTAGAATGCTGGAGGTAGGCCTACAGTGTAAAGAGGTAACCTAATGCCGCGGGCAGAAAAAGAAATGCAACAATAACTCGCTCATAAAACTTTCTAGAAAAGAAGGAGAGAACAAGCCTCAAACAGAATAAAGAAAATGCTAAAAAAAATATGGCATGAGCTACGGAAAAGTTAGCCATTAAACAATAATGCCCGGGTCTATATTATTATTTAATAATGATTCCTTTGAACATCTGGCTTCTGAACACTGGATATTTATTACCTGAAAGCACCCGCTGTCATTAGTGGATTATTAGATCTCCTCAATCTAATTAAGGTCCGCAGAGGCTCTGAAAACGAAGCAGATTTCTCACCTGCAGGTATAAAACACTTTTGATCGCATCTCTCCACGTATTCTCTATTTTTATGTAAAATGACCAATGAGTAGATAGGGGAGGGGGGAGGGTTACTGAAGGTTGAAAACAAGAATGAACCAATAACTTGTTTAATGCTCGAGTTACCAAAAAATGCATTGAACAACAATTGTAGAAATTCAAAAGCTTAACAAGATTGGTTCTATAAAATTGTATAACCCGATTAATAATAACAGAGACATTTTGAATGTTCTTTTTGGGACGGGTGGTTAGCTTTTGTGGTAATAATAAGAAAGCATTAGACTGAAATAAAATTATTAAAAGAGATAAACTCCTCACCTTGATTATACCGAAGTATTTAATATTCTGGTGGAAAGATGAGTGGAAATAATACAAGTCATTATTTGAGTTCTCCAAAGAATCAAGTATATATTGAATAAGTGATAACATGTACTAAACTTTACAGTAAGGACCCTAATTTTATACAACTTAAACCTGAAAAGAGTATTATTTAAGGGACTAACCTTATTACTAATTGAAACAAACATTAACATGTATTGATAAAGATATTGTGAAAACAAAGAAACTTTAACTATATGAAATATGAAATCAAAATCAACACTCCGCCAGCCATAAAGCGAGCGGTACGTCCTGTACGCTAGCGCTGCTGCTTCCGCTCCTGGCCACCGCTTACGGCGACCCTGCCAGGATGTCCGGCCGGTTAGAGAACCAAGAAAGCGCGGGAGATACGACTGAACAGTTCTAATATCCCCACATAACGCAGTTGCATGTGTTACACAAAGTAATGGTTTAATGAAAACCAAATTTGGTATTTTACCTTGAAATGAAGTTGTTCATGATATAATAGCTTATTGATAATATACAGAAAATATCTAAATAACGAAATTAAAATTACATTTGCAATATTATTGATTCTATACTATTTTTCAATCCGACGGAGATATCACGAATATTAACCCCCCCCCCCCCCCCGCTTGCCCGATTTTAGCCATTAACGAACTTGATCTTCTTTTTTAAGTAAATCATTTAAATATCTTAAAAAGAAGACCTAATCTGGAGAAAATGTTTTCAAGAATAGAACTGGTCTTGGTTGAGGTTGTTTCAGTTGTAGGGATGATTTCTAACCATTAAGATATGGCGTCTATCGCAGCCAACCTTTAATGACTGTTATAAGATAAGGCAATGTGTTCAATCAATATTGGACGACTTCTTAGGAAATAGTCCAAGGAAATAAAGGTACCTGTAATTCTTGATTTTTGTTCTGGACGTTTTAGCCACTTTTAAGTAATAACTGTCTCTAACGAATAGCTCAATTTGCTAAACAGTTCGCATTGGGATGCATGCATATTTAAGATTATGAGTCGCAGGGCCTGATGGACCACAATTCTCTATTTCCTTAGGGATGTTCTGTTATGTTCTTCTTGCTTGCCATAATAGAAATGAACGCTTGTTAACCTAGAATGTGAACCAACGGCGAATGATCAGTCCACAATATGAAATGCTGGTCGTAAATGAAATTATGTTACTTCACGGGATATTTCCAAATCTTCTTTATAAAGAACCGAATACCACTTTTGTGACCCCTGTAAATCCCATTTAGCAAAAGAAACCGGACGGTCTGAGCCGTTCGAGAACAAGTGCCTCCATGGCCATTGTCACTGGTATCCGATGGCACAATGAGGGTCAAATGTGAAGTACAATGAACCCAAGTGCCCGATAACGTGAGGATGTTTTTTAGGTTCTTAAACGGGGGAAAATCTTTTGATATCCATTCCCAACAAACTGTTTTCTTCAGTAGACGGTGGAAGAGTGAGACAATGCCCTGCGTATTTGGAACGAACTTATGGTAATATTTTAGAGCACAAGAAATACTTGAAGGTGGTGTAAATTTACAGGCATGGGCACGCTCCGAGTAGCCATCATATCTACCATAGGATCTATTCCTACTGCATCAATTGTATGGCCCAAAAAAACTGGTAATTTTATCCCATCGAACAATAACATTTTGAAGCCTATTAAGGATATCTTAAATGTTTCTGACAGTTTCGACCGGTTACAACCTTGCCATCAATGCGCCCGCTTCACATTAACGCTGTTTTGTGCTTTTTTTTAATTATTTCTGGTGCTGATGGGAACCCAAGAGGGATTCGGATATACCAAAAAAATCCTAATGGTCTAAGAGTTAGATAATCATTTGCCTATTTATCAACCTCAAGCTAAACCTATGTGTCCTTTCGGTCAATTTTCGTGAACCCTGTACTACCCTTAAGATTGCTAATAATATTTTTAAATTTGGAACGGTGGGAGTGGGGAGTTTTGGGACTAACCGTAAATTTAAAATCATCCCAGATCCTAATTTTACCGGTGGACTTAATATCTACTGCGATAAAAGAAGCCAATGAAATAGCTGCAGTAGTAGCGGGATCGATGGTCTTTGAGATCTTGACCAGCCTGCTAATTTCCTCTTCAAGGGTAGTCATCGGCCGCGCATTGCATACCTCGGGAACTGCACCGGGAATCTGCTGACAGTATTTGTGCAGCACATCCGCTGAATGTTTCCAGACCAGACCTGTAGCCAAGTTATATTGCTATTCATGACCAGTCCCTGTCGTTCAGTCCAAGGAAGACTACATTGAATTAGTGTTTGCTCTTAGTAAAGACTCAATATAAATACAAGAAGCAATCTTATAGATGGCGATTTTAAGATGTTACTTCGAATATTAGTACGTTTTGAATAACAGATCAGAAGATGCAGGAAGAAACTCTTCACATTTATAATTATAATAATTAGTTTCATTGGGAAATTTCTTTCAAAATTTTCTTTGTTGTCCACAAACTTTCTGCATTTTGAGGTTGAGACTCAAAACGTTAAAAATGAACCAACGAAAAAATGAGGTTAAACTGCGGTTATTGGTAGTTGTGAGCATAATCAAGTGCTGATTGGAAACGAATTGGAGTTTAACGAGAAACAGCCTCGTTCGGAGTGATTTGGTCAACGAGATTATTCCAACAATAAGCTCTCATACAAGCTCGTCTTTCGGAATACAATAGAAACTGATAATAATAATCAAATTTACTTGTTTTACTCTTCAGGTTCCATTCTTCCATATTTCCTAACAAATCATTATGCCCTTTTTGAAAGAACACATGACTCACCAACTATTACAAAATCTTATTTATTAACTCTGGCTAGAAAAAGGTGGTAACCTGTAGAGAACCCGTCCTAATAAGCCTTAGTTGCAAAAAGTGAACGTTAATAAATAATTTAGATTTATTTATTTATTAATGACCAAATAATACGTCTTATAGATGTTTGGGACGGGTTGTCTAGAGGTTTACCACCCCTCCACCTTCTCTAGGGAGGAGGGGACTAACCAGTGAGTTTGTCACGAAATAAATTCCTACTGCCCAATAGGGAACTAACCTACAACTTCAGGTTTTCGTATTTAGGCTTTATTTAGATCAATGCCTTTAATCATCCAGCTGACCTAAGCATCAGATTTTCTCTCACGAAACAAATGTTTCAAGATTAGCAAAAATCGATCTTGACAGCTTCGAGGTGCGGTGTCAATTTTGAAAAATGACAAGGACCAATTACTCAGAAAAATTACAAAAAGCATTGAAGCTGAATTCTCCGACTCAAATTCATCAAGCCCCATCTCTCGTCAAAGGCTAATTATAAAAAGGCAATGTTTCAAATCATCATAAGGAAAAGATGAGTTTCTTGTCAAATATGATCCTGTTACTTCTTTTGGTCTGAAATAGTCTCATATACAGCAGTAGCAGAGTTACATTATAGTTGAGAACCATATTTTAGGAGATTAAACTCCTTTGAAGGTAACTAAACGAAATTTATGAAGGTCTTTGGTTCCCCTTATTTGAGAAAAGTCACACAGCGATAGAAATATACAATATGGGTTTCTTATTGGGTGCCAGACCAATGAGTTGTGCAGCAAGCGAAGGGGGTTTTAAGGGGCGAGAGTAAGTTTTATGCTGGTTTAACCCTATTCACCCCCTAGTTTTAACCCTATGTAGCACATGATTGAACATATTGTAATAAAATCATCAATGAATCCATAAATTCAAAGTGAAGTGGAAGTTGAAAGTTAACATATCTTAGAACATGCCTGAACTCAAGTATATATATATATATATATATATATATATATATATATATATATATATATATATATATATATATATATATATATATATATCTGAGGGCACAGATCCGTTAAAAAAAAGTTGTAAACTAATGACAAATAAGCAAATTACAAACGGCACACAATTTTATGATATCACAGGAATTATAAAAAAAATAAATAGTGCTCGACAAGTATTGTTTATTGGCAGACGCCATTAGCCAAAGAACACACGGGATTCGGCCTGCAGCTTAAATCAGTGCCCCCTATCGGACTACACAGCGAAATCACATGACCCCATAAAATGAAAAAAAAACTATTATAAATCATATTAAACTAATTAATATTCAGTAATATGTAAAAAACAATAATTAAACTTAAGCATATTCGTGATTTACAGGTCCGATAAGAACTATATTGGCGTGACTTGAATTAACAGCTAGTATTCAAACATTGCATTTTAAGCAATAAACAATACGGAACATGCACTTTCTTCGGCTTAATGATATTTCAAACATCAACGAATTCAACTTGAAGGGAAAAATAATCAGCTGACTAAACAAAATTTACAAATGTCTCGACAAATTTAATAATGAATAAGATTATAAACTTATTGATGTGGGTATCATATTTTTCGAAATCTAAACTTTGAATGTCCAAGGAAGATCGTAAGAGATAGTATTTGAAGATTTTTCTAAAATTCAGAGGTTTTCGAAATATTTCCTCCAATGCCCCATTGATCATACGTAGTAGATGACGAAAATAGGGTCCGTCAAAAATTATATATATATATTCATTGCTCTATCAGTCGCTTATATTTAATGATCAGTAAAAAGTGTAATGAAAATCTGATGCTGGAGTTAGGATTACAGTCTCTGATATTTATTTATATTAATAACGTACTCTAATAAATTCATTGTGAACCAATTCTCTGGCTTGAGAATCTGATCTTGTTTTTGTTAAGCCTTTCTAAGTTTATTGGTTTCTTTTCGTAGCTCAGTCTGACCGTTATTTCACAATGAATCCGATCCAATTAGTCGTTGTTTGTTTTGGTCAGAATTGTTTAGCAGATTTCCCCAATCAGCTATTGAGGTCGTACTCATGACGCGATTTTCGAAAAATGTCTTCAAATGTCCATCGATCCTACCCAGGAGATGACAAAAATAAGGTCCGTTCAAAATTATATATATAAATATATATATATATATATATATATATATATATGTCTGTTAACGCTCTAGCGGTCGCAATTCTTGTTTGATCGTTACGAAACTCGATATTTAACCGTTTTATGTAAAACGTCAGATCAATTTCGTTAATAGCTGAAATCGGACCAGAGGGAGGGGGGGTTTAGAGGGGGGATTTTTGGAAAATCGAATTATCTCCTTTATTATGCATCGGATCGAAATATTCTATGGATCCAATCTTGTTGCAAATTAAATTTACTATAAATATTGTTATATACAGTTATTCTGTATCTTGAATATTAACAAAGATATTTGCTTTTTTATGAAGTCTGTGGGACACGTGGTCAGGTATAGTTCGGATTAGGTCGGCTGTTTTCGTAACTGATCGGCTCAGGTGGAAGCTTCTTCTAACCTTACCTGTCGTTTCTAACCTTACCTTACATATGTTACTTTGTGAGATTTATGCAAATACGTTCTGTTCATCCGCCCCCCCCCTTCTTTAGTTCTTGGACTACTAAAATTTGAGTTATTAAAATATAAATTATTATTACAATTCAGAAGCCGTTTCAGTTGGGAATTTATTTTAACTAACTGAATGATTTCTTATTACCTTTTGTAATTAATCAGGGTGGTGCTGTGTTACCAGTATGCAGATTTCTCTATTGTAAAACTTCACATGGGAAATATGCTTAGTTTACGCAGCCCCTGCGTAGCGGACTTTTTTATGAACTGCCATAAGGACCCACAAATATGGGAGTCCCCAGAAGAGGTGTCTGGAGGGCCTCCAGTTGTTGGGATGGTGGTTGTTTACATTTGTAACCTATCGCTTCCTGTCGGCAGGTTATTGAAATTGGATGAAACATTTCTTATTCCCGTTTGTATTTATTCACGGTGTTGTTCTGTTACCAGTATGTATATTTATCTATTACTAAACTTCACCAGGGAACTCTGCTAAGGCGTGACGGACTTTTATATTTCTTTACGTCTACTTTATGCTACTATGGCTTATTACGACTGGTTATCTACAGGCTGTCAATCTTTCCTAGCCTAGGGTGGTACTTAAGATTTTATTTAATTAAGGAGTTCGTCAAGAAGGTTAATAGAATCATTTAAAAATCGTTTAACTGTTTCAATTAATTATACTTAAATTTTTCCGAAATAGTATTTTATTATTATTGTTATTACTAAATCTGAAATTTTGCATTTTGTAGTGGAGGTTGACTAATTTGAATAATAAAGATTGCAAAGGTGAACAGAAAGTTTAATATTAGTAGGGGGCTCAGTTTATGGTCTTATAGTTTATTCTCGCCTAACTAAAAATAACGTAAGGCGTTATAATACAGAATTTTCATATTCAGGACTGTTGTGCCGTCTAGCTGTGCGCCTCCTGTTGTCATGAATATCGACGAAGGGGAGAAGGCAATAAAGAGGAAGGGAATATAAAAATTGATAAATAAAGTGGACTCCTCACATGGCAAACCTGGAGAAGCAAGTTCGATTCACGCCTGGGCAATAGAAATTCATTTAATGATAAACTCATTAAATCCGCGGTACCAACCTGGCTAGAAAAGGATGGTAGTCTGTAGATAACCGTCCCAATTAGCCATAGTAGCAAATAATGGACGTTAGTTCATAATAATAATTCGTCGTACCTAAGATGAATTTAATATCTGAGTGATTTGAATAACCTTTTTTTTATCTTTGAATATTAACAGGAAAAATCTCTCAATTAGCAGAAAAGGGGTATTAAAAAAGAGAGAGGTGGCATTCAGTAGTAATTTCTTGAAATAATTTTATAATTGAGCGAGGTGGATGAAAACACTCACCCCCCCCCCCCCACTCATCTAATTATTTAACTCAGGAGAGGCACCATTATCCCCTCCTCCTTGAAGAATTATCCTCGTCCTGAGTGAACACTAATTTAAACCTGGAATCAAATTCATTTTTTTTTTCTAAATAAAGCCCTTCTTCCTCCCGGTGCCTGATCTATTCTTGAATTCGCTTTTATAAATGTCAACGCTGAGGTACATATTAGGGGTGTTTTAACATTGTTCTATAAGTGGTCGTTCTGTTCAATCACTATTTTCACCTCAATAATATACCCCAAGTTGTTATATCACTTTGATATGGAGCAGAAAGCCGGTTTGGAGAAGAAGAACGTTCAGCCCAGTGAGGAAGTTTACGAAACCAAATATTGATACCATTAATATTGGATATAGAGAAAAATCTATCCAATCCAACGCATTATGACGGAGATATTTACGATATTGACTACTAATCATTTCCTATTCCCCCCTCCCTAATTTTGGACCAATAAGGGCCATTAACGAACTTTATCTACTATTTTTCAAAAAATTCCGGCACTCAAATCCTGCTTATTTAAGCAGGATTCCCATATTCAATAATGACTAGCTGTTGACGCCATCCCACATTCAATCCTATCTATTTCTCCCATAATAATATGCCTAATTTAAAAATACGATGGTCATGATACTATAGCTTTAAAGAACATAGAAGTGGATAACTGAAGGTCAAAATCGTAAAAATTCATATACCTATATTTATTAGATGACTTAACGTTCAATATAATTATATTGCATATTGAAAATAAAGCTCAGAAAAATTGTAAACATTACTCACTGGTTATATAACATAATTCATTGTCCGATTCAAAAGAGTTAATTCGAATTATTTATTTTACTCCTATTCTAAATATGATTTCAATTATACTGATCAATAAAAAAAGTTGTACATCAATTACAATGTAACTTTTAGCTGATTCCTCTTACAGGACATTGCTTACTCAGATTTTACTCATGACACGATTTTCGAAACATTTCCTCAAATGTCTATTGATGCTACCAAGGAGAGAACAGAAATAAGGTCCCTTCAAAATTTTGACATGTCTGTCGGTCAGAATTTTAGAGAGATCGTTTCTAAACACTATACGTATATAAGGTTAAGGGGCCATCTGCTTAGTTGACGCATCCCTTGTGTGACAGGCGTTTTTGTAAATAGGATTGATGGTTATTTGAATCATAGTCTCTGCCACTGACATTGTTATTTTGTTAGTTGTCGATATCGATCGTTTTTTGTTGCTATATAGATCTAAAAATAATACATCTAAAACTTCTTTTCTTTTTATGTTTCTCAAACATATGCCCTAATCATATTCATCCTGTGTTAGCAATTAGCCTATAACTTCGCTCTTAAACTCAACGCTTCAGCCTCAGTTGTGTGACCACATAGAATAGCGCCGAGTTCTGTTTAGGCAATCTACAACTGCCGGTTGCATGGAGAGCCCGGGGCGAAGATTACTTCTCATTGTGTAGCCACCATTTGTTGAAATTCATATATATATACTTAATTATTTACATAAAGATAAAAAACGATAGTAATCTAATACATCATAGTTACACATAATTGAAGCCAATGACTACTTGACGCAAGAAGTTCCTAACCACTGAAATGCGGTCCATAACTGGAGCAAATACGACGCAATGCCCATCTACTCATAGTAACTAAATAAAACCATATAGAGAACCTTAAAGCTAAGATATTAACCTACTATATACAACACTAACCTATCCTAATAAATTAGTAAATACAAAAGAAACGAAAGCATAACACACTCATAAGCACAATAAGACAGTCACTCTTAAACTAGGGAACAACATTAATGTATTTACAAGTAGATATTTTATCTAATAAAATAAAAAATAAATAAATAAAGGAGCACTGCTTATAAGCAAAAGTAAAATTAAACCTACCAAAATAATACAATATATACAGAAAAATAACGCCATTCCCACCATCCCAACAACTGGAGGCCCTCCAGACACCTCTTCCGGGGACTCTCATATTTGAGGGTCCTTATGGAAGTTCATAAAAAGGTCTGCTCCGCAGGGGCTGCGTAAACTAAGCAGATTTCCCATGTGAAGTTATACAATACAGAAATTTCACGAGAACCGAACAGTTAAAAAAACGGCAGGACTAGCTATTGGCATGAAACTCACTCTTCTACGTTATCCGCCCACATTTAATAAAAATGCAAATATCTCGGTTAATATTCAAGATAGAGATTAAATGTATATAAAAATGTTTATAGTAGATTTAATTTGCAATATGATTATTTCTATACAATTTTTCGATTGGACGTATAGTAACGGAGATATTTCGAATTTTCGAAAATCCACCCTCTAAAGCGCCTTCCCTCTGGTCCGATTTCAGCCATTAGCGAACTAGATCTGTTTTTACATAAAACGTTTAAATATCGAGTTTGGTAACGATCAAACAAAAATTACGACCGCTAGAGCGTTAACAGACAAATATATGGGTGTGTATATATATTATATATATATATAATTTTGAGCGGACCTCATTTTCGTCATCTCCTGGGTAGGATCGATGGACATTTGAAGAAGTTTTTCGAAAATCGGACGCCATTCCCACCATCACAACAACTGGTGGCCCTCCAGAGACCTCATCTGGGGACTACCGTCAGTGAGGGTCGTTATGGAAGTTCAAAACCTGCAAGGCATTCCCGCATGTCCGGTTCCACTCTCCCAACCTTTGCCAGCTACTATTTGCCGCTCTCACACAGTACATATCCTGTAGGATCCTCACAGATCTCCTATTGCCATCCACTCATTTCTCACCTTAATACTGTTCAAAGTAATGTTCTGTAGATGATATTAAAACGAAAAGAGTAGTGTACTGGATAACTGAAGTATTGAGCTCTACAACCTTTGGAGGGAAAGAAAATTCATTAAAAATAACTTTAATTCATCCATGTTCCTTGTAACATGGTCCTACAACGGAAATTGTCACGACAATAATCAGCATTGAAAGAACCTGGAAGAATTTGAAAGCTTATGGCGCTGCTGGCCAGGAAAATTATATCGTTAAGTTACTATCAACTTTAAATAAATAGAGTTGTATTGCGTATTTAGTATTAAAAGCAGTCTGTGTTTTTTAAGATATCTGGAAACTATTGGATTGGAGAATGGCAAAGAAGAAATTATTTAGCCCCAGGTGGAAGTAGGAAAAATGGTTTGCACAGTCGAAGGTGGCTGATGAAGGACAACGACGACTTGAGAGAGGAATTCGGTGGGAATTTCGAAGCGTTGGTGAGCACACATCGTTGGTGGTTGAGTTCCCCAAGAACTTATTAAATATAGCTGAACGGTTATCGCTCCTCAATGAAACTGTAATAGCTACAACTTATGGTTCTTTGTGGTTTCCTTTATTTCTTTTCTATTTAACACTGCAGAAGGGGCGCGCCCCTCGTCAGTACGAGAGTCTCTCAGATGACTTACCACCTTTCCTTAAGTATTAAAGTAAGAAGGTTAGTTTTAATTAAGCCTGTACTAAAATTTGTATAAAAGTTGTAATTGATACATTATATGAAGAATATACATGATTTATGATTATATAGTATGGAAAAAATATATTTCACACATTATCTTGGCTTACACAATAAAAAACTGATTTATACATATGTTATAAATACACATTATGTAGCCAGGTTTATAAAATAAAATAGTTAGGTAGGTTTATAAAATGAAATATGGCCATTTTCTAAATAAATTACTTGAGAATTGATCCCCGCAGTATTCAGAAAAAAATACTACTATAGGCCACCTTATGGTATTTCTCGATGAATTATAAAGTTAACACATTTTATGTCCACACCTACTTTGGTTTGATTATAATGTGTTATAATGGAAGGCTTTTTCTTTTCTCTTGTTCTCCCATTTATTTCTCCATCAAAATGTATGCTTCAGATAGCCAATACATTTCTAATTTTGTACTTATTTTTTTGGACATAGGAAACCAGGGTGCCCTCCGCCCTATAAGCGAAAATGCTTGAATTTATTTCCCTATTTTTTAAACTTTTAAGCTGCCTGTAAATCTGCTACTGCACTACTTACAAAGGTAGTCGTGCGGGATCTCACAGATGCCTCAAGGTCATGCGCAGTACTGAAGAATCAGAAAAGGGTTGAAACAGTTCTGATGGAAAGCTCTAACATGAGAGGAAGGTAGCTAGGGTGGGGGGCCTTCAGGTTCTATCCTCTACTCAGCAGTTCAAAAAGTCTCTCCAAGTCATATCTCAGATGACGTGCGACTACTGAAGTACTAACTGTCATTTTAGATGATTAGGAGTATAAAGGCAAAGTGATAAAGTGGTTGTTAGGAATTGGGCTGAAAATAGGCTTGGGGAGGCCTACTTGTTGCTCCTTCAACCAGTTGCTATGTGGCCTGTTGCTGTTGAATCTCATCCAACATCCGCTCGCAATGAATATTTCTTTCCCTTTCTCGGACTTAGGAGTATATATCAATGTACGAACCAGCGCCCGGTCATATTTTATCTTGCTCCCTCAAATCGTTTATAAAAAAAGAAGATGGTTATTTCTCAAAACTGATTTCTTTTGCTTTCAAAATAATGTTGATGGAGAAAAGAGTCAGGGAATGTCTATTGAATTAAGTCTACAACCCCGGTGACATAAGGTATCTAGGCGTAGATAGACAATGCTCCTCTCAGGTGTCCCATGAGCTGTGAGGCACTAGTTATTCATGTAAACGCAAGATTAAAGGACATGCAGTCTTTGTTCATGAAGACGAAAGAGGTGTTGCATAAATCAGATTTGAAGTACTTGCTTAATTAGAACTGAGGAGAGAAAAAAAAATCAAATGGCATGCCAAAAAGATTGCTTCGGCTTACCTTCATAATTTTTGCAAATGCCAAGGAATGAGTGTTCAGGAAAGAATAGAAGTAAAAATTGTCAGTCTTGAATTGCCAATATATATATATATACCATATAAGCTTTTATTTGTGTGCACATCAGTCACAAAAAAAATTCGGGGATCTCAAGGTAGCCATGTTAGTAAAGGCCTTTGTCCTAGTTCACGTAGTAAGCCTAAAGTTGTCGGTACGATTTCCTCTTCTGCAATAAGGATTTATTTAGTGACTAGCGCATTAAATAAAGTTCTTAGCCCCACCCTGACTAGAAAAGGGTAGAAACCTAAAGATAACCCGTCCTAACTAGCAATATGGGCAGAGAATGGGCATGAAGAAATAATAGTTTAGCAAAAAAAAACAAAAAAAAAAACGGTATTCAATTAATTAAGAAGGAAATAAATTTCGAAGAAAAATATTTTCTTCTTGAAGATCTGTAACAGACAATTTTTAAATAAATGTCCCTTAATAATCAGAATCGATATTATGCTATTTAGTTCTAATAGTTGTTTAATTCCAGCGGTAATGTAACTGAGCTGACTGGACCATCTAAAAAGGAGAAAAAAGTTATTACAGAAATTTTCATTTAAATGGAATTATTTAAATAGAATTTAACAATAGTTTACGCAGCCTCTGAGCAGCGAAATTTTCCTCGAGAGCCGATCTTGTCATTAAATGAAAAATCGTAAGAAGGTTCCAGATCGTGTGCATTTGGAAAATATATTAGTTTGCGTAGCTCCTGCGTGATGGGCCTTTATTTATTTCTGAAAAATCAGGTGAGTTTACGCAAGACGTGCATTTTTGTGTTTGCATTATAGTCCTTGGTGATCTTATAGCCTATCGCCTACTGTCCCTACAATATTGCTCTCAAGCAGTACACCAGTGAACTTAGTTGCCCTTTGGAATGAATAGTAACTGCACTTATTTACGTACACAAAATAGAGTCTTCTTTATAAAGTAAACATTTATTTAGAAATACGCTCAGCAGCTATTGGTGATCAACATAAAATACATTGTGAATAAACCTGTGCAAATTAAATATCTCCCCCGAATATTTTCTATTGATAAATCAATCTAATGAATAGAAGAAGAGGTTTACTGAAGGTTGAAAACAATTACAATAACTCGCTTAATATTTGAGTTTTGTAGAAATGTACAGAGCAACAATTGTAGAAAATCAATATTTTAGAATAGAGTACGGTATAATAGATACGTATTTGCATTTATCTCACGCAGCAAAAGTTCAATGAATACAATATTTCGTATTTAAACATATACAAAGTGGTTCAACGTTCATTGTTAATATTATATGAGTAGGAGTGGGGGTTCACAAAAGTCTGAAAACTAAAAAATTCACATATTTTGCTGAATAATCAAGATAGTGAAAAATCACGTATAGCAACTATTATGTATGATTTAATTTTTAATAAGGTTAATTCTATGAAATTATACGATTTCATGTATAATAACAGTGATACTTTAAATTCTCGACATTCCCCCCCCCCCACCCCTCCCATTGGTTGGGTTTCAATCATTAATGAACATGATCTTTATTTTTACATTTAACGTTTAAGTATCGAGTTTGGTCTCGATCAAACAAAAATTGTAACAAATACATATCATTGAAGGGATCTCATATGGGATATATGGATATGGACATTTGAAGAAATCGTTTGAAAACCGAATCATGAGTAGAACCCCAAATGCTGATTTCCCATAATGTAAGTATGCTAAAAGTTACATTTTAATTTATGTAAATAAGACGTATTATATGTATATATATATATATATATATATATATATAGTATATATATATATATATATATACTAGCTCAGATACCCGGCTTCGCCCGGGAATTGATTTGAGGCTGAATGGTGATGGTATTTTTTTGGCAAGGCTTTACTTTGCACAATATTTTGACATTTACCCGTCCTAGTGTTTAGGGTTAATACCCGTTGTTGGCATTTGTTAATAATAAAATTAATTTTTTATGTAAGTCTTCACTGTCCTCCAAATTGTTGACTCCCGCTATAATTTTTAGCGTATAACGCCTTTATACTTCGGTATACGACAATAGTGTATATAAAAAAGTTTCTCTAAATAACAAAATAAACATTTTTTGTTATGTGCATATTTGCACAATATTGAAAATGCAATGCATCCTATTGAAAATGCAATAGGAAACGAAATACCACTATTATTAATTTCAGGCCTTCCTTATAACCCCCACTCCTGCCCGTTCCTAGAAATGTTAGTATGGCTTATTATAAGGAAGGCGTTAGTGCAAATTCACATACCGAGTTTGGTTTAGTTCGGTTGAGTCTTTTGTGCCAAATAAAATTGTGGACTCCAGCTATAGTTTTTAGCGTATAACTCATTTATACTTCCGTATACGGCAAAAGTGTATATAACAAAAGTTACTGTAAATAACAAAATAAACAACTTTCTTTATGGGCATATTTGCTGAATAAGCAATAGGAAACGAAATATCGCTATTTTTCATTTCAGGCCTCCCATATAACCCCCACTCCTGCCCGTCCCTAGAAATGTTACTATGGCTTATTATAAGGAAGGCGTTAGTACCAATTCACATACCGAGTTTGGTTTAGTTCGGTTGAGTAAATTGTGCCAAATAAAATTGTGGACTCCCGCTATAGTTTTTAGCGTATAACTCATTTATACTTCCGTATATGACAAAAGTGTATATAACAAAAGTTACTGTAAATAACGAAATAAACAACTTTTGTTATGTTTATATTTGCGGAAAAACCAATAGGAAACGAAATATCGCTATTTTTAATTTCAGGCCTCCCCTACAACCCCCACTCCTGCCCGTCCCTAGAAATGTTAGTATGGCTTATTATAAGGAAGGCGTTAGTACTAATTCACATACCGAGATTTATTTGGTTCGGTTGAGTCTTTTGTGCCTAATAAATTGTTGACTCCCGCTATAGTTTTTAGCGTATAACTCATTTATACTTCCGTATACGGCAAATGTGCATATAACAAAAGTTACTCTAAATTACAAAATAAACAACTTTTGTTATGTTCATATTTGCTGAAAAAGCAATATGAAACGAAATATCGCTATTTTTAATTTCAGGCCTCCCTTATAACCCCCACTCCTATTTGTCTTAGAGAATATTAATATAGCCTAAAGTCTAAGTTGGGCTAGTAGTAATATACATACCAAGTTTCATAAAATTCGGTTCAGCCGTTTATGCGTGAAAAGGTAACAAACAAACAAACAAACAAATAAACAAACAAACAAATAAACAAACAAACAAACAAACAGACACCAAAGAAACAAAATGCAGTTATGGTGTCTATGACATGTGAAACGAAAAGTTATCGTGAAATTTCGCGAAAAAAATCAATGTACAGACAGAGGTTACAATTTTATATATATATAGATATATATATATATATATATATATATATATATATATATATATATACACGCGCACACACACACACACACACACACATACACACAAGTGTGTAGATTATAGATGTTGTGGTTGTATTCCAAGGATTGAAGTCATTGTCATGGACCAAAATCGTGGAATGTAACCACATCTATACTTAAATATCTTACAATTAAGATGGTTTTGCTTCATTCATTAGATTGTGTATGTTTTTAAGTATTCTTGGTACCAAGTTATGACTATAAACAATTAATACTGTGCCCTTACAATTAATACCTTCTACGTAGTGTTAACCGGCCACACAGGCATTTCTATATTTTAAATATTGTTGTAATACATGGGCTGATGACAGTTGTTAGGAGGCTCATCTAATTTTTTTTGACGTAGTTGGCAATCAGAAAATGTATTACTTTCAGGAAGTTACTGCAGTACTTATATACCGTTGTTGTATTTCGCAATTAAGTGCTCATTGAGTCAGTCAAGTATGCCCAATTCTTAATATATATATATATATATATATATATATATATATATATATATATATATATAAATACACATACACACAGATATGTTAAGAATGGAAGAATGGTGATCGATTCACAAGAAAAGGGTCATTTGAACTGGCCTTAAGGAAAGTTTTCCATTTTCCGTGACAGAAACTAATTAAACATTTACTGACAACTTTTCAATATGACTGAATAACTTTCCTGTTTCCTCTTGTAATAACTGAACCTGGTGTTGGCATTTCAATTTCGTGTTTAATATAGGAGTGTTTTTGATTTGCTTTGTTCTACGTGTTCTTTAAGGAAAAAATATTTCCCTTTGAGTTAGAACAATATTTATTTTGACACGTGTGACAGGTTTTACCGTTTAACAGATTTCTACTTATTCCTGACATCATTCGTTAGTTGTTGTGGCTCCCTCCTTTACTTTCGAATACAAATATAAAACATTTACAGTTTACCTTACTCTGTAGGTAGCAATTACGTATTCCTCTTTCACAAGGCACGCTCATTCTCTGCGAATTTCCATGTGCATTTGGAACTCTTAATAATTTAGTATTCAGTTGAAAGTTGTCGAAAAGTCAAGTAATTCCTACTGTTCTATATTTTTGTGAATGGAACACAGCATTTACAGTTTTAATTTATATTCACAATATACATTGTGGTGATTGCTTACTTTGTCCGGAACGTCCTACTGGATAAAAGTCCGTCACGCAGGGGCTGCGTAAACTAAGCAGATTTCCCACGTGAAGTTTTAAATAGAGAAATCTGCCTAATAACAACTGTAGTAGTAAGAAACGTCTAAACTTACTCACGAGGGCCGAATAGTTACGGAAACGACCGCCAGAGCTCTCGGCGGAAAATCCGAACATAGCCGACTCCTGCCGAGCACATGCAGAATACAAATGCAAATATCTCGGTTAATATTCAAGATACAGAATAAATGTATAGAACAATATTTATAGTAAATTTAATTTTCAATAAGATTAATTCTGTACAATTTTTCGATCCGACGTATAGTAACGGAGATATTTCGAATGTTCGAAAATCCTCCCCTCTAAACCCCCCCCTCCCACTGGTCCGATTTCAGCAGTTAACGAACTTGATCTTTCTTTTTACATAAAACGACTAAATGTCGAGTTTGGTAACGATCAAACAAAAATTGCGACCGCTAGAGCGGTAACAGACAAATATATACAATATATATATATATATATATATATATATATATATATATATATATATATATATATATATATATATATACTAGCTCAGATACCCGGCTTCGCCCGGGAATTGATTTGAGGCTGAATGGTGACGGTATTTTTTTGGCAAGGCTTTCCTTTGCACAATATTTGATATATGACATTTACCCGTCGCAGTGTTTAGGGTTAATACCCGTTGTTGGCATTTGTTAATAATAAAATTAATTTTTTATGAAAGTCTTACTGTC